>JAYESA010000017.1:145193164-145256711 GCA_036927795.1 Iris macrosiphon | reverse complement strand
CGCCACGGACCTAGAATCGACGCGGGAGCACATTTTCTAGGATCTAGACATCGTTTAGGACGCGTGGGTAAATTTTGGGCCGATTCCGAGTTCGTTTGGTGTGCGTTTCAGGAGGTTTTTCGAGCCGCGCACCACGTGTTCGTCGAAATGACCGAACGGCCATTTCGACTCGGTTTCCTCGTTTCGGGCTTGTGCGCGCGTTGGGTTAGTATCGGGGAGTGTGTGCTAGAGTTTTCGAGCTATATTTTATATATTTTTAGGTGTTTGGGCGTGTCGGGGTCGTTGGCGTGTGTGGGGCGTGTGGGTTGTGTGTTGTTGTGTGTGGTGTTGTGTTAGTGTTAGTGTCTATATATATATATATATATATTTATATATATTTGTATGTGTGTTTATGTATATATATATATATGTGTGTAGATATATGTATATATAGATATGTGAGTGTATATGTGTGTGTAGATATATGTTAGTGTGTTGGTATATAGATATTAGTATATATGTTAGTGTGTGTGTGTGTAGATGTATAGATATATATATTAGTGTATATATATATATAGATATATGTGAGTATATATGTAGATGTGTGTTTATATATATATAGAGATATGTGTTTGTGTATATGTGTGTGTGTATATTTGTGTGTGTGTGTGTTGATTTGTGTTTGAGTGTGTTAGTGTGTGTTAGTAATAGGTATAAGTGTATATATATATATGTATCTAGTTATATATATATAGATGTGTATATATATGTATATATATATATATATGTATATATATATAGGGGGGTGTGTGTGTGTATGTGAGATGAGAGGGGGGGGTGCCCAGCTGAAACAGGGAGCAGCAGCAGCTATGTGCAGCTGCAGCAGCAGCAAAATCAGCAGCAGCAGTAGCATAGCACAGCAGCAACAGCAACATTAAGCAGTGGCAGCAGCAGCAGATAAGCACAGTAGCAGCAGCAGTTTTAGGTAGCAGCAGCCGCAGTACAAGCAACAGCAGCAGCTAGCAAGAGCAGTGTGCGAGAGAGAGGGGTATGTATATATATATAGATAGATAGATTGTTAGATAGGTAGATTAATGGATTGATAATTGGATAGGTAAATGGATAGATAATTAGATAGGTAGATAGCTAGTTAGATAAATAGGTAAATAGATAGATACATAGATATAAATAGATAGATAGATATATGGATAGATAGATACATGGATAGCTAGATTGATAAATAGATATATATGTAGATACTAGATAAATAGATAGATAGACATAGATAGTTAGATAGATAATTACCTAGTTGTTTAAATAGATAGATAGGTATTGGATAGATTTAGATAAATAGTTAGATAGCTAGATATATATAACTAGATTGATAGATAGACACATAGATAGATAGGTAATAGAAAGATAGATAGATATATAGTTATATAGCTAGCTAGCTAGGTAGATACATAAATAGGTAGATAGATGGATATCTATATAGATAGTTATATAGTTAGATAGGTAAATACCTAGGTATAGATATATATATATACCTATAGCTATATAAATATATCTATAGATATCTAGAGAGAGAGATAGATAGATTTATATATAGATATCTATATATAGCTAGGTAGATAGTTTAGATATCTAGATATAGATATATTTATATATTTATGAGGAGGGTAAGGTAAGGTATGTGTAAGATAAGGTAAGGTATTGGGTATAGATATATAGGTATATGCCTATATGTATTAGATATCTATATTTTAGCCTAGATTATAGCTAGATATATATGTTTATGCATAGTTAGTTAGCTAGAGGGGTAGTCGGGTTGAGTTTAGAGCGGTATCTCAATACCTTGAGATACCGAGGTATCTCAATACCTTGAGATAACCAAGGTATTGGGTTTCGAGCGGAGTTTTTGAGCAATAGCCTAGGATTAGTATTGAAGTGATTTTTATACGTATATGTGTATATATTTACGCGTGCTAGCATATGTTTTAGCGGGTTTAGGCGGGGTGCGTGGCCTAGGTTGAGGTATCGGATACCGAGGGTATCCCGGTATCTCAAGGAGGCGAGTTTGTGAGTTTTCTAGCTTAATGACCTCGGTTTGACCTAGAAATTCAGGAGCACCCTAGTTTGACCCAGACTTGACCGTAGTTGACTCGGTTGACCGCCAAAGTCAACTTTTGACCTAGTTTTGACCTATAGTTGACTTTTTGGACCCAGAGTTGACTTTTTGACCCAGATTTCACCGGTTTGACCCGTTTGACCTAGAACGACCCTAGAAGCCTATTTTTAATTATTTTATATCTGTTTAACTCATTAGAACCCTGTTTAACCTTGCTTTTCGCATTAGGTCCTTGCGACACCAGTTCGGATCGCCAGTTGCTCAGGACGTCAGGCGAGTACATTCTCTGATAGTTTTCATTATTTGATGATTATTATGATTCAGCTTCTAGTATAGTATCATCTGATTATTCTGGCACAACACGGGACACTGATTGATATTTCTGGATTCATTTACTTGCGACACGTACATTTCATGTTTCTGGCCTCTATTCTGGAATCACTACTGGCATCACCTACAGGCATCACTACAGGCATCATTCATGTTCAGGCTGGACTCATCTTGATTTGCGTGTCGGGTCTTGGATCCACTTGTATTAGTCGGGGCGGGGAAATACTCGAGTAGACATGTAAACATTCCTATCTGGCATCATCAGGAATCACTCCCTCTGGTCTAATCTGGAATGATAGCAGCCGCGCACCCAGTGCGCGGTGAGCCGTACTTACCCCTAGCCGTTTACATGTCGAAACAAGTATTTCAAAGACACCGAGTTCATTCTTTATAGTCTGGACTCTCATGCATTTCTTGACTTGTCTCACTTACATGTTTCTGGACTTGACTCACTACATGTTTTTTATGCTGGACTCACTACACGTTCATGTGCACGGACTTGATCTTAGCTTAGATTTTCTGTATCTTGTAGTTACTACTATCTTGTTTCTGATATTCCTGCATCTTTACCTTTATGCACCAGTGACTTACATATTTTCTTGTTCATACTTGCTCCATTTTTCTTGCTACTTGCTATAACTGTTTTATAGTTTTTATCATTTAAATGGAACTGCTGTTAGAGATGTACTTGCTCCAGTCCTGACTGAACATATTTTTCAGAGTATCCGGAGGATTGGTGTCCGACGTTTTATGGACCTGAGCCTGTCGATGGTGCAGACAGGGACCCTCTAGTTTAGGGGTGATCTCCGGGTTGGTAGCCGGGATCACTGAGTCTTGTTGTTGTTTTTATTAGCTTTAGTACCGGATTTGTCTCCGGTTTTGGATTGAGACCTTGTTTGTATATTATTTTGGATGATGTATTGTTGTATTATTATTATGGATGTTGTGGTTGTTGTAGTAGTTGTTGTTGGTTAGACTTTATAGTTGTTAGATCTCTGTGTTATCTTATCGTGCTTAGATTCGTGATTGAGTACTTGATTATCATTGAGATATTTGCTCCTCCGTTTGGAGTTGAGATCTTGACAGGTTTATATTGTTTGTGTGGTTGCCCTCCTTTTGGAGAGGTCATGTCCGATTTTTGTGTGAGATTATTATCTAGATAGTTGACCTAGACAGCGTTCTACCGCCGATGCTGCGGCGTAGGCTGGACGTACCCACGACTCATGCCCGATTTTCCGGGTGCGGGTCGTGACACAGGGGGCATATGACACATATACTAGCCAGTCACCACGATTGGTGAATTAAGTCAGCATATGTCTAGCCGACACATTCCCATGCGTTCTACAAGATCTTTACTTGCATTTCACTTAGATGGTTAGCACCCTGTATTTACTTTCTTTATTTAGTATTCATATACATGGCATGTCATTTTCTGTATCTTGTTATGTCCCACTGAGGACCTGGTTCCATGCCAGATCTAGATGAGGCTTTCTACCCCACTGTGTACGGCCCTGATCAGGAGGCCAGATGTGCTACCGAGGAGGAGCTCGAGGAGACACCCTCAGAGTATGCATGACCCTAGAGGCCTGCCACCTGGAGATGGAGATATTTTTCTCAGATAGACACTGCTTAGTCTATCTGATTTTTCTGCGCTATTATCAGTTTTTGTAGTAGGCTTGTATTCTCACCAGTTGTGTACTGTATCAGACTCAGTTATATATATTCAGCACTTGCTTTTCTGACATTTTGTTGTGGATGAGATAGATTTGACTGTGTTTTACATGTAGTATTTTAGGACAGCGTAGCACGTTCCTTGGGATCATTCAAAATGGATTAAGCCCTTAGTGACGTGTCAGCTGGCCAGTGACACGTGGCCTAGTTCCTGACATTTTGGGACTGGGGCGTGACAAATATTATTAATATATTTATATTTGAACTATTTTTTTGGACTTTTTATGTTCGTGTGCTCTGGGCTTTCGTCCTGACTGTCCTGCATCAGGGCCGGCCATATATATATATATATATATATATATATATATATATATATATATATATATATATATATATTTCTTTTTTTCTTTTTTCCGAAGAAGGTAAATAGTATTGAAATCGGCAAAAAATTACAAAACTATAATCCCACCCAGAGTACAAAACAAATCATCTGGGATCAAGAATATCTATGTCAGATTCAATGTTTCTTTATACAATGTATCTACTAGTGGTAAGGCCCTCAAAGATACGTTTGTTTCATTCCCTCCACACGTGCTAGTCCATAGCTCCGAATGTTAGTCGTATTCGTCTATACGCTTCTGCCCCTTTACCCTTCTGAGCTTTGACATCATTCATGATAGACAAGTGCAATGTGTCAGTTTTTCTCTTTTTTTAGATTGAGGGCTAGGATGGTGCCACGTCACCGCTACCCTCATATGAAAGTGAGGTGCCATCCCACCTCCCTTATTCTCTCTCTCTCTCTCTATACGCGTATCCGTAAAAAATATCATATCAACATGTTCCGACACTTATCATAACTTCGTGTGTGCTTGTTGTTTTTCAACAAAACTTGTGCCATCGGATTCGCAGCGTTACGCTGGTCCTGTGACCCAAGTTTGGTTCGATTCTGAGAACGTTGATGAAATATCGTTTCTCGGGCCCCACGATTCTACTTGACGGATGATTTCGTGACCGGCTCATCGGAATCCAATTTTGGATACTCTGTTAAGTTCGTGTCATCGCTCTGGACTCATAGACACTAGGTTTGCTAGATTTGGAGAACCTTGTCTGTGGCACGCTTTTCAGTACGAAGTGGGCCAGTAGTGGACCCCGCTTTGACCCGAAATTATCATTTTTGTTCCTGTGTCCAAATTGGACTTATAAATAGTCAATACTAGCTATTTCAAGTATTCTTAAAACATTGATAATATTTATTACAGCATCCGGAAGCGTACTTGCATATTCTACTTTTACAGGAGCAGATGACGGAGTTCAGAACCCTGGCAAGTGTATATTGCCAACTTGCAGTATGTTCTGTTATATTATATGCTTGTGTTTCTTTCATATATAAATACTTTAGTGATGTATCTGTTTAACCTAGGACCGTGAGAAGTTGCTTAGCGTCCGAACAAGATTCGAGTGTCGACGCCATACGCGGAGTCGTGTAACATCACTTAGAGAGTTGATTCCACGATCCTATATTTTTGCGTGCTTGCTTTACCAAGTATGTCATACCGCAGGACGCTTTATACTATTTCATGTGACAGAATCTTTTTTGAGTTATTCATGGTGATTATGTATAGGCTTACATGATTCGTGATATGAGACTTGCATATTATATAGATATCATTATGACTCGTTGTACTAGCTAGAGGTCATGATCTTGCGGGTTATTGACATAAGACGTCGTGGACATGAGACGTGAGGTTACATTTGGGGGGAGAGACACCCCATACTACAGGCTAATTTTGATTATACATATATATATATATATATATATATATATATATATATATATATATATATATATATATATATATATATATATATATATACTATACTATACTATACTATACTATACTATACTATACTACTATATATATATATATATATATATATATATATATATATATATATATATATATATATATATATATATATACTATACTATACTACTGGAGGTGCCTTAAACTTTGTCTTAGATCTTTGGTACATATACTGGCCCTACGAGATATTACTTGCTGCTATGGGCTCCCCGACACAAAGCATGTAGTGGGTTCAGCCTGAGTACGAGTGATGTCCTCACGTGCATATCACTTAGATGGTTACAGTAGTTTATCCTTGAGTATGTGGTATTATACTGTTTTACTTTGGCATGTTATTTATTGTACCTTATTACATCCCTCTGAGGACCTGGCCCCTTGCCAGTTTTGCAGCATAGACCGTTGTGGAGCCTGCCTGGAGTTATTGATGTGTGTTGCTTTATCATGCGAGCATTGGTGCCATGTACTTATATTATTTCTACCGGAGTTATGGTTATTTATTTATATTGTTTATTCATCTGCTGAAGTAGCCTAGTTTTATAGACTCATATTCATTTCTCGAGTCTATTCGAGCTTATGTCTTACTAGGCGGACGACTTTAGCACATGTAGTTTATTCTTGATATTTTGTTCTTTATGTGGATTGTGACATAGATATTATCAGTATTTCTTAGATAGTTACCCTTATTATACAGCTTATACGTATTCGAGTTGGACCAGAGTTTGGTCGAATACGTAGCTGGCATGTTACGTATTCCTAGTCCTACGTATTTAGGACTGGAGCGTTACATATTTTTGTGGTGGCCCATGCATGTCTTGATTAAATCGTTTCGATTACTTTTCAGTACCTAGCAAGCTTATAATCAGGATTAGCAATATTAGTATCTCAGTCCACAACTGATTTGAAAATTTTTTAGCAATTAATTATCGCCCTTGGACTTCATAATTGTACTATTTTATTCCCCTCGACATCCTTATTATTTTTTATCATCTCTCCCTATTTTAGAGAGATGGATGTTCGTGCGCGGTGTTTCCTTTAGAAGCAGATCCTTGTCAAGGCGGAAGAAGACATGCTGGATATAAATTTTTGAGAAGATGGTTACCCTTAGTAGGGAAGGTAGATAGGTTATTCCTATATTCTAGAGCTAGTATAGATTATTAGCATGAGAATTGAATATAGTATTAGAGGCCTAGAACTAATAAAACCTTACCCTTGCTTAAGGTAGCAGTAATTTGGAAGTATTAAAAGTTAGAAATATGGTTTGATTCTAATACACTGGAATACTTTATGTAATACATAGCTATATGCTAGGGATTATATGTGGCTCATGATGGTGATACAAGGAATTATATTATGACCTTAAAAAATTGGAACCTTATGTAGCAGGCCATAGTGGTTAAAATTCTAGTTGCCTTGTGACTTTTAATATCAAAACTAGATCTTATGACCCCCTTAAATTATTGATGACTATAGGTCTGGACTAAATATATAGGTAGATTGCTAGAACTAATGTTTGAGTAATTAGATAACTCGAGTACTAAAGTATAGCTTTCGAAATCAAATTAGATGTACTTGATTATTTGGGTTGTCAGTGTTAATTGAACAAGTAAAGTTCCACCCGTGATTACTTGGGTAGATAAGCTAGTATCGATGATAGAGCAAATAGGTTGAAGGATGAGAGTTTTGATAGATGTTATAGACTTGAGTTAGATATAGTGAATTGCCAATAATAGATGACAAGCTATAACAATATGGTCAGTTTGGATGAAGGATATACATGGAATAAACAAGAAGAAATCTCAGGTTCAAGATAAAGAAGGTAGAATGGTAACAAGAAGAGTCACGATGAGTACATGATCTTGAGCATTTTAAATTAAGAGAAGGATCTAGGAAGGACTGAAAATTTATCACTCGGTAGTTGCCTAGAAGATCTATACTACGAAGCAAAAAGTACTGGGTCATGATTGGCGAAGCTTAAAGTTGAAAACAAGATTAACATACTAAAAGGATATGAAGGTGGGTAGGAAACAAATGATAAGGGAAAGATATTATGGTCGCATAATCCAAGGAGAAGGGATTGTGATATGGACTTGAGGGATAATAATTTTAGTATTTATGAATTGTAGTGCTTTTAGAATTTTGAGAATTTAGTGCGAGTAGAAATTGTTGATCAGTATCGAAGTGATACGAACTTCAAGAAATTAAACACAGGTTTAGAATCACATACTAACTTGATGGATATTCTGTAGAGGATTATCACAAGACCCTTAGAGTATAGATTTATACATGGTAGGAAAGTGTATATGGAAAATAGAAGTCTTATAGGAATGATAGCTGAATATTGTAGATTTACACATAAACTGATTAGGGCCAGGAATTTAGATTTTTGACTAATAGGATATGAGCTTATTGGACCTATCCTTAGTAGTAGGCGATGAGAACATATTTCCAATTTACCATAACCGATAGATTTTCGTATTTTAGACATCTTATCATCTCATTGAGTTCGAAGAATTTTCATTCAAGATAACCATGACATCATGCTTGTATAATATGATAGTAGCCTAGCCGAAAGATTCTCGTAAGGAAGATAGATTTTAGATGGTAGAGACTAGATGAACAACAGTTCAGAAAGATAGACAATGGAATGAAGTAAGTTATATAAAAATGGGTAGGCATTCCAATTGAAGATTAGACAAGTATTGAAGAGTGTCCTTAGTGAATAGTATGCCATGAGTGATAGACATAAGTACATGCTAGTTTATACCCTTACCTACTAAGTTAGGAATATGCGAGGAAGAAGAAGTTGTAAAGATCGTATATTGTTTACCTATAGCCAGAAGTAGGTTGCCAATAGTATGAGGGAGATTATATAGAATATAACTTATAAGAATATAGTATTGAGTTTAAGGATTAGTTGTATTACTTTTTCGACTGCATTCCTATCCTTCCTATCAAATTCTTATCTTGTTTTGCATATATGGCCTCGTGTTTTTGCAACAAAGATCCTTCTAACTATCCAATGAGCAGATCATTCTTTCCTTCCTAGTCGTGCCCTAGTAGCAAATTAATATTTTAGTTAGTACCCTCTTCATGGTGTTAATATCCATCTTACTGTAGGTATCAGTTCTTTTCTATTTTTAATTCCCTGATTTAGTCACTGTGACTTGATTCTCCAGATAATTGTCTAATCATACCTTATTCAATCATGTGACCATACTCCCTAAACTTATCATAAACTTCTCTTGTCTGTAGATTTCTCTCTTTGTGATTCCCTCGACTAGTTTCTTTGTCATCAATGCCATGAGGTGATCAAAGTCTCTATACCACATTGCCCTAGTTATACCCGACCAAACCCTTTTTTATGTTTTGTTGAAGACATGAACTATATAAACAATATTGTTTGGGTAGCAATTTTTCTTATAGAGTTGTCGACCAATAGCACCCTGATAATATCTAGGTACCCTTAGTTAGAGAATATTTGATTACGGCGAGTAGACCCTAGAACTCTTGAATCCTTATTAGAAAGTAGGTCCTTCCAAAAATCTTGTTAGCAGGACCCTGACTTTAGTTTTGGATACCAACTTAATTTTTATAAGTTGGGTAGATCGTAGCCCCTGGTTTTAGTGTAGGGTTATTTTAGAATTTTATGGTAAATTTGAATTTATTTGGTATTAATTAGGATTAATTCCAAACATATTGAATTATCTCTTTAATTTTGAATCCTTTAATACCTTGGTTGTGGCTCAGATATTTGGAGCATAACACTATCCTTTCCTTTCCAACAACTTTCACCCATATGACCTAGACTAGCCACTCTATAACCATGACATGACTATCACTCACAAACCCATCTTCTCATGCTTCGTTTTAGTCGTACAACATTCGCGACGCATTTGTACACACAAATGATACCTAGATATCCTTTTCCGTTGCGGACAATTTTAATACGCAACATCGACTCAATTCTTCTGATAACTTTAAGATTTATGAGCCTAACTAGACTTACTACACACAAGAACCAGTTGTCACTCCCAAGTATACACTCTCATGCTCCATATAGACCCCACAACATTTGTGGCATACCTCCTTCTGAAAATCTATACTTAAACATTCAATTCCATTGTAATTAAATTAAATTGTACCTCGGCAACACAATTACCCTAACCACCGATATACCCGTAGCCCGCTCGAGCCAAACAACGTCCATGATATTTGTGTTGCATTCAAATAAGCCATGTACTCTCTACACAATATTAATCACCTTGACAATTTATAATACCCTTTGACACTTATTATTGCACCATTTATCAGCATCCATGATATGCAATGAACAACTTCTCGGTACCATCTTACCCTAGTTGTATTTGCCTATGATATTTTCTATTGTCTTGTAGACTCATGACCTAATTAGGAGCAAGGAGAACTGGTAAACTTCCTTTATAGAATTATTGACTCAAAAACATTATGGTAGTTCCTAGATTTCTACTGATAGTCTGTGACTACAGTCACAAAAGCCTAAACATCTCGTACCTCCCTTGAAGATAGACTTCTATAAGTAGGAGGGTGACCAAAGTTTTTACGGCCAACTTAATTCTTATAAGTTAGGTAGAGCCTTGGACAAGCGTACCTTATTCTTAGAATATGGCATCAGATTAAGATCTCATTGGTAACTGTATTCCCAACATTCAAGAATCCATATATGACCTTAAACATCTAAAATACATTTCTACCGCTTTTGTGTTTAGATCGTACCTTATTCTTAATTTCGAGAAACCCTACACAACGAGTTGTATTTAACATTCTCCCAAAATAAAATTTCTTATTCTTATTACTGTGCATTTTAATTTCGAGGACAAAATTTTTATAAGTTGGGTAGATTGTAAACCCCCCCTGATTTTTAAATTTTAAATTATATTATTTTTATTATTGGTATTATGTAATTATTGAGATTAAGGAGAATTTTTATTATTTTTAGCTAATTCAAAAAATATAATATTCATGGATAAATATTTATGTATATTTAATTAATTACAAATATTACACAGAAAATATATTTTTTGGTGTACAACTATTATTAAAGTATTGTAGATTTTTCTGAAAATTATTGGAGGTACATGTCACGCCCCGAGGCGTCCCCCGAGCCGTGACCGCCGTGCGGGCCTGGAGTTGCGCCCGCACAAGGCTTTTTAATGATTTGCATAGCAAGCACGTATTCAGAGTATGCAGATAAATTGAAACACAGATTTGAAACATAGAAAAGTTCTCTTTATTGATAATGAACTTCTATTACAAACTCTTGAACGAGTCAGCTAATATGCCGAACGGCTTACAAAAGGGTTGACTCAAAATGAGATAGCAGTCCTTTGCATTACATCCTTTTATAAACTCAAAACGATAAGGACCTCCCGGCTGGAGGATCGCCTTGCCACGGAGCTGCATTTGTGTATGAAGAGTTGCAGGCTCCTGACTCCAAATGCTTCGGGGGCGCGGTGAAGATGCGCCAACAGTTGGACTGGATCGGGTAGACGACTTCGGCTCCTCGCTCGGTTCGCCTTGGTGCGGAGAACCTGTTTCAACGAGGGTCAGCATATCGAAACATGCTGGTGAAGGCGAGCTAGCCTGACTTTACCAATCAACACGTTGTTTAGTGAAGCATGCATATTTGGTTGGTTTCTATCTTGCCTTAGTTCATTTACAGTTAAGCAGCATATTGAATTTACTGAAATGAACGTGCCACCGTTCGGTGGATTTTACCTGCCCGTCTGAATTACCTGCACAATACTTACCATGCCTTCCCTGAAACGAAGACACAAGTTAGTATGCAACAGGTTTAAATATACACAGGGATCACTGGCTTGATGCCACGAAGGGACGGGTTATAGTCTCAAGACATAAATGATATACACCGCAGGTGGCGAGCCCCGCTGCATAACACTTTGCCCCATAACATACGACTATACATACGTTCCGTCCGGATCGGATCGGTCCCGGCGCCCCGGTGACCGTCCGCGGAACTCATAACATACCTTGTGCACAAGTCGTCCGTGATCGAGAATACTCATAGAATGTGTTCATAGCATACAGTTTGCATAGCCATCCTGACAGTTTATTTCATAACAAGCATATATTTCCATACTTAGCACGATTCATAGAACAGTTATAGACGAACTAGCATACGGGATGATAACCGTTCGTAAGTTTGTTGACAAGCATAATAACCAAGTTATTCTCTTTTATCTTGGTTTCTTTTATTATTACTTGGTATCGTTTGATCGGGGCGAAGGAGTGAGGCTTGGAAGCAAGCTAGCTAATCGGGTTGGTAGCCACTCACTTAGATTTTGGAAAGAAGAAGGAAAGAGGCGCTTCACGACTCCGCTCGTAAGCCGCCTACTGCTCGTTCACCTGCACACGAACAGCTCGATTAATACTTCTTCCTCTCTTTCCAATCTCGGAATTGAAGTGCAGTTCAATGAACGAAAACAATGAAAATCATCGAAACCGTTCAAGGAAAACAAGCAAATCCCAAAACCAACTCAAAGCACGAAAGCAACAAGCGACATCGAAAACCGAGGCATTAAAAGATAGCAGCGGAGAGGTCCCTCCTGACTCTGCCGCTAAGCCGATCCTTGGGGCGCAGTCCACTGAATATGGGAATCGATTCCGAAGAAACAAATCCATAACGAGGACGAGTTCTTAATTCAATCTATCCCGATCGAACGATACCGTCTTGTGTTTCTTAGCCGCGCTCTCCGCACCGGGAGAACGGGGTGCTACATCCTACCCAACCAATTGGAAGTTTTGTCCCGAAACTTAAGAATAGAACCAACCGTTAGGGGTTATTGGGTCGAGGCAGGAGCTTAGAGGGGAGTGGACAATCCCGAGCTATATGGCCTTGCCCGCCACAGTTGAAGCATAGACCTTTTCTGCTGTAACATCTATCAGTAGTGTGCCCACGTCTTCTACAAAAATCACAGTATGGTCTCTGGTTCCCTTTGTGGCGACCACCGTCGTTATGTCGTTTTGCAGTATTGTTTCCTCCATCGTCGCTTTGGCGTTTGTGACTGGATGTATGCACAGCGTCGACAGAAACGTGAGGATATTGTGGTTCGAGAGATAGGGCGTGATTCATGACTTCACGCATTGTTCCATACTGATTATTGACCACGTGCGAATAGATGGCAGGGCGTAGTCCACCTTCAAACCTTCTAGCTCGACTCGCTGCATCAGGTAAATAGGCCCTAGCGAACTTCGAGAGTCGGTTGAATTCGGCGGAATACTCTTTAACTGTCATCCTGCCTTGCCTCAGTTGCACGAAGTCATTTTCCATCTTACGTTGCACTGGAGGGGGTATATACTCCTCTTCAAACGCGGCACGAAAGGTCGTCCACGAGATCGCCTCCTCTCCGTGATCAAGTTGGAGAGATCGTCGATGCACGTCCCACCAATCGTGTGCGTCGAGGCGGAGCTGCAGTTGCGCGCAGGCGACGCGCCTATCTTCGGGGACCTCTAGCAGAGTGAAGTGGTCTTCAAGTTCTGCTAGCCAATCTAGAGCTACCACTGGGTCCTCAGTCCCGTTGAACGGGGTGTTGCAGACTTTCTTGAAATGGCCCAAGTTGAAGGCAGTCACGTCCCTCGGCCTTGGGATTTGAGGCGTCTCCACTTCAAGCACGGGCTGTTCCACCGGAGTCGTTGCTGTTGTTGCGGCGGAATAGTTGGCAGCCAAAGTCTGAACGATCTGATGCAGGGTATCGACCTGCTTCTGTTGGACTGAGAAACGGGTCTCTAAATTACTCTCGAGCTTGGCTTGGCGGGCATCGTCTCGTTGTCGTTGCGATTCTAACATTTGCATTACCCGCTCAAGCGGGTCGACTTGAGACATGCCTCTTTGGCTCCGAGAGCTTCCCGAATTGCCTGAACTGCTCTCTTGTGTTTCGATCGGTGGTTGCGCTGCAGATTGCGCTGGATCCATTCCTTCAAAAGAAGGTAAATTACATTAGGATCATAATGTATTATGGACTTATTGCATGAACGTATCTCATTTTGGCCTAGCGAGTTCAAGAGTTCGCACAGGAATTTGATCGTTAAAGGAACTTTTCCAGCACGAAGTCTAAGGAACTTTGAATCTGTGCTCTGATACCACTATGTCACGCCCCGAGGCGTCCCCCGAGCCGTGACCGCCGTGCGGGCCTGGAGTTGCGCCCGCACAAGGCTTTTTAATGATTTGCATAGCAAGCACGTATTCAGAGTATGCAGATAAATTGAAACACAGATTTGAAACATAGAAAAGTTCTCTTTATTGATAATGAACTTCTATTACAAACTCTTGAACGAGTCAGCTAATATGCCGAACGGCTTACAAAAGGGTTGACTCAAAATGAGATAGCAGTCCTTTGCATTACATCCTTTTATAAACTCAAAACGATAAGGACCTCCCGGCTGGAGGATCGCCTTGCCACGGAGCTGCATTTGTGTATGAAGAGTTGCAGGCTCCTGACTCCAAATGCTTCGGGGGCGCGGTGAAGATGCGCCAACAGTTGGACTGGATCGGGTAGACGACTTCGGCTCCTCGCTCGGTTCGCCTTGGTGCGGAGAACCTGTTTCAACGAGGGTCAGCATATCGAAACATGCTGGTGAAGGCGAGCTAGCCTGACTTTACCAATCAACACGTTGTTTAGTGAAGCATGCATATTTGGTTGGTTTCTATCTTGCCTTAGTTCATTTACAGTTAAGCAGCATATTGAATTTACTGAAATGAACGTGCCACCGTTCGGTGGATTTTACCTGCCCGTCTGAATTACCTGCACAATACTTACCATGCCTTCCCTGAAACGAAGACACAAGTTAGTATGCAACAGGTTTAAATATACACAGGGATCACTGGCTTGATGCCACGAAGGGACGGGTTATAGTCTCAAGACATAAATGATATACACCGCAGGTGGCGAGCCCCGCTGCATAACACTTTGCCCCATAACATACGACTATACATACGTTCCGTCCGGATCGGATCGGTCCCGGCGCCCCGGTGACCGTCCGCGGAACTCATAACATACCTTGTGCACAAGTCGTCCGTGATCGAGAATACTCATAGAATGTGTTCATAGCATACAGTTTGCATAGCCATCCTGACAGTTTATTTCATAACAAGCATATATTTCCATACTTAGCACGATTCATAGAACAGTTATAGACGAACTAGCATACGGGATGATAACCGTTCGTAAGTTTGTTGACAAGCATAATAACCAAGTTATTCTCTTTTATCTTGGTTTCTTTTATTATTACTTGGTATCGTTTGATCGGGGCGAAGGAGTGAGGCTTGGAAGCAAGCTAGCTAATCGGGTTGGTAGCCACTCACTTAGATTTTGGAAAGAAGAAGGAAAGAGGCGCTTCACGACTCCGCTCGTAAGCCGCCTACTGCTCGTTCACCTGCACACGAACAGCTCGATTAATACTTCTTCCTCTCTTTCCAATCTCGGAATTGAAGTGCAGTTCAATGAACGAAAACAATGAAAATCATCGAAACCGTTCAAGGAAAACAAGCAAATCCCAAAACCAACTCAAAGCACGAAAGCAACAAGCGACATCGAAAACTGAGGCATTAAAAGATAGCAGCGGAGAGGTCCCTCCTGACTCTGCCGCTAAGCCGATCCTTGGGGCGCAGTCCACTGAATATGGGAATCGATTCCGAAGAAACAAATCCATAACGAGGACGAGTTCTTAATTCAATCTATCCCGATCGAACGATACCGTCTTGTGTTTCTTAGCCGCGCTCTCCGCACCGGGAGAACGGGGTGCTACAGTACAAACCTATTTATAAATGGCTATATATACACATATATATGGGATAATAATAATAATAAAATCAAACCCAAACCCGAATATCAAAACTCGGATATCAAAACCCAAACCCGAAACCCCCTTCAGCTACAGTAACCTTCCCCCCCCCCCGACTCCTCCGTTCGAATTATGTAACCTCCGCGACCCCCATCGATTCCTATTCCGAAACCCTCCCCCCCCACTCTATATACATCACCATAGACCACCACCAGCCCTTCCTCTGCGTCCAGACGTCCACCTTCACCGCGGCCCGACGTCGTTGATCGTCGTCGATCGCCCCTGCATGCCGCCATGAACAGTCGCACCTGAAATAATGAGCAACAGAGCATCGAGCTACCCATCTTCCCATCTCCGTTTCTCCCTATACAGTTAACCAAACAGCGAACCGTCGAATCTTATGTGAAGACCACATGACCCCCATGAACCATGTTTAAATAGTTTAGTTTATCGTGTCGTGTCGTGTATCGATCACAAATTGAGACACAAAACAGGAAAAAATGACTTAGTTTTTAGAGCAGAAACTATTCCAGGTACACATGTTTAAATCCTGTTATCTCCAAAATGACACGCGATGCTAAAATTCTACTTAAACAGACTTCTTGACAACATAACCTAGTTTTAATCCCTTTAAACACTTTTTCTAAATTCGATTTATTTTGTGAATTATTTAATGCTCAAATCTGTCAAAAACTTGATTTCGTAAACCCAAAATTTTTTTGATACGGGGTGCGTTCCCCCAAACAATGCGACTTTGTCGCGTGAGAATTTTATCGAAAGGCGCGTATCGTCAACGCGGACATGTGGGATTTCGCAGAACTTGACTTGGATGTGCATGCACACCGGAATCAACGCTTATCCGTCAAAAAATACCGTATCGACATGTTCCGACACTTATCATAACTTTGTGTGTGCTTGTTATTTTGCAACAAAACTTGCGACATCGAATTCGTAGCGTTACGCTGGTCCTGTGACCCAAGTTTGGTTTGATTCTGAGAACATTAACGAAATACCGTTTTGCGGGCCCCACGGTTCTACTTGACGGGTGATTTCGTGATCGGCTCACCAGAATCTAATTTCAGACACTCCATTGAGTTCTTTTTATCGCTCTGGACTCGTAGACACTATGTTTTCTAGATTTGGAGAATATTGTATGCAGCACCCTTTTCAGTGCGAAGTAGGCTACTAGTGGACCCCGCTTTGACCCGTAATTGTTGTTTTCATCCCTGTGTCCAAATTGGAGTTATGGATAGTCAATTCTAGCTATTTCAAGTATTCTAAAAATATTGATGATGTTTGTTACAGCATCCGGAGGCGTACTTGCAGATACTACTTTTACAGGAGCAGTTGACGGAGTTCAGAACCCAGGCAAGTGTACATTGCCAACTTGCAGTAGATTTTGTTATATTATATGCTTGTGTTTCTTCCATATATAAATAATTTAATGATGTACCTGTTCAACCTAGGACCGTGAGACGTTGCTTAGCGTCTGAACAAGATTCAGGTGTCAACGTCGTACGCGGAGTCGTGTAATGTCACTTAGAGAGTTGATTCCACGATCCTATATTTTTGCGTGCTTGCTTTACCAAGTATGCCATACCGTAGGACACTTGACACTATTTCATGTGACAGAATCTTTCTTGAGTTATTCATGGTGATTCTGTATAGGTTTACAGGATTCGTGATATGAGACTTGCATATTATATAGATATCATTATGACTCGTTGTACTAGCTAGAGGTCATGATCTTGCGTGTTATATATATGAGACATCGTGGACATGAGACATGATGTTACATTGGGGGGGGGAGACATACCATACTACAGGCTGATTATGATTATGTACAATATACTATACTACTGGAGGTGCCTTAGACTCTGTCTCAGATCTTTGGCACATATACTGGCCCTACGAGATATTACTTGCTGCTATGGGCTCCCCGACACAGAGCCTGTAGTGGTTTCAACCTGAGTACGAGTGATGTCCTCACGTGCATATCACTTAGATGGTTACAGCAGTTTATCCTTGAGTATTTGGCATTATACTATTTTACTTTGGCATGTTGTTTCTTGTAACTTGTTATGTCCCTCTGAGGACCTGGTCCCTTGCCAGTTTTATAGCATAGACCGTTGTGGAGCATGCCTGGAGTTGCTGATGTGTGTTGCTTTGTCATGCGGATATTGGTGCCAGGTACTTATATCATTTCTATCGTAGTTATGGTTATTTATTCATATTGTTTATTCATCTACTGAAGTAGCCTAGTTTTATAGACTCATATTCCTTTCTCGAGTCTATTCGAGCTTATGTGTTACTGTACGGCCGACTTTAGCACATATAGCTCATTTTTGATATTTTGTTCTTTATGTGGATTGTGACATAGATATTATCAGTATTTCTTAGATAGTTACCCTTATTATACAGCTTATACGTATTCGAGTCGGACCAGAGTCTGGTCGAATGCGTAGTTGGCATGTTATGTATTCCTAGTCCTACGTATTTGGGACTGGAACGTTATATATATATATATATATATATATATATATATATATATATATATGAGCCATGCATATGTGGACCAATAGGAATAGAGTGTACTAGTGCATATTGGTGCACATGGGATGTAGGAATCCATTTTTATTGGTCCACATGTACATGACTCATTTAGAAAAATGAGCATTATGGCTCATATCTTGTTTACCTTATATATATATATATATATATATATATATATATATATATATATATATATAATGTGGGTCCCTAAGGCACTAGCCTAGTGGTAGTGCGGAAGGACACCATGGGAGAGGTTCCGAATTTGAATCTCCCTCCCCGGACGGCTGAGTGGCTTATATAGCCACGGTCCGACTTAAAAAATAGACTGCATATATATATATATATATATATATATATATATATATATATATATATATGAGGAGGGATCTGCATCTCCTACTATTATGCATCTCCAAATATTTCTATGTTTACAACCGTTGGATCTTGTTTAAGTCATCTAATCTTAATCATTGATTTGAATCATTCAAATTAATGGTTAAAATGAGATGACTTAAACAAGATCCGACGGTTGATAACATGAGGATACTTGAGAATGAAAAAAATTGAGGATACGTGTGTGTGTGTATATATATATATATATAGAAAACGGATTCGGAGTCCCGTCGTTCCCAACCGTTGGATCGCGGGGGCCCCATGCGTGGCCCCCATGCGGGTCCTCCGATCCGATGGTGCAGGAGGAGCGGGACTTCGACAGAACTCCAGGCTCCCACATATATATATATATATATATATATATATATATATATATATATATATATATTGGTCAACTAACCCAACTTATCCTCCTCTCCCTCCGCCAATGCTTAGGAGTGCTTTAAAAGAATGCCGCAACAATATCACATCGGTTTTAGCTGACGTTAGATGATAGTCCATTTTTAGGATATAAAATAGTGAAAAACATATATGATTCCACAAATCAAGTGAGAATGTGCATGATTTCTCAAATCAATGCTATTGATGGTAATTTTTGAGATGTTGAGACAACCGTAGGTCCTTAAGAAAAGTTCAAATCAAGATTAGTTCCATAACAAGACAAACATTGGGAACATATTCACCTGGAAAAACAAAGCTCACAAGTTTTTTTTTTTCTTTTTTGAGAAAAGCAAATGTTCATGAAATGGCAATGTTATGTTTCAAATGGAGAACTAAATTAGACGTCAATAGTAGTAGTTAGTATTGGTGGCTGAACTGTGCATCCCCACAAGCCCAATAATTCATGGGTTATATTTATTTTTTTGGGCCCCTCAATTCTCAGAAGTTTACTTAAACTGTCATTTGGCACCACGATAAGGCTTGTGACCGACTGCAAGCAGCCAAGAGATAAAATGTTCTTATGTTTGTCCTCTCATTATCAGATCCTGGAAAATTTAGCGTTTGATCCGAGTCGAATCATATGCATCATGTTAGAGGAGGAGTATTGATGGAGCAATTCAACAACTCCTAGTGCTACATTGTTTGTTTTTGAGAGAGGAATTCGGTAGATCACAACCAGTTCCTCAACCGCAGCACGCACAGCCTCCTCACAACCAATAGGCAAAGGAAGAAAAAACATTGTCAAACTTGATTAGCGCCAAAATCAAAACAAAAATGAGGAAAAGCAAACACGTACGAACCAGCTATAATTAATGTTCCTCTTGTACCATCGGATATACATGGATTAGACACCAAAATATATTAGATCACGTCAAAATAGATGTCGCGTCCGCATCATCGTGCCGAATTGTATCGTATGAAACATAGTTGTGTCCCTTACAATTAAACTTACAGTTGATATAACTTTGAAACACTCTTTCAACTCCCGTTGTCCTGGTGTCAAGGGAGGTTCTCAAGAAAACAATTGTTCGGTACATCCAACATGTTCAATTATCAGATGACTGATAACTAGGCTTCAAATATTTTCTACTCTTGGGAGAACATGAGCTTATGAGCTTGTGGCCAAAAGAACAAGACTCAACCATGCACTGGATAAGCTTCCCTAAAGTGCAAATAAATCTTTCTTATATTTGCACTTTATGTATTTAAAGATCTCATGTTTTAAAAAACTCACTTTTTTATTTTTGTTCGATTTATATCTATTTTAATTTTTTTTTTGGTAACGGACGTTAATTTAGACGTAAAATAACTAATATACCTCTTTCTAATTCTAATCTTAATCAAAGTCATAATCATAATCCTCCTAACTAATCATAACTCTAACGTCTCCCCCTCTCTCTCCGGTCAGCAACTCTTTTCCCCTCTTTCCGACCGGCGACGGGAGGAGGAGACCGGCGGCATGGGGAGGAGGGGGAGAAGGAGGAGGGGAGGATGAGTAAGAGGAGGAGGAGGCATGGTAGGGAAGGAGGCGGTGAGGAGGAAGAGGAGGAGGGGTAGACGGAGAGGAGGGGAAGGCGCAGGAGAGGAGTTGAAGGGAGGCGGAGGAGGAGGAGAAGGGAGAATGGAGGAATTGGGGGTGGGGTGGGGGAGGAGCTGGGGGCGGAAGGAGGTGGCATGGGGCATGGGACGACAGAGGAGAGAGAGGCAAGGAATAGGAGGGGTGGATCAACCGGAGGGGTGGGACTGAGAGGAGCGGAAAAGAAAATAAAAAGGAGGTAAGGAAAAGAATAATTTAAAGTTTTTATATTTTATTTTATTTTATTTTTAAACATAAATAATAATATTTTTTTAGCAAAAAAAAATATATTAATCTAAATATTAAATAATTTGTTGTTAAATTAAAAAAAAATTAGAATTATATTTTACAAAGGTTAAAAATCTATTATCTACCTACTGTCGGCCGAGCAAACAATCATAAAGAGACGTTGATGTAAAGTTGACAGAGTACAATAGGGACCTTCCCTTTCCAGCCTACACCATGTTGATGGCTATAGCTATCTTCAATGATTGAACATCAAACAGTACTAATATAATTGCATCAAATGTTAATCAATCATGAAGATATCAGCCACGGTAGGCCCCTACAATTAGTGTACACCTTAGAAATCAGACACGGAAGCAAAGACGACAACAGAAACGGAATCGAAAAAAGTGACTACTTAAAAAAAATTGAAAATTGAAAACCTAAACTAATAATTTTGTTTATATTTACTAACTATTATTATTATTAAAATTTATAAATATTTTAACATTTATTAAAATTAGTTCAAAGCTACGGAGAGTATTCACATGATAATTTTTATGATGTCAAGATAAACAACTTTTAGTTTCTTGTTATTTTGATGAACTATTAAAAAAATTCTAATTTTTTATCCAAAATTTCTGTCATTTTTTAGAAGTATGACCATGTTATGAAAAACACTCGTGTCGTCAAAAAAATATACTTTTATTGCCAAACAAACGAGTTCCTAAATCGTTTCTAAATAAGAACTGTCGAATCGCAATTCTGATAGAGTTTTGTTGGACTTCTAGAAGATATTGATTTCTAAGATGTACACACCACAACATAGCATTACATTCCGCATAAGCATCTGGATAATCTAAAAACCGACGTTGCATATCCGAAAGCCCTAAGAAATGCGTAGAAAAGAGAATCAGATACCCGAAAGTCCTAAGAAATACGTGGAAAAAAAGGCAGAAAATGAATTTGACCTGAAGTTTTCAGGTACGTCCGACTAAAAATTTTATCCACCCATTAGTGAAATCCTACAAATAATGCAAAAAACGGCTTCCATAGTAAGTACATAATCCAGAAACCAACAAGAAATTCATATGCTAAATTATACCAAATGTAAGAACTACTCAAATATCTTTTCCAAATGAAAGTAATATGGAATAAATGAAATTTCAGTGCATATTACATACACATCAATAGAAGGGGAAAAAAAAATTCTGACTACACATTCCATTCTTTGCTTACAATTCCTGGAAAGAGTTAACAACGAAGTATATCATCGCAAGCATGAGAGAACAATAGAGGAAGTAAACAAAAACAATGTTAAGTACCACCTGTGGAGACTAATTGAGTCTCTACTTGTGATTATTCTTCTTTTTCAGAAGGCTGCCAAATTTTTGAAACAATGGCTTCTTCTTCTTCTTCTTCAGCTGCTGCTGCTTGGTGGGCGAGTCTGAGCCGTCGACTATAGTCTCCTGCTGCAGTTCTCCGTTGGTCTGGTCGAAGCTGCCGCTCTCGGTCTTCATGTCCAAATCGTCGTCCAGAGCCTCCTCCTCGTCGTCGTCGTCCATAACCGCGGAGAGGTTCCTATCCTTTCCTGGAGCTTTGTAGCCTTCCAGCATCTTGACTTCAACCACGACCGGCTCTTCTTCTCCTAGACAATGGCTACCACCATTCCCATTCTCCACCGGAATTTCTTCCGAGTTCGGTAAAAGGTCGTACTCCTTTTCGCTACTCGACAGCTCCCCGTCCTCCTCAGAGTTCATTACAGTGGCTAGTGTTCGGAGCTCGACATTTTCTTGACTGATACTTAACTCGACCCCATCTTCTTTCGCGGCCTCTTCCTCCGATGTGCTCACCTCCAATTGTGCCTTTGAGTCATTCGACTCCGTCTCGAATCTTTCTATAGACTTCTTGAGGCACACAATCTCGTATCTTGCCTCGTCGAGCATGACCTCGTAGTTCTCTTCGGTGTTCCTCAGAGCGGACCTCAGCTGCTCAATCTGAGCATGGGCATCTTCGTATTCGACTCGATTCGCAAAGAGTCTCTCTCGTGCTTCTCTCGCCTCCGCTGATACCTCGTGCAGAGCCGAAGCTAAACCATCCATCGCCTTCTTAGCCTTCTCCTCCTCGTCTCTAGCCATCTCGAGCTCCTTGATCAGTTGGTTCTTCTCCACCACCGAAATGCTTTCGGAATTTGCTTCTATGCGTTTGTATTGAGCAACTTCAATCTCTAACGACTTTACCTTCACTCTGAGAGAGGCAGCTTCGGACTCGGCATCTTCCAGTGAAGTATTGCCCTCCTCCAGTTGCTTCGAAACCGACGCAAGAGACTCCATTGCGGACTTCTCCTGTTGTTTCGATTCGACCATCTGAGCTTCGATTGATTCAGCCTTGTTCTTCCACTCCTGAGCTTGCTCAATCGCGTCCAGCTCTGCCTGCCTCACCTCAGCCACCTCGATCTCCAGTGACTCGACCATCCCTCTATAAACAGCGGTCTCGGACTCGGCATCTTGCAATGAAGCAGTGGCCTCCTCCACCTGCTTCATAAGCAAAGCCAGAGTCTCTATCGAAGACTTCTCAGATCGGTCGGCTTCTCCTAACTTGAGTTCCAAAAGCTCAACTTTCCCTCTGAGAGAAGAAATCTCGTTCTTGGACGAGGCCAGAGAGTCCAATGCGGACTTCTCGGAACGCTTCGCTTCTGCCAATTGACCTTCTAAACCCTCTGCTTTCGTCTTCCAGTCGTCAACCAACCTACAAGAATCCAGTTCTGCCCTCTTTGCATCGTCCACTTCGGCACTAAGCCTTCCGACCAACATTTCCATAACAGCCAGCTTATCCTCCACTGCCCTTGCGGTCTCGAGCTCCTGCTTCAAAGCATCGATCTCGGAATTTAACTTCTTGATGATCTCTGCTGTCTCACTGTTCTTCCCATTGTCATGTTTGGAATCGAGCAAAGAGTTCAATCTGCAGATCTCTGCGGAAAGGAACTCGACCTTCTCTGCGTTGGTATCGGCCTTCTTCATTGCATCTCTGGCTTGGGTAAGAGCGCTGTTCTTGACCTCGGCGTTCAGTTCTAGCTCTCGCCTCAGCTTCTCTAGCTCTCGAGTCGTGGAGAGCAGAGCTTCCACATCTGAAGCGTGTCGCTTCTTGACGCTCCCGAGTTCCTTCTGCCACTCCTCTTCCCTCTTTCGGGCGGCCTCAGAGCCGGCCTGCTCCAACTCGTCTGCTCGAAACTTTGCGATATCCGATCTCTCCTCTGCTTTCTTCTGCGCAGTGTGAGCCGCTTTGAGCTTCCCATTGGCCTCTTCTGCCAATCTCTTTGCATCTTTCAGTTCTTCTAGAGCTCGGGCCTTCTCTTGCTGAGCAGAAACCAACTGCTCCTTCGCCTTCTTGAGGTCTTCTTGAAATGCACTAAGCTGAGTCGGTAGCTCGAAACCCTTAGTTTTCCGTACTTGCCTCTACAATCAAAACCCAAACAATCAACATATGGCAAAGAGAATTAGAACACTACAACTTTCGTGTTTTTGATCATCTTACATCAGGAGTGGTACTGGTTTTGGTCGATCGATGCTCAACGGCAGGTTTCAAGTCGATTGACTTTGGCGAAACGCGAGAACTCTGCAGAGGGGAAGGCGAGCCGGAGGTCGATCTGGTGGCTCCGGCTCGGACTATTTTGGTACCCTTATTGGCTGGTGGAGGTGTTTTGTTGTTTGGGCTGTCAGCCAAGACAGATCTGTACAAATTTGAAGTCTCAGTTACTTCAATGACTACAACTAACAGAAATATCAAAAGAATCTCATAACTAAAAAATTATAAGGAAAAAAAATTACTGTAAACAAGAAATCCCAAATTCTAGATCACACCAAAAATCAACTAAAAGAAATGAAAAGGAATTGAAAAACCCTTGGGCATTACTGCACTAAATGAAGAACAGATCAAATTTGGTGACATATTTGATAAGAAGAAACTAATTAGGTTAGAGAACATATATTGCATCAAGATAACTAGAACCATAATCACATTTTTGTAAGAAATGAACAAGAAGAGAGATCTCACAATTAAAAGACTATTCCAAAAAACAAAACAAAAAGGACCCATTTGCCATTACTAGCAAAAAAATTGAAGAATGGACAATCAAAAAGGAAATCAACAATAATGATAGGAATTCAATTTGAAAATCAAATGGAAATAACCCAAATTGCATTAGAGCTATCAACAAACAAATAAAATTGATAGGAATTGGACAAGAACCCATCAGACATTGCTAGCACAAGTTGAGAATAGCCATCAAAATCAAATATTTATAATGCATATAGTATGAGGAAATCAACAAGAACTAAAGGAATCCAACTAGAAAAAAAAAATCAAAATGTAAATAAATACATCTTTCTTTAGAACTATAAATAAGAAATAAACAACAAAGATGGCATCTCTGATAGAAAAAAAAAACACAGAGAAAATGATAGGGAGATAGTAACTAAGAATGAGCAAGGATCCATCTACCATTACTAGCGAAAACGATCGATGCACAATCAAAATCACATCTTTATACGAAATCATTGAGAAAATCAACAAGAAAAATAGGAATTCAACAACAAATATCAATCAAAATCACATCTTTATACGAAATTAAGGAGTCAAGCCAACATGATTAGCATGAAACAGGAAGTGGAGAAGGAACCATCTGCCATTTTAGCAAAAATGAAGGATGAACAATCAAGATCACATCTTTATACGAAATGAATTAGAAATCAACTAGAACGATCGGAAATCAACAACAAATACCAATCAAAATCACATCTTCATAATAAATCAATGAGGAAAACCAACAAGATCAACAGAAACTCAGCTAGAGAAATCAAAATGGTTAATGAAACAAGGAAATGGACAAGGACCATCTGCCATTACTAACAAAAATGGACGGACGGACAATCCAAATCACATCTTTACAGGAACACAATGAGAAAATCAACAATAACAGCAGGAATTCAACTACATATATAAATCAAAATCACGTCTTTACAGCAAACCAACGAGAAAACGAACAAGATCGTCATGATTCCAGTTAGAGAAATCAGAATGGCTGATGAAATAGGAAAATTGACAAGCACCCAAACAAATTGAAGGATGAACAATAAAAATGACATCTTGGCAGAAAAAGAAGAAGGAAAAATGAGAAAGAGTCACTTGCTATTATCTACCCCTGAAATGAACAGCATATGACAAAATGGAAGGAAACCGAGATGAGAATGGAGAGCAAAATGGAGGAAAGCATCTTTTACCAATCTTTAGGGAAATGGAAGGGATCTACAACTTACTTGGGTTTGGAGGGAAGCATCTTTTACCAATCACCAATGGAGAGAGAGAGAGAGAGAGAGAGAGAGAGAGAGAGAGAGTAGAAGGATTAGACAGGAAGAAGAAGAAGGAGAAGTGGTAGATATTTCAGTCGGTTGGTGGTCTCCAATTCCATCACTCCCACGAACCACCCCTGAGAAGTAGCTGCCCTCTCACTCTCTCTCCTCACTTTCTCTCTCTCTTAAGTTCTCTCATTCTCTCTCTCTCTCTCTAATAATTTGCATTCAAGTACCCTCACCTTTCGTGCATTTGCAAATTGGCAACCTTGATCCAATTTTGGTAGAGCTCCGCTCCTATCTGATATTTGATGTGCTTTCTCAAATCGAATAACATGTCGACCAAGTCAATATGTGAATAAAATCTGGAACTCATATGTTGTTGGTTCAACGCCCATCTATCTAGAGGAAGATATGTTGCATTAATACAACACGGTATGGTACGAACATGCTAAGTCCGACACGACACCTCATAATGTATTTTATTGTTGTCCGATACGTGTGAAATGGAATGTCTTTGTTTTTATGTTTAGTTTGGATTACACTTTGGAGGATACGTGTTTTCGCAAATGTCCATTTTCTAACTGCTTGTTGTATTAGCATTCTAGAAAATTCCATCAATTTAAGCCCCAAAATAAATGATATATTTTAAAAAAATATTTATATAGAATGAAAGTTGTTTGGTCCGTCTCTTATATTTGGTACCAAATGGAATATTGGAAGAAATAAATTGCAATCCAAATGGATTGCTAGAGTTGGATACATCTGAAATCTTGATGTTGTAGGAAATGATAGGATGGAAGAGTTTTCTTTCTTTCCTCTCAACTGTGGAGTGGAATCGAGCTCGAGTTACTCTTGTGGTTATCGATGAGAGGTATAAGACTCTGGCTGGATGGCAGAAGGTCAATGAATCAAACTACGGGGATGTATTATTTCTTCCATTTATAAATGATGGGAGTTGGAGGGCAGTGGGCTCAAAGGCATGCAGTGCAGTGTGTACAAAAGTTTCGAACGTTACGTCGGATTCCGTGCGTTATGTCGGAAAGTATAAAAAAAAAAAAAAAAAAAAAACTGTGGAGTGGAGGAATGTTAACAGTGTCATATGATGACTTGCAAATGCTCGGAATAAAATAAAGTTATTTGCTACTAAAATCAATGTGTGTACCAAACTGCACAAATGAAAAAGTTGGAAATATTCAAATGCCAATTTGAGTTTTATTGGAGGGAAGGTGTAACTTGAGAAAAGGGCTGGGGTGGGGATGGGGGTATGTATCGGTTTCTTTCAGCAACATTAACGATATGCTTACGAAAGTAGTTCTGATTCCATTTTGAGAGGAAAAGTTACTTCCCACTTCCGAGCTGTTTTCTTTTTTGTTTCTTTCTTATTTGCTATTAGGAGTGCTATTTTCTAAAAAAAAAAAAAAAAAAAAAAAAAAACATAAAACGTGTCAAGTAGGGATTTTGAAACACCAATAATAAGGTACCATTTTGAGAGGAATTTTTTTTGGGACTAAATTGCAACTTAACACTCTCAACTATTCAAAATATTCAACTTAATACATTCAACTTTGTCAGGTACTAACTTAATATATTTTCTCAACTAATATTTTTAACTTGGTACCCTTCGTCACCCTAACGTTAATTTTAACGGTAATAAATATATTCCTAAACTATCATTCCAATTCCTCCTCACACCCCCTCCCACTGCTGCCATCCCTCTCCCCACCTCCACCATACCCCACCCCCTCTCCCACCGCGCGCCACCCCCCTCACCTGCCACAGTTCCTCCGCGTGCCACCTCCCGTGCGCGCATCAGCCACGCGCCACCCTCTCCCCCGTCCCGAGCCACCCATGCACGCGCCCACCAAGCGCCACCCCTGCATGCGCACCAACCGCGCATCACGTTTCTCCCCTGTCGCGCTTTCCCTGTGCTCGCGTTGCCTGCGGTCGCTGCTGCTCGCGGCGGCGGCTGTTGTTGCTGTGGTTGCTCGCGGCTGTGCGGTCTTTTCCTTCGACTGCCAACGTCAAAGAAGGAGAAAAGAAAATTTTGGGAAGAACATTTTTGTCATTCTCTATTTCGATTAACATCGTTAGCTATCAAAGTTGGAAATATTAAATTAAATATTTCTAATAGTTGACCGTATCAAAATATAATTTAGGCTCTCTTTTTATGGATTAAAAAACACTATTTCAAAGACGGATCCAGTCCAGATATCAGAACTTTAAATAGACAATTTAGGATAAAATATAAATTAGTAAACATCGCCTCAATAAAGTATAATATTAGAAAAATAATGGCTTCTATGAACATTAATGCTGTGAAATAATTGACCAGACCTTGGACAAATCAAACTATATTATAACAATGTAACTTAAATGGAGGACAAAGGCATGATTTTTGAAAGTCCCAGCAGCTGGCGACATTATTACATTAGCTACTTCATCCACCGGCACTTGCACTCTAAACAACATTTTTAGGTTGTTGTAGATATCGTTAACTATGCGTAATCTATCAATCCAATAATTACTCAGGGTGGGCTCATCTTGATTTTTTTTTTTTTAAATAAAATATTTTGAACGACAATCATACGTAATAACAATGTTGGTGTTTTCTATTTAGCTTTAAAAGTTTTAGTCCATCATTAGAAAACCACCAATATGTATATCTCAATATATAGCTATGTTTAGTATTGGTCTATGCACATAGGGTGGTGGTCCATGAGGGTTGACTTTCCTAGAGAGATTAAGTGTGAACTCCATTATGACAATTTTTGTTTTGTCACCACCTTTGAAAAAAAATTCTTAGGAGCTAAGTCCTGAAGGCGACTCGGACTCGGACGTAAAGTGGCACTTTGTTGGCGCACTTTGCATGTATCCCGTCAGCATCGTCGCATGGCGCTCGTGCGCTCCTTTATGCGCGAGTTGTATGCACGATTGCTAGCTTGGGCGCATGCGGCCTGGCGCTATGCGGCCAAGGCACTATACGGCCAGGGGTTATGCGGCATGGCGTTATGCGGCCAGGCGCTATGCAGCTAGGGTCTTTGTGGCCAGGCGCTATGCGGCCAGGTTTAGATGAACGAGTTGCATGTGGAGGGGATATGGTCTGCTTTAGGCGGCGCATGGTTTTATGTGCCTTCCGGAATA
Source organism: Iris macrosiphon (assembly GCA_036927795.1). Classification (NCBI taxonomy): domain Eukaryota; kingdom Viridiplantae; phylum Streptophyta; class Magnoliopsida; order Asparagales; family Iridaceae; genus Iris; species Iris macrosiphon. Next base: position 145,227,221 of record JAYESA010000017.1, on the reverse strand, counting down.
TGCGGCGCATGCGGCACGAGCGGCTACATTCGGCGTTTGGCGCCGTTGTTTGTCACGTCCCGATCTCCCATAGGTAATCGGTCGTCCCCGCTAGGCGCAAATCACCGCGTCAGCGCTCCCGCGGGACGATCTTTCCTCATCTAGACGTGATGTCGCACGAGCGTAAATCGCGCCTGTGCAAGACCAAGATCCGAACAGACGGTAAGATGTCTAAGCCACAAAGTCGCACATATAGTCCGAGTGCAGCGGAATATAGAAACGCACAGGCGATTGGCTACATTTGTGGAATGGTTATAAGATGAGTATTACCCCATTGGTAAGATAATCCATCTAGTATACCTCCATGGAAGCAAATTATTACTAAATTTTGATCCATAGTCACAAACTTTCGTCTGAATTGAGACTTACAGAGGTATGTCAGAAAATAGCTTAGGCGAAAATGGTAGGATATAATGGATGAAAGTATCTTCTAACTTGAATTTGCCTTCTGAATTCACCGATTGTAAGCTATTTCATGTATGAGAAAAATATGGTGAAGAGAGTAAGAGTGAATGAGATATACAAAACAAACACTACTAGAATAAGTGGGTTTAGCGAAGTTTTTAGCGACAACAAAGAAAACGTCGCTAAATTAGCGACTCCATTTAAAATTGTCGCTAGAGGTCGCTAATTGGCGACATTTAGCGACGTTTAGCGACTTTTATTCAGTTTTTAAAAGATTAGTCGCTATAAGTTCAATTTAGGTCGCTAAACGTCGCTAAAATATTTCATTTAGCGACGTATTTAGCGACGTATATCTTTTGGCCAGTTAGCGACGTCATTAGCGACGTGTTAGACGTCGCTAACTTATCGACGTCATTAGTGACGTCGCTAAAACGTCGCTAAATTTGTTTCATTTAGGGCTCCTTCCCCCCATTTCTTTCGATCTCTCCCTCTCCCTCTCCCAAATTAGAAACCCGCGGCGCCCCCTCCTCCCTCCCTCCCGGCGACCCCCCTCCGGCCGTGTCCTCCCCCTCCTCCTCCTTCTCCTCCTCCTCTAGGTAAACCCTCTCTCTCTCTCTCTCTCTCTCTCTCTCTCTCTCTCAGGACACACATGGCACTAACACTGACACGACACACACACGTTACAGACACGACACACACACTGACACGACACACACACGTGACCTAGGGTTAAGGTTAGGGTTAGGTTTTTGACCTGGGGTTAGGGTTAGGGTTTTTGACCTGGAGTTAGGGTTAGGTTTTTTGACCTCGGGTTAGGATTAGTTTACTTAGCACCTGTAAATCGGTACAAGGTATTCAGTTGCAAATTAGCCCACAAACCAACACTCTAAAATACACAAATCAGGTTATCAGGATTAGGTTGATATAAGCAAACTCATCGGGTATGTGTAACAACTCAATTGTGTTTGGGTTTTTATGGGAAGTTGACAAGTACCTGATGCCACTCATAAAGGAACTGATAATATATATTCGTTCAAAAAGTATGAAATTTGTTTCATACTTGTACCTTCAAAAGAAGATACCAAGACTAAGGCTAGTAAAGTAGAAGGGAACTTTTCATGGTTGTTAACAGGGCAATTTTTTATGGCAACATAGAAAAGAAACCAACTGTTTATGCTCCAGTTGTCCGAGGCGAGAGCAAATGTTCCCTCCAGTAATTATTCCTACAAAATTACAACCTTTACTAAAGCAATTCAAGGAGGTATTACTATTATCTGAGGAGGTATTACTATTACCTGTGTTTTTGACCTGGGGTTAGGGTTAGGGTTTTTGACCTCGGGTTAGGGTTAGGGTTTTCTGTACTTGTTCTCAGTGGTGCAGTGTCTACAACCAGTAAATCGGTATTAATAAAAGAGCATTTGTATTATTTTGCAACTGAATACCTTTGTAACCGTGAGTTGTAAGCCAAGTTGGCTATTTAGAGCATTTGTATTATTTTGCAAAATATTAATAAAAGATATTATTTTCATATATTATGTTGTGATTTAATTTGTCTGCTTACTTCCGTTACGATAACCTTGTTTTGAGATCAATTATTAATTGTGCATATCCATGCCTTGTATAAGTGCAATTTAGACTAGTACGACATCACGTCCAGTAACGACTTTTTGGTTCTGCGGAACCAGGACGTGACACTACCCCTAGTCCTAGTAGGTCCTTTGACTAATATTATATTAGCTCCTTACTGGTGCATAAATTCGTTTATACCGCATATGTCCAAACCATCTAAGATGATTTTCTCTCATCTTATCTTCTATTGGTGTCAAATTCAACTTCCCATAAATACATTCATTTCTTATCTATTATTCATGGAGTTACCAATCATACACCTTAGCATTCTCGTTTCTGTCACACTTATTTTTTGGACATGTTCTTTTAATTGCCCAATACTCCTATCCATATATCCATAAAACATAACTAATCTTATAGTTGTCCTATTTTTTTTTCAATTTCAATGTATCTTGCAATAACAAAGATAATGTTTCTTTTTTGGAAGGTGGAGTGGTAGGTTACACCTGAGTATAAAAAAGATAATTATCGGTACCAAAACCTATCTATACAGTGAAGGGATGTGCACATGACTGCAATAGATGCAGAGTTTAGTAGCATGGTTAGGCAAGATGTCTGTGATGTGTGCTGAGTACACACAGATTAGTGAAACAACTCGAGTTTGTGTGTGTGCAATAGATGTGGCATTGGTATCAAACCTTAGTGCAACCATAGAGGGTGGACTGGAACTAAGATGTTGTAGGACTGGATATTGGAGTAAGAGGGTATCAATAAAGGCCAGTGAAAGGGGCATTTCTGGGTGTAGGTTCAGTTCAAGGGGTATTGCAGTAGCTAAAGGAGCTTGTGAGTGTTCAGTTGTGAGTGAAGTATGTAGTGGGGTAATGTGAGTTAGTAATATTGTGTGGGGATTGAGTATGGGCAAAGTTGAGGTGATAGGAATTGACTAAAGATTGGTATTACTTGGGGTAACACCTAGGTAATGTGAGAGTATTGGATGTATCACTGGGTATTTGGTATTAGATAACAAGGGTTAAGGGTGTAGATACTTGAGTATTATAAGGAATTAGTTAATGATAGTAGTTTTCCATTTGACACTTAGTTAGGGCATCCTAGTATAAAAAATATCGTTCTTTTGTATCTTTGTCCATTAATGTGTGCTTCTTCATTTTTTGTATCTTTTGTCCATCAATATGTACTCAGTTCTATTTTAAACCATTGATGTTGAACTTAATACTAATTTGTTGTAATAAAGGTACCCTTTGTATATATTTTTGTCTTTATTACTTTTAGTTTAGTCCCATATCAGTAAACTTCGTTTGCAATATCATGTTTCTTTTTTGAACTAACTATTTTATCCTTAGTTTGTAGTATCCGCCGATACCAATCCAATACGGTCGATACCTATACAGTTTGACATGTTCCGATCTGATATTGACCGATACCCGATACTGATCAATTATATTCTTTGTTTTCATCTATCTTACCAGATGGCACCCATGACCCGAGCACGTGCACGTCGCTTGAGAGAGACACCTCCTACTGTTAAGGAGGAAGTGATGCCTCCTACTGTTAAGGAGGAAGTTAAGGAGGAAGTGATGCCTCCTACTGTTAAGGAGAAAGAGATACCACCTGCTGTATCTCAGACGGGAAGTTCCAGTCACCCAGCACCTATAGCGGTTGTATCTCAGAAGGGGAGTTCCAATCACCCAACACCTATAGCGGTTGTATCTCAGACGGGGAGTTCCAGTCACCCAGCACCTATACCGGAGATTGATCACATAGACGCTGTTTATACGCAGTATCTGAGGGACTGGTATATGCCCCAGCGTATTGGATATCCTCGAGATTGATACTGTGATGTTTCATATACTTTTATTGTGGTTATTGTGTGATTGTGATACTTATATATTATGTATTTTGTGTGACTGTGATACTTATATATTATGCATTTTGTGTGACTGTGATACTTATATATTATGCATTTTGTGTGACTGTGATACTTTTATTTTGTGTGTATTGTGTGACTGTGATACTTAAAAATTACCGGTGTTGAGTGTTCCACCAAAGTGGTCGGCGAACCCAGAGAATTCAACGGAGGGTTGCTCCGGGTCTATTTTTAATTAGAAATTCATAAATTGCAGGAGATTGGTAATGTAATACTTAAAAATTACCGGTGTTGAGTGTTCCACCGAAGGGGTCGGCGAACCCAGAGAATTCAACGGAGGGTTGCTACGGGTCTATTTTTAATTAAAAATTCATAAATTGCAGGAAATTGTATGGATAATTTTTTTTTTTTTTTATTTTTAAATAAAAATTTAGCGACGTTTAGCGACTCTACTATACGTTGCTGAATACGTCGCTAAATACGACGCTGATTACGTCGCTGAATAAGTCGCTAATTAGCGACGTTTAGCGACATTTTTGTACGTCGCTAATTTACCGACGCTGTGTCGCTAAACGTCGCTAATTTTGTGACATATTTTAAGTCGCTAAAAACGTCGGTATAGCGACGTTTAGCGACGTTTTTCCTTTCAGCGACGTGCTGAGTTCTGACTTTTGTAAATCGTCGCTAAATATGATTAGCGACGTTTTTTTGTCATTTAGCGATATTTTTTTACGTCGCTAATTTGACTTTTTCTGGTAGTGAAATGAGTCATATATATATAAGCTAAATTTAACTGTTAAAATATAAACGTTACAAATTGAACGTTACAAATTGAACGTTACCTATTGTACAGAGACCTAATATTACCTAGTATACTAGCATACAGAAAAAGGGGTGACAGAGGAAAGAGTGACAGGGAGAGAGTAAAGAGAGGGATGAGAGTGACAGAGAGAGTAAAGAGAGGGTGGGAGTGTAAACCCCCTGATTTTTTAAAAATTTTAAATTTGGATCACAAATTTCTGGAATTTTCTGGAAATTTTCTGTAATTAAATTCAGGATTTTTAATTATTAAATAATTTTTTTATTGATAATAAATAATATTAAAATATTATGAAAATAATATTTTTGGGTGTAAAATGAAAAAGTGGACTTAGGGTAATTTTTCTGGAATTTATTGGGCCCCGGACCTATTTTAAAACACCTAAAAAAACTATTATATTAATTTATTATTTATTTATTTATTCATTTAATTATTTATTTATTTTTCCAAACCCCGGCCCAGCCCAGCCCAGTTCGGCCGCGCCGCCCGCCGCCCGCCGCTCCGCCCGGCCAGCGCCCCACGACCCTCGCCACGACCTCCCCTCCTCCGCCTCACCCGCCGCCTAGCCCGGCCCTCCTCCCTCTCCCTTCCATATATAACCCTTTTCCTTCCCCAGTCGACCACCACGAACCCCCCACCGCCTCGCCACCCTCGCCTGAGCTCCGCCGCCTGACCCTCCGGCCTCCCCCTTCAGGCCAACGCCGCCGTGAGCCGCCCCAGCCTCCTCCTCTTTCTCCTCCTCCTTCCCCAGCTCCGGCCGACCCCTGCGCCGCCGTTCCCGCCGCCTCCGGCAGCCACGCGCCTGTCACGACCCGATTCCGTAGAATCGTTTGAGACGTCCCCCGAATCGTGACCGCCGTGCGGGCCTGGAGTTGCGCCCGCACAAGGCTTTAATGATTTGCATAGCAAGCACATATTCAGAGTACGCAGATAAATTGAAACACAGATTTGAAACATAGAAAAGTTCTCTTTATTGATAATGAACATCTATTACAAACTCTTGAACGAGTTAGCTAATATGCCGAACGGCTTACAAAAGAGATGACTCAAAATGAGATAGCAGTCCTGTACATTACATCCTTTTATAAACTTAAACGGTAAAGACCTCCAGGCTGGAGGATCGCTTTGCCACGGAGCTGCATTTGTGTATGAAGAGTTGCAGCTTCTGGCTTCAAAAGGCATCAAGGGGCGCGGTGAAGGTGCGCCAATAATTGGACTGGATCGGGTAGACGACTTCGGCTCCTCGCTCGGTTCGCCTTGGTGCGGAGAACCTGTTTCAACGAGGGTCAGCATATCGAAACATGCTGGTGAAGGCGAGCTAGCCTGACTATACCAATCAACACGTTGTTTAGTGAAGCATGCATATTTTGTGGGTTTCTATCTTACCTTAGTTCATTTACAAGTAAGCAGCATATAGAATTTACTGAAATGAACGTGCCACCGTTCGGTGGATTTTACCTGACCGTCTGATTTACCTGCACAATACTTACCTTGCCTTCCCTGCCACGAAGACACAAGTTAGTATGCAACAGGTTTAAATATACACGATGATCACTGGCGTGGTGCCATAACGGACATAGTCAAGGACAGGGATAGCATGCAACGAGAACACGACAAGCACACGATGCGTTGCAAGCTATCCCCTCCAGCACACGATGACTACACACGAGTTCCGCCCGGACCGGAACGGTGCCAGTGCCCCAGCGACCGTCCGCAGAACTTACCCTTGTGCACAAGTTGTCCATGATCGAACAATACGTTACTTAAACAATCAGTTACGCCTTCGAGGCAACACGAGCACACGACATATCCATAATTGTTAAGTATTTATGCACTTCAGGCAACACGAGTATGAAATATTTATTTGCACAAGACAAGCAACAGTTTATGATTATTTCCAAGCGAACAAGCATGCAGTTAAGTATCCGTTTCGTGCGGTTTATTTGACAGGCATAATATACCAAGTCTATTTTCTTTTATCTTGGTTTCTTTTATTATTACTTGGTATCGTTTGATCGGGGCAAAGAAGAGTGCGGATTGATTAGCTGTGAAGCTTGGAAGCAGGACTAGCTAATCGGGTTGGTAGCCACTCACTTAGATTTTGGAAAGAAGAAGGAAAGAGGCGCTTCACGACTCCGCTCGCAAGCCGCCTACTGCTCGTTCACCTGCACACGAACAGCTCGATTAATACTTCTTTCTCTCTTTCCAATCTCGGAATAGAAGTGCAAGTCAATGAACGAAAACAATGTAAACCATCGAAATCGTTCAAGGAAAACAAGCAAATCCCAAAACCAACTCAAAGCACGAAAGCAACAAGCGACATCGAAAACCGAGGCAATAAAAGATAGCAGCGGAGAGGTCCCTCCTGACTCTGCCGCTAAGCCGATCCTTGGGGCGCAGTCCACTGAATATAGGTATCGATTCCGAAGAAACAAATCCATAACGAGGACGAGTTCTTAATTCAATCTATCCCGATTACCGTCTTGTGTTTCTTAGCCGCGCTCTCCGCACCGGGAGAATGGGGCGCTACATCCTACCCAACTAATTGGAAGTTTCGTCCCGAAACTTAGGGTAGAACTTACCGTTAGGGATTATTTCGTTGGGGACGACGATCAGGAAGGTTCGGACAGGAATTAATGGCATGGCCTGATCGTCCACAAGCGAGGCATAATCCAAGTCTCAAGCGGCAGTCCTTCTTGTCATGTCCAGTCTTTTTACAGAACCGACACGTAATGTTCCAATGCTTTATTTGTTGACTACCGTCGTTCCGACGCTTTGCAGCGTTGTTTCCTCTGTCGTTGCTTTGGCGTTTGTGATTGTAGGTATGCACAGCGCCGGCAGGAACGTGAGGATAGAGTGGTTCGAGAGACAGGACGTGATTCATGACTTCATGCATCGTACGATACTGAGAAACGGCTACGTGCGAATGGATGGCCGGGCGTAGTCCACCTTCAAACCTTCTAGCTCGACTCGCTGCATCAGGTAAATAGGCCCTAGCTAATTTGGAGAGTCGGTTGAATTCGGCAGAGTACTCCTTAACTGTCATGCTGCCTTGCCGCAGCTGCACGAACTCGTTCTCCATCTGGCGTTGGACTGGAGGGGGTACATACTCCTCTTCGAACGTGGCACGAAAAGTCGTCCACGAGAACGCCTCCTCTCCGTGATCAAATTGGAGAGATCGTCGATGCACGTCCCACCAATCGTGCGCATTGAGGCGGAGCTGTAGTTGCGCGCAGGAGACGCGCTTATCTTCGGGGACCTCTAGCAGAGCGAAGTGATCTTCAAGTTCGGCCAACCAATCTAGAGCTACGACCGGGTCCTCAGTCCCGTTGAATGGGGTGTTGCAGACTTTCTTGAAGTGGCCAAAGTCGAAGGCAGTCACGTCCCTCGTCCTTGGTATTTGCGGCGTCTCTACTTCAAGCACGGGCTGTTCCACCGGAGTCGCGGGCGTTGCCGCGGACTGGTTGGATGCCAAAGTCTGAACGATCTGCTGCAGGGTATCTACCTGCTTCTGTTGGACTGAGAATCGTGCTTCTATATTGTCTTGAAACTTGAGCTGACTCTCTTCCGCCCGCTTCTCGGCCCGTTCATAGCGAGCCTCGTCCCTTTGTTGGTTTGCCTCCAACATCTGCAACATTCGTTGGACGGGATCGATGCTTGGCACGGCTCGCTGGCTCTTTGAACTTTCCGAAGTATCCGAACTACTTCCTTGGCCTTGCTTTTCGTCCGGGGTTTGCGCTGCAGATTGCGCTGGAGCCATTCCTTCAAAAGAAGGTAAATTACATTAGGATCATAATGTATTATGGACTTATTGCATGAACGTATCTCATTTTGGCCTAGCGAGTTCAAGAGTTCGCATAGGAATTTGATCGTTAAAGGAACTTTTCCAGCACGAAGTCTAAGGAACTTTGAATCTGTGCTCTGATACCACTATGTCACGACCCGATTCCGTAGAATCGTTTGAGGCGTCCCCCGAATCGTGACCGCCGTGCGGGCCTGGAGTTGCGCCCGCACAAGGCTTTAATGATTTGCATAGCAAGCACATATTCAAAGTACGCAGATAAATTGAAACACAGATTTGAAACATAGAAAAGTTCTCTTTATTGATAATGAACATCTATTACAAACTCTTGAACGAGTTAGCTAATATGCCGAACGGCTTACAAAAGAGATGACTCAAAATGAGATAGCAGTCCTGTACATTACATCCTTTTATAAACTCAAACGGTAAAGACCTCCAGGCTGGAGGATCGCTTTGCCACGGAGCTGCATTTGTGTATGAAGAGTTGCAGCTTCTGGCTTCAAAAGGCTTCAAGGGGCGCGGTGAAGGTGCGCCAACAATTGGATTGGATCGGGTAGACGACTTCGGCTCCTCGCTCGGTTCGCCTTGGTGCGGAGAACCTGTTTCAACGAGGGTCAGCATATCGAAACATGCTGGTGAAGGCGAGCTAGCCTGACTATACCAATCAACACGTTGTTTAGTAAAGCATGCATAATTTGTGGGTTTCTATCTTACCTTAGTTCATTTACAAGTAAGCAGCATATAGAATTTACTGAAATGAACGTGCCACCGTTCGGTGGATTTTACCTGACCGTCTGATTTACCTGCACAATACTTACCTTGCCTTCCCTGCCACGAAGACACAAGTTAGTATGCAACAGGTTTAAATATACACGATGATCACTGGCGTGGTGCCATAACGGACATAGTCAAGGACAGGGATAGCATGCAACGAGAACACGACAAGCACACGATGCGTTGCAAGCTATCCCCTCCAGCACACGATGACTACACACGAGTTCCGCCCGGACCGGAACGGTGCCAGTGCCCCAGCGACCGTCCGCAGAACTTACCCTTGTGCACAAGTTGTCCATGATCGAACAATACGTTACTTAAACAATCAGTTACGCCTTCGAGGCAACACGAGCACACGACATATCCATAATTGTTAAGTATTTATGCACTTCAGGCAACACGAGTATGAAATATGTATTTGCACAAGACAAGCAACAGTTTATGATTATTTCCAAGCGAACAAGCATGCAGTTAAGTATCCGTTTCGTGCGGTTTATTTGACAGGCATAATATACCAAGTCTATTTTCTTTTATCTTGGTTTCTTTTATTATTACTTGGTATCGTTTGATCGGGGCAAAGAAGAGTGCGGATTGATTAGCTGTGAAGCTTGGAAGCAGGACTAGCTAATCGGGTTGGTAGCCACTCACTTAGATTTTGGAAAGAAGAAGGAAAGAGGCGCTTCACGACTCCGCTCGCAAGCCGCCTACTGCTCGTTCACCTGCACACGAACAGCTCGATTAATACTTCTTCCTCTCTTTTCAATCTCGGAATAGAAGTGCAAGTCAATGAACGAAAACAATGTAAACCATCGAAACCGTTCAAGAAAAACAAGCAAATCCCAAAACCAACTCAAAGCACGAAAGCAACAAGCGACATCGAAAACCGAGGCAATAAAAGATAGCAGCGGAGAGGTCCCTCCTGACTCTGCCGCTAAGCCGATCCTTGGGGCGCAGTCCACTGAATATAGGAATCGATTCCGAAGAAACAAATCCATAACGAGGACGAGTTCTTAATTCAATCTATCCCGATCGAACGATACCGTCTTGTGTTTCTTAGCCGCGCTCTCCGCACCGGGAGAATGGGGCGCTACATCGCCCACGCCCTAGCCCCCGGCCGGCCTCCCCCCGCCGCAGAGCCGCCCGAGCCGCCGCAGCTCCGGCCAGCAAGCCTAAACCCTAGGTCGTTGTGTCGGAATCTTTACTTATAATCCTGTTTTACTTATATTCCTGATTTTTAGTGCTTAACCTTAGTTAATTTTTACTACTTATTACGCATATTCTTATCGTGATGCTTAGTCAGTTTTCACTACTTGTCATAAATATTTAGTTTAAGCTTTGTTGTGTATTGGTACTTTGCTCCTTTCCTGACTGGATCCGTTGATATTAGGCGGTGATGAGGACTATGCCCCCACCTTTTATGGCCCATATGACGTAGCAGATGATACATTTGAGGAGCTGGTTCCTACTCACGAGACTACTTTTGAAGAGTAGTTAGCTAGTTAGCTAGTATTTTTCCTTCAGCATAGCAATCGGGTTTGTCCCCGATTTATCTTCTGGTTCTGTAATAAACTGTGGATTTGTTTGTCACAATTTGTCTTTTGAAATCTTACCATTCCTATTTCCTGTTATTATCCTTGTCTATTTATTTACTGTGAATGAGCTAGATTTAAATTACCTGTGAATATGATCTAGACAGCGTACTACCGCCGACACTGCGGCGTAGGCTGGACGTACTCGCGAACCGGTGCCCGAATTATCTGGGTGCGGGTCGTGACAGGGAGTGACAAGTTGAGAGAGAGAGAGAGAGAGAGAGAGAGAGAGAGAGGGTATTAGCTAAATTTAATCGATTAAATTTAAAAGTTACAAATTTAACGTTAACTAGTGTACAGATAAACGTTACCTAGTGTGCAGGTATTAACTAGTGTAGATAGCGTACAGGAAAAGAGAGAGAAAGAGTGACAGAGGAAAGAGGGTCAGAGAGAGGGATGAGAGTGAGAGATGGTTGAGAGAGAGGGAGTTGACACACACACAGAGAGAGAGAGAGAGAGAGAGAGAGAGAGAGAGAGAGTAAGAGATGTGAGGGAGAGTGACAGGGAGAGAGAGAGAGAGTGAACGAGAGAGAGAAAGAGAGAGAGAGAGAGAGAAAGAGAGGTGAGAGAGCGACGGTTAAAAATAAATAGAAAAATGAAAACGTCCTTGAGCTCTGGAAAAAAAAACGTCCTTCTAAGATGCGTTTTTCTTTGTTTTTTTTTAATTAACGGCATTAAAACGTAAAGAAAATTAATCCAAAAATAGTATTAAAAAATAAAAAAAAAACGTCCATCTGATAGGCGTTTTGATGCTCTGAATAATTTTTTTTTAAATTTGATGCTCTGTGTTAAATTAAAATAAATTATGATGTTCTGTGTGAAATTTTTTGTATATGAATTACCAAATTATATATATATATTAAGAACATTATTTATACGAATTGCTGGATAACTAAGGATAGTGTATGTAGCATCATGAACTACCTCATAGTTATGCAACTCCGTAGCTCCTCCGGAGTAAAAGAAATTGTGTTAAGGCTTACAGAACTAATTAGAATTGACAACATTATTGGGACAACAAAAATCACATCACGATCATTGTGATAAAATAATGCAAACATATATTAAACTTTGAGTTTGAATATTATTATGTAAATAATTACTGTAGGTTGGGATGACTGATGATAGTAAAACGTAGCATAGAGAAGAAGAAGAAGAAGGGGATGCAACTGAGTGATATAGGAACATTACTAATTATTTACAATACTTCTTTTTATCATAATTAACATTAACTAAGAATTGATATTGTGACGTTTGGGGAAGAGGAAAAATGGGTGTTATCAACTATTTATGGTCATAATTAGTTTATGGTGGTAATTAATTTCTGGATTTAAAGGTTACATGTTTACTTCATGGATTTATTTAGCCACTTGTTGTGGAAGTCTAAACAACGAATTAATTAGTATTTACAAACGAGAAATTCGAACTGTGGTGGATTGGGATGAGCTGAGATGGACTAATTACGTGGGTTGACTTATATGATAAAAAATTATATAAAATAAAAAATGGACCAGCTCTAGCATAGCCATGTCCCTGAGTAGTTCCACCCTTTAGAGTATCTCCAATCATGTTGTGAGTTTGGAAAGACAATAATGTTACGCCTACAACCAAATGCTTACGTCTTTCTTACAATTATCACGTGGCGTCCACGTGACGGCCACGTGACGGTCGTCCATTGGGTGAGAAAAGATATGTGGAATCCGATGTCCGCCACGTGGTAGGAGTACCATGTGGCAGTCATTCATTGGAGGAGATGTGGGGCCGGATGTGGCCCACATAGCAGGGGGGAGGGTTGTAAGAAGGTTGTAAGCATTCGGTAGTAAACATAGCATTTTTCTTGAAAAAAATGATTGCCATATAGGAATTACAATTTCTTATTTCAAAATTCTTCTCCAATGCAAATTTGAAATAAATTGTGAAGTTGACATGACAATGGCATGTCAAAGACAATGTGAACTTGATTGTCTAGATCTAGACAATGGACTTCACAATGGTTTACTTCCACATCATCAATTATGAATAAAAATATTTATATAAAAAAAAATGAAAAAGTTGTCTTGGAAGTTGAAAAAAAATAGTTTTTATCGTCCTTCTCAATACTTTTGCATCCAGATGAGATCTGATATCCTATATATTTTGTCCATATACATATCTCCTCTCACATACAAGTGTGGACCCCTCTTGTAATACAATGAGACCCACACTTGTATGTGAGAGAGAACATGAAAATGGACAGAATACGTAGGACAACAAATTCTAACTTATTTGTATTAGAGAACACTTTTCTATCTTATTATTTTGTAGGAAGTATATCTAATTCCACTATCAGTAGCTCTCGTATGCCTAACCTGAATCGAGGAGAATAATAGACCAGACCGGACCGGACCGGACCGGACCGGACCGAGAAGAAAGTCAAACTTGTCTTGATGTGATTTCGGATGACTTAACTCTCCATTTTTTAGGTGCAATCAAGTATTGGATTGGGTCATGGATCCTAGTCTAGTTCGTACCAATCCGACCCAATATAATATTATTCTTCCCTACCATTCCAATATAAATAGCCAAACATTTTGTAAATCTCCAACAACAACAATCAGTTTACAAACAGAAATAGGCTTAATAGTCATGTTGGAAATTTTTCGCGATAGAATCTCCTTGTTGATGATTACCAAGAAGAACAAAATCAAATTTATAATTGCAAATTTATAATAAAATGTTATATACTCTTGTCCACTAGTAAAATTAAATTGAACTCGAATGACCCTTGTGGTTATCGAAAAAAATTATAAGATTCTGACTGGAAGACAAAAAATCGGTAGATCAAGAAACAAAAACGTATTATTTTTTTCTATTTATTTAGTGGGAGTAAATGACATATATTTGCATATTATCATTCATGAGGTTGATAACGATTTCAATACCATTAAAAAAACAAGTATTAATTTTATGTGTATATTTGATGGGAGTAAATGTCAGACATAAGATCCGGACTAGTCGTCGCTGCTCGCGCGCGTCGCTGCCAACACAGCTGCACGTCGCTGCTATTGCTCCTGCTGCTGCGGGAGAGCTGGGACGAGGAAGTGGCGGTGGGGGGGGGGGGGGGGGGGGGGGGAGTGTGGCGACGGCGGCGGCGGCTTGCCCGCGGGGGGAGGAGGGTGAGGGGGAAGAGAAAGAAGAAAATAAGAGGGAAACAATATTTTCGTCAATATTTTTTCTTTTTCGGGTTGACCGTCATGACTGGACGAATTCCGTCAAAAGTGGAGGGACATGTATATTATTGAAAAACTGTAGGATGCATCCTTAAATATGGTAAAAAAAAAGTGGAAGATAAGTCAAAAATTTTCATTTGTTTCTCTAATTTAGTTTTAGTAGTGTGTCATGGCACTATTTGATGGGTCTCAAAACTGACCACTGCCACACAATGTTGTTAAAATCGGACAGGACCGGCGGTTGAACCGGGTTGGACTGGGTCTGACCAAAAAATTGGTCCGGTCTAACTTGAACCAAATTTTTTAAAGAATCAACGATTTTTTTTCTGAACCGAATTTTAACCGATGAACCGTCCAAACCGGTTCACGATTGAACCGGCCGATTTTGATTTAAAGAGGAAAAAAAACTCAAAAACAAATTTCACATGAGATTTGGATCATTTGGTATTTGGTTTGGTTTGAGAGACTTTATAGTTGTAAAACCAAACCAAACTATACATACTCTGAACCAAATCAAATCAAACCAAGAAATAAATGTGGATATCTTACATGATTTGGTTCTCGTAAAGGATCTATTTGAATTACGGTTGAATCCCGATTGAACTTCGGTCCAACCTATACCAAAGTTTTTCGGTTCAATCATCGGTCTGATTTTTAAAACATTACTGTCACGTGATAATTCCGTCCCACTAAATAACTTATGCGATGGGAAGCCCTCCCTAGTTCTTTGTGAACTTGATAACTCTAGAGTGATACAATTTTGCAAGTAACATAGCAAAACCATCAATTTTACAACTTTGGGGCCTGGAGAATGTGTATAGTTAAGATTATAGTTAAGACTAATGAGACGAAGAGTGACACATTATGGGATTTGTAACTGATCTGAATAATGGGTCTTCGGATGATGTAATTGCATTTCTTCGGTTGTGGCAGAGCATCATTAGGAAATTTCTTTTTTCTGCTGTGGTTCCTAAATTCTTAAATGTAGAAAACAACAATAAACATTGTTACTATTATCTCAGATAATCGATTTACAATATTTTATGTTTCAATAAAATACTTGAAACTATGAATTCTTTTTCTTTTATTTTTCATGTAAATGTAAAACATATGGGCCAGTCCAACATCATAAATCAATCATTGGTTAATGATCCGGTACGAGTCACAATGCGTTTCCTACATCTGGTATCAGAATTCAATATTTCGGAGCTGGCTTGAGAGATTCTTGTTGATTTGAGACTGATTGTGCTAAACATTTACGTATAATCGGATTATACATGCTCCTTCTAAATGTAGAGTTGTGAACATTCTCCAAAAGATGACTGGGTGTCAAAGGTCCGAGCGGAAGCGGATCAAGACTATTTTTGAGACAACTATATATAGTGGTGGAGTTTAGTGAGGACTAGGAGGCCATGGCCCCATTTTTTTTTTTTATATATATTATAAAATACTTGATTTTAGATATTACTACCTTCAAAAATACAATCTAATCTCTCCAAAATATAATTTGTCCCTCTAAAAACATATCTAGTCCCTCCAAAAATTGGAGTCAAAGTTTCACCACTGACTATGTAGATTGGCTTCAGAGGTGGGTATGGCACGCCATGATCCTTCTCCATAAGGTGGTCGATGTGGGTGTCAAATATTTGAGCGGAAGCGGATAAAACCTAATGCTAAAGGCAATTATACGAATTGACTCCAAAGGTGGGTCAAGTACGCCTAAGGTCGAGCACGACATGTGGTTGGGACATCCAGTAGTGTTGCAGATGAACGTGTTGGTTTAGTTCTGTATTCGAGTGGATTAAGATGACAATATATTGGATCTCTTAGATGTCTGGTTGTTCAGCTGACGGAAACAAGCTAAGGTGGAGTTTGTTGGGTTATATCTAATATCCGGTTGGACGTTCAAATGTGGTGACATATAGTCCCACATTGGATAGGAAGTGGGGGCATGAGGTATAGATAATTAGGATTAGTCCAGGTCTTAACAAAAAAAAAAATTCTTTTAAGACATGGATGCAATACGATATCATACTTCATGGTTGAACTCCGGTTTGAATAACAAAGCCTTCCCTAAATGGGACTTTGTCACCCGTTGAAATCCTTGCACCGAATGCTACTCCGGTTTAGAATAGTCACTCGACATTAATGATGGAAATCAGGGACAGGATTATTATTGAACAAAGTTAGATGTAAGTTCTTTGTGTTACTCTAGAGAGGTTAGATAGCTTGATGCTATTCTACCAAAGAGGGGGAAAAAAGCAGGGGAAATATGCCTTCTAAATTAAGAGCCTTACTTATGGCAGAGGCAAGTAGTTCTTCTGCATACATTTTCGTCCCAAATTCTAACGACAGACTTCCTTAAGAAACACAAGACGAGACCATTTGAACAAGGAAGGAAAAAAAATAAAGGATTCAACATAAACTTCAATGAGAAACATAGTATCATCTATGCTATTTTACCTACTTAGCCTAATTTGTACTCAGTAGATACCTTACCTGGACTAGCTGTCATACTTATCGGTCATTAAACCCGAAATTTAGTACTAATCATCGAAAAGATCGAAATCACTAAATTAATAGATGCAACACAATGTGTGTCACCCACTCAATATCATGAGCTACCCACTCTTATCACCATAGTAGGTAGACAAGTAATACCCAAGTTATATTGAACATTTGAATCTTTCTCTGAGTCTGAGACATCACTTTCTCATCTATTTGTAAGGTTCTTTTATTTTGATTGTGGGAATGCATTTAAGTCTTTGAAAACTGTGTTGATGATATAAGAAACAACGCCAGTGCCACCACGGTGATGAAGAACACTGTCCTACTAGTACCTTGAGATTACCTGACAAAAGAACCCGAAAATTATCAGTTGCTGCTGCACAGGTGTTTTGAATGTTTCGTATTGTGGAGGGATTTCAATATTTTAACTGCTGATTATCTGAAGCAATATTCCAAACTTATTATTCTCTCTTTTGTAGACATTTCAACCATAATTCATACTCACTGACATGATTTTTCTTCACTCAGAAAATAGAGCAGTGTCTCCAGCACATGAAGACCACATATAGGCACTTCATCATATCCATTAGTGACACATATATAGTCTAAACTGTCATATAATCCACATTTGGCAGACGCCCGCTATTGAACTCCAAAAACTTCATCAATTGGACGGATACTTATCGTAGATGATTGCCAAATTAATACCATACACACAGCTAGGGTTGATTATTATTATTATTATAGTTACGTGGAAAGTATGTAACTGTCGGATGTAGTCGCAGCGCATAATTACATATAAATTCTTGGCGTAACGAGAATCTTTGAGAAGGAGAGGGATGAAACCTAGAGGAGTATTGTGCAAACAAGAGTTAGACCCCTTGGAAATAGAGACTCAAGGTGAATAATGGGCTGGGCCTGGCCAGCCCGAGGTCCGGTTTAACCGGTTTTGACCGAATTCGGGCCGGTTCGGGTTCAAATCCAGATGTGGACCGCTCCGTAGGTGCTGAAGGCCGACCCAGACCGGACCCATGACCCGGTGGCTAGCGGTCCGGGTCGACCGGGCTAGGTCCGGACTGGACCGGGCGGCATACTTTTTTTTATATATATTATATTTAATATAAGTTATATAATATATTATGTATATAATAAATAGAAAATTATAAGTTATTTGTCAGTAAAAAAATTTATAATTCTCGTCAACTCAAATGACAAGATGTAATTTTTTTTTGATAAAGCCAACTGACTAGTGTAGTAATCATTTGTGCTAAAGAAATCACTTATGGATCTTTATTTAAATAGCATCTTTCCTTTCATCCATATGTGCAGATATGGTCAATGGTCCTCCCTTGAACCAATAGCTAGATGCATGGTAGATTTTTCTTTGAACCAATAGCATAAAACTAAATAGTAGGATTGCAGAGACGTAATATCAGAGGTCCTCCAAGCCCATACATGTTGTGTCCTTGACTATGTGCGGTGTTACAGCTGATGTGACATTGCCCGCAGCCGAGGCTTTAACTTGTCGAGGTACCTTATAGTGGTGTCACCCCACAGTAACATGGAGTACTACGCTCCTTTATAGTGCTTGACTCTGACTATATGCGGTGCTACTGCCGCTGTGACATGGTCCGAAGTCGAGGCTTTACCCTGTCGAGGTACCTCATGGTGGTGTCATCCTATAGTAGCATGAAGTACTACGCTCCTTTATAATTCTTACGATCAACTGGCACTTGAGGCCTTATTATGAACGGATTCGCCAATTTCACATGACTTCGATCTTTTAGCCAATGTAAGATCCACTCTAACTGCGCTCATTCAGTGTTCTGTACTGACCCTTGAAGCCTATCAGGATCGGATCCGCCAGAATCACCTGGCTCCGAACATTAAACACTGTAATGATCCACGCTGGCTGCACTCATTCAATGTTTTGTGTTTTATCCACACAGTTCTCTTCAAACCCTTGAAAGATGAATAGATGTCACTGTTGCATCTTCCTGGTTTTAACAGTATGTCGGTATCACCCGAATCTGTGTACTAACCAAGGAAAGATCATCTGAGAACTTCCAGAGCCATCATGCTTTATATGTTGTAGCTGATAGTGCAAAGAACTCTGAGAGTAAAGTCTGCTTCTTCGACTTCCACGATACAGCAGCACCACTCCTGGAGAAGTCACGTCCTTCTGAGGATCTCTCACTCTTCTTTCCTGAGCACCAGCTGGCATCATTAAAGCCTTCCATCATAATTGGATAACTGTTGTAGTGCAGGATATACCACTGAGTCCACTTGAAAATTCTGACGACTCTCTTCACAGCTTTCAGTATTCAACAACACACATATTACTCGTGAACTGACTCAGTATCCCTACAGCATAAGCTATATCAAATCTGGTGGTACTCGCAGCTTGAATTATGCGCCTGATGAGACTCGAGTATACTAACTGTCTGATGCTTTCCCTTGGATTAGGCTTCTTCATCTTCATGTTACACTTGAGGAGAATCGACTCTAATACCCAAAGCGTATGACCAATCTTCTCATGCAGAGATCTTGAGATTGAGCAAGCCCACCTGGCATCCGGATTATCTTATATCCTTAGGATGACATCCACAATCCCATGTCCTGAGTTTGGACAAAAGGACATCTTTGTTCTAGTGACACTTCTAGAACTGAGATTAGCAAGTCGTCCACATAGATATAAAAGATGACTCATTTAATATCAGCGAACTTCGTGTACACACTCTTGTCTGTCTCGTTGATCCTGTGATAACTTTGACTAGATGACTTGTCAAACTTCTGCTCCCATATCCTGGGATTTGCTTCAGGCCGTATTGAGATTTCACCAACTCGCAGACTGTCTTCAAGCCTGAATGACAATAATTCTTGACTGTTGTCCGTGAATCTCTCATGTCTGTCTTCCTCCAAGACTTGTTGTCTTCCCTTTATATGATAAATAATCAGCTTATAAAAAGCAGCTATCACAATCATCACCATGATATATGATACCTTCAAAGAGGTGCCAAAGAACTCAATCCCCTGTATCAGAGAAAACTCCTAGGCTACAAGCCTAGTCTTGAACTCAACTGTTTTGTTTGCTTCCATTTTCTTCTATTGAAGATTTATAAGCATCTGATAGGTTTAGCTCCTTTAAACAGATTGATCAACATCCAAGTATTGTTATGGGGTCAATCTCTTCATGGACTGCCTCCTCCCAGCAGACCGAGTCCCTGATCTTCATCGTCTGATCATTGGTAAGTGGTGTGACCTCCATAAGATATGTGATATGATCATCTTTGGTCCTTTGACCTTCTGACTCTTCTAACTGACTGCACTTCGAGTTCTAGTTCAAATATTGTCTCTTAGAAGACAACCCCTTCCTGGACTACGTCTTCTTCTACAGAAGTGCCAACAACTCTGGATGATACAGTCCTTCGAAAAACCCTCACAATCGAACGATATTCATGTGGATCTGACTTTGAACCAGAGTTACATCAGAAGTGATGAACGGTACTAAGGACATGACCGTAAGGCAACCTTTCCCCACAGACTATTTGGAAGGCCATTTGTACAACAATATAGAAATCATCATTATTGTCAACTGTTGGTCCTTCTTATCTGCACCTTCAATGGACTGGGAGAGTACGAAGATGTCGTTTCATAGTCAATTTCATGTTTTAGGCTGAACGACGCGAATCCAAAGAACGATGTATGTTCCATAGTCAATTTCATATTTTAAGCTGAACGATGCCAATCCAAAGAACGATGCATATTTCATAGTCAATTCCATGCTCTAAGATTAACTATATGAATCCAAAGAACGACGTATTTTATATTGAAAACTTTTGAGTCTATTGAGTTATGGATCGGTATGACGCTCAACTTGAAGTCCCTGAGGTCTCGAACGAAGATACGCGAACGCGTTTCTCGAAAAATCATCGAAGAAAGAAGTGATAAACTTCATTCTGGCCCTTTGTAGAGAATAGAAGTCACAGATATCTGAGCGCACTAGTTCCAGAGGATCTGTACTTGTAGCCATGCGTCTAAATGGCTTCCTGACTACCTGTGTCTGAACATATTTATCATGTCTCTCCACCTCCTTACCCCTACATCTTGGAGATATCCCTGAACTAGACATCTTTGTTAAAAAAGGCACATCTCAGTCAGATGAGACACAACTCAATAAGAGCAATCCCTTCCTCAAGCCCGAAGTCCAGAATCAAAATCTCAATTCCTAGATCTTCTGCTTGACACTTGTTCGTCATAGAGACCTTCTTTTAAGATAGTGATATTCTTTGGTGAATAGCTCTTTTCTAGAGCATGCGTGGCCAGATGCACCAGCGTCTACCCACCAGTCAGCAACCACGCTTGATGACTCAACCTGCACAATAATAGCAACCAAGTTAAGTAATCAAAGAAACAAAGTTTAGCTATATCTTGCTATATTGGTTTGAATTGGTTCTACTTTCAAGCTCCAATTTCAGCCATGCGCCAAGTCCTGTCTAGAGTAGTGACTTTTATGCACCTAGGCCACCATGACCAATCTTGCCATGCGGCAAGAAATTGTCATGCGGCAAGAGACTGCCAAGCGGCCAGAAACTGCCATGCGGCAAGAAACTTCCATGAGGCAAGAGTCTTGCCAACTGCCAAGGACCATCTTGATCTAAGTCCTGTCTCGCACAAACTCTGCAATCATTGGTCATCTTGTAAACTTTCTTCCAACTGGAATGCACGTCCTTCAACGCTAACTCCTCCATCCTGAGAAATGGCAGGTTCCGACAACCCACTTTCAACATTTAACAAAGGACTCATTTCCTCATCCAAATGTTCCAAGTGTATCCCGGTAATCTTCTCAAGTTTGTGAAAACTTGTTGCCAAGAAGATTTGATCGGATGTTCTACCTCTTCCTAGGAATCTTGCTTTAAGATTGTTAATCCAAAGGCGGATCAAAGATGATAGAACATGGTCCATTAGCAAAGCTACTAGCGAGACTCGAAGGTCCGCTCTTTACTGGAACTCAAGTTGTCGTCGAGATTAGAGATTCACACAAAGTTCCTCATCTGATATATCTTGATTCCAACGAAGCATGAACCAAGAACAGGTTACAAATAAACTCCGAAGATAATGAAGATTACAACAAGCAACAATAAATCATTCTTCTATTTACGTTCGCAGACACTACAATAAGAAAGAACGAAGCACAGAAAAGGCTGAAGAAAAGCTCCTTGCTAGGGTGGTCAAAACCACCGTTGCTCAAAGCAAGATTCGCCGTACAGACGATCTGCCCCCAGGAACGAGCAAGTTCATAAATGAACTTCTGGAATGCCCAATGTCACCTTCAAAAATTACTTGGAAAATACCACGTGAGAGGGAGACACTCTAGGCCGCATATGATCTGGTATTCTCGGTTTATCCATCTGTTTTTCTCACACCTCAAATGAAAGAATAGGTCCTCTATATAGAGAAAAAAATAGCACCTATACGACCTGAGAAAACTCTAGGCTGCATATGCGTTGACCGACCAGATCCCCTAAATTCTGGGTGTCAGAGCCGCATGCGCCGCCTGTGCCGCATATGCTATCTCCGCCGCCTGACACGTTGTACTGCACGAGGCAGACAACGTCGCCAAACGCAGAAAGCAGCCGCTCGTGCCGCATGCGCCGCTCGCGCCGCATATTCCGGAAGGCACAAAAAATTATGCGCTGCCTATTCAAACCCTGCCCCCTCCATATGTGACTCGCTCATCCAAACCTGGCCGCATAGCGTCAGGCTGCATAGCCCCACGCCACATAGCCCTTAGCCAAAAAGACCCTAGACGCATAGCGCCTAGCCGCATAGCCCCTGGTCGGATAACATAAGGCCGCATAACCCCAGGTCGCATAACCCCTGGCTGCATAACGCCTAAACGTATAGTGCCAGAACGCATAGTGCCAGAACGCATAGGGCTTTGGCTAAGTGCAAAGTGTGCCAATAAAGCGCCACTTTGCACCCTTGAGCCCGTGTCCGAGTCTGAGTCGCTAAGCCTCTTAAGGGCTTAGCTCCTAAGGAAAACTTCCCAAAGGTGGTGACAAAACAAAGATTCACTACCAGAAAAAGTCAAATTAGCGACGTCAAAAAACGTCGCTAAATGACAAAAAAACGTCGCTAATCATGTTTAGAGACCGTAATTTGCGACATTTTACAGAAGTCGGAAATTAGCACGTCGCTGAAAGGAAAAACGTCGTTAAACGTCGCTATACCGACGTTTTTTAGCGACTTAATTGTGTCGCTAAATTAGCGACGTTTAGCGACGCAGCGTCACTAATTAGCGACGTAAACAAACGTCGCTAAACATCGCTAATTAGCGACGTATATAGCAACGTGACAACGACGTCTTTAATGACCTGGCAGTACTGCCATGTCAGCAATTTGCGACGTACAGCGACGTATTTAGCGACATATTTAGCGACGTATTTAGCGACGTTTATTAACGTCGCTAATTAGCGACGTAATTAAACGTCGCTAAACGTCGCTAAATACGTCGCTAAATTTACAAAAAATAAAAAATTAAATAATGAATTATTTCCAAACTATTATTCCTGCAATTTATGAATTACTAATAAATTATCTTTATGCTTGGATGTCGTAAGTAAATGCCATAAGTAAATGAAGAAAAGCCAACTTGATTTCATAGTACAATGGAAACCTTAAAAAGTAGAATAAAAATTTAATTGGAATAAAGATTGTGAGAAATTTAGTTCCTATGCAAGAAGTAACATGATTTAGGAATTCCTACGCAAGAAGTAAAATGTTCCATTTTTCTATCAGTTTGAATTCCTAGGGGCCAATATTTTTCGGAACTCGGATTAATAAGATGTCCTAATAAAAAAAGTTTGAAATCAAAACTATATTGATACCGGAGAATGGAATTGTAAGGCATTGAAGAGATTACAAAAAATAAACAATGTTACCATATATAAAAGAAACTGATATTGTATCTTCCATGATTCTTAGAACTTCAGACATTTTATGTAACACTATACATCTAGTAAGTATGGACACTCCAAAAGTAGGTGTTGCCTCTATGCCATTGTGTCGAATACATATTGGAAACATACATAAACACTCCAAAATATGCATAATATCGTACCTCCACCATATCGTGTCGGTTTATTTGTGTCTGAGCAACATTAATAAGAAAATTCTCCTGTGACTTAACCCAATCCTTAGAATCTGTTGCCAGCAAACTAGAGTAACAAAGATTCTATTAAACCTGAAGACTTGATGATTAAAAATATGAAAATAAAGAAATGGATAAGTAACAAAGATTATATTCAACCTGAAGAGTTGTTCTTTCCAATACCTCAAGCACTCTAGTAGAGAATCTATGGTGCTTTTTATGTTGTTGGGTGCTCTGGACATGGTTAGTAACTGGATTTGCAAGGAACTTAAGCTCCATGCAGTACAATACCCTCACGATCTCCGCACCTTTGAAAGCGTAGTCGAGGCTCGGATTCCTGCCATCGAATAGATTCAAAGACAACCCATTGTTGTAGAAGCCGTTGACGGGATTTGAGAAATGAGCGAATATATGAACTGACAGATTGCAAATGGGTTAAGTTATGGATTGCAAAAAAATCAGTAAATGAACTGACAAATTCCATGACTGGCTTTTAGCATAATATTACTGCTCCATGTTGGTATCAACTTTTCTAGTGAATTCTATCAGCAAGAAACGACATTCCCATAAATTTTACAACATGGAAGTCCAAAATATTAGATCCAAAGCATAGTTAGAGCAAACTCAGCCTAAAAAATTATGTCCACACCAAATGAGCACATCATGACTTAAATAATTAAGTGATTCAATTTATGATGCCAATTCTAATAAAACATAAAGTTGATAGATTCTCAAAGAAGTAGAGAACCCCCAAATCAGAATTATGAGCAGTATAAATTGAATAGATCATAACTCTAACAATTGGGGAGAAAATTATCTCGAGAGTTCGAAACCCTCCCCAAAAAAGTTTCAAGTTTTCACTGCATAGCTCAAAATTTCAAACCGTCCCTCTGCTTCCGCTTCACCACTTCGGAGCCTAGCATCCCTTCCTTACCAGGCTCTGCATCGCCACCATGTGCACCGACAACACAATATAAAGAAACCCTAAATTTTCTAAAAATAAATAAAATATAGATCTGACTGGCAAAGTTTGTAGAGAGAGAGAGAGTGAGATAATTTGCCGATCTTGGCAAGGCGGTAGATGAGGACTCCTCCACGAGCAAACTCAGCCCAAAAAATTATGTCCACACCAAATGAGGAGAGAGAGAGTTAGGGTTTACCTAGAGGAGGAGGAGGATGAGGAGGGGGGAGGATGCTGTCGGAGGGGGGAGGACGCGGCGGAGGGAGGAAGGAGGAGCCGGAGAGATCGAGAGCGCGCACGCGGGTTTGAAATTTAGGAGAGGGAGAGGGAGAGATCGAAAGAAATGGGGGGAATCAGCCCTAAGTAAAAAAATTAGCGACGTTTTAGCGACGCCAATAATGACGTCGCTAATTTAGAATTTAGCGACGTTTTAGCGATGCCAATAATGACGTCGCTAAATGTCCAAAAATATATACGTCGCTAAAAACGTCACTAAACGTCGCTAAAAAAATATATTAGCGACGTTTAGCGACCTAAATTGAACTTATAGCGACTAATCTTTTAAAAACTGAATAAAAGTCGCTAAACGACGCTAAATGTCGCCAATTAGTGACGTCTAGCGACGTTTTTACGTGGAGTCGCTAAATTAGCGACGTTTTTACATGGAGTCGCTAAAAAATGACGCTAATCCCGCTTATTCTAGTAGTGATTGTCATAATGTAGTTCACACTTAATCTCTCTAGGAAAGTCAACCCACATGGGCCTCCACCCCATATGCATATACCAATACTAAGCATAGCTATATATTGAGATATACACATTGGTGGTTTTTTAATATGGGACTAAAACTCCCAAACCTAAGTGAAAAATACCAACAATTGTCATATAGATTCTTGTCAAGACCCGCACCCGCATGATCGGGCACGAATATGTGGGTAGGTCAGACTACGCCGCAACATCGGCGGTAGAACGTTGTCCAGGTCATCAATATCTAGCTATGAATCTTACTAATACAAATAGTTCTATCATATACTCAATCACCATAATCTAAAGGAAGAATAAATAAGAAAGATAAACAAAATAACATTCTAAAATAAAAAACTAGTCATAATGAATAAAAAAAATTACTAGCCTAGATCTCTACAATTTTTACCTCAAGGTCCATAATGTAAGAGCATTCATGTCTATAACATCACTCTGAAATCTCAGAATGTAGAGCACAATAATCACTGAAAAATGTTAACCAGTCAAGACTGGTGCGAACACACCTCTAACAGCAGTTCCAAATAAATGACAAAGACTATGTGACAATAAATAGAGAGAATATACAAGATAAATAGAGCATGAACATAAAATATATAGAATATGGAAATACTGTAAAAATGCGTAAAAATGCATAAAAACGCGTATTAAATCACGCACCCGCTCGCAGGTTGGATGAGATCTAGCCCATCCCCTACAAAGCCCACTTACCCACTAAGAGGGGTAAAGCAATATATGGAAAGGAGAATGACTTCTCCTTTCCCATGTGGGACTAAACAAAAGAATTGCCTTTATTGAATCACATGGATAAACAAATCTAACAGTATATACAAAAGACTCTTAGATAAACAATGCTCCACAGCCCATGGTCTTTCACTTTCCAACTTTTGCTTTTCTTCCCTCCATCACTCTCTCTCTCTCTCTCTCTCTCTGTCTCTCCCTCTCTCTCTCTCTCCATTTCTCCTTAACTATTGATCATCTTCTTCTACTTTGGATTGAAGACCAGAGAGGAGCTAGGTGAAGAAGATGAGTGCAGCAACAGCATCAGGACAATTTGGAGACACCACCTACACTAAGGTCTTTGTTGGAGGTCTGGCTTGGGAGACCAAGAGGGAGGCCATGAAGAACTACTTTGATCAGTTTGGAGACATATTGGAGGCTGTGGTCATCACTGACAAGCACACTGGAAGATCCAAAGGCTATGGATTTGTGAGTAATTATTTCTTCATTAATTCTCATAATTAGTAAACAATTGATCATGAACATATATAATATACATATAGCTAGCACCTTTTATGTACATGTAATATTGACTACTAGGTTTTGCAAGCTTATGATCAATCAGGATCTGAATCAAGATCTGCATATATGTTGTTAAAACTATGTTAATTTGTTGTTCCTTTTTCTTGTTCAATATTTTTCTTTAGGTAACCTTCTGCGAGCCCGAGTCTGTGAAGAAAGCGTGTATCGACCCATCGCCGGTGATCGATGGGAGGAGGGCTAACTGCAATCTTGCATCCCTAGGAGTTCAGAGAACTAGGCCTACCACACCTCAACATGGTAATGAGTTTTCATCACAGATCATATTTATTTTCCTTAACATGCATCTCTTTGTAATTAACTGTAGTAGTAGTAGTAGTATTGGAACTATATAGGTATATACAAATGTATTACTATTTTTTTCTTGTGATAGGGAAAACCAACAAATTTGCTAGGGAGATCAACATGAGATCATGATACATAATTGGCTTAAATTATCCTAATGACACCCCCAACTATAGCCTATAATGTTTTTTGCATCTTGAATTTCTACTATTCGATTTTGATATCCCAACTTCATAAATTATTATTTTTAAATTTATTTCGTCAAATTTGTACCACATTCAAAAACATATCTTGTAGTACAAAATGTAATTTAAATGCTTATATTATCAGATATTATTTTGAAGTGGTTCCGATGTGCTTCAAAATTGATGAAAGGTGCTTCAAAAGAACAATTTATGAAGTTATGATGCTAAAATCGAATAGTATAAAGTTAAGATGTCAAAAATGTCTGAACGCCATAGTTGGAATACCGTTAGGATAATTTAGCCTACATAATTTATATATTGCCTAATGAGCGACGATCCAATCTCAGTAGGTACTGTTCTGGAGTCTGATGATAAAATTTCTTGCAATCTGATGTGAATGGTTGTTTAATTCGGCTAATTTGCCCTTGAATATTATGAACTTGCACAGTTTTCATCATACCACAAACTAAATTGATCCTCATGTTTATGCATCTAGTCTAAAACAACATGTTTCTGAGAGACAGTTGTATGTAGAACTACAATTAAAGTATGCAGATGACAGTTGTCTCACAAGAATCCTCGTACTTTTCAGATACTTGGATATTGATATAAAGTATGATAGTTAACCTAGGAATTACTTCATTTTAGGATATAATATAAATATATGTGGTCAATGGTCAGTTAGTAGGTGTCAGTAAAGGCACGATTAGTGTTGGTTATAAAGTCAGTGATTAATTAATGTTAATGTCTTATTGATCATATCAGGAGGGAACATGAGGAGGAGCTTTAGGGAAATGAAATCTTTTGATCATGATGCTGCTGCTGCTGTTGCAGGCCTTGAGGGTGGGATGGGAGCAGCTTTTCTTCCTTGTGCAGCTACCACCTTCCCCCATTATCATCATCATGCTCTCCAGCAAGGAGGATGTCCTTGTGATGTTAGTTATGGGTAATTAATTAATTAATTGCTAACTAGCTAGCCTTCGATTCTGAAATCTAAAAAATATATTACTACTGATCATGCAGTTAGTTATGCACATGTATATATGAATTGTAGTGCCCCTTGGCACATAGCCATGCATGCATGCATGCATTGTGCACCAGCTCTAGCTGATCTCTCTCTCTCTCAACCCCACAACACACACTACTACACAAACATATCCATTCATCTCCCTCTTAGTTGGCACATGATCATGTGATAATTCGATCGAATGTTCTGAACATCATCATATAGATGATAAATCCCATATGTATGCTACTTGTATGCATCGATCCGTAATGTAGAGATCGATCGACATATCTAGGAAGGAAGAAGAAGTAGCAGGAGAACTTGATCGACATGATGTATACTACTTGTATGCATCGATCTGCCAATCCCTCCTTTATATATATATATATATATATATATATATATTGAATAATAGAGAATATTATTGATCAAAATGCGCTACTGCAACTCATTTGGAAGAATAATTTTATCTTGGAAGCACAAAATATAAAGATCGATGTGCTACTGCAACTCATTTGGAACAGGCTTTAACTAGCAGAATAATATTTTATGAATGCCTGCAACATTAGTTGTTCGTTGCTTTTTAGGTACTTCCCATATATTTGCAATGTTGTATATATGATGCAAGTTAATATTGATCACTACATGCAATATATATTACTTGTAACTTAGTTGTTCTTTGCTTTTTAGGTACTTCCCATACTCCACGGATTACAGTACATATCTTTGGGTACTGCTCTACTTCCTTAATTTTCTTTCAATCAGACTTGCATGTTTCTCAAGCATACTTGATAGAATAGAATATATGCAAATAAGTAACTAGTTTATATATGATGATCACTTTTTCTCTAGTAATTTGAATCTCTCTTATTTGCAGCAAATATATTTCTGGAATAATCATTATGAGCATTTGTTTTTAGGTTAATTTTGTGCAGGTCATCTGAATATGACTGTTTGAACATTTTACTACTTAATTGATAAGCCCTAGTCGACAAAATGAAGAAGGAAGAACTAAATACTATATGTATATCAATTAGGACCCTACTAATTACAAGCAACAGCAACACATTAATAGCTTATCTAAGATCATATATAAATACAAGTATACTTAGTTGGCAACAAAAAGCAAACGCACGTTCAACACATTTGACAAACTCGCCAAACATCAAATAGACTTTGGAAAGACGTAAAATTAATAAACAATCAATATATGATTACCTCAAGAACCTCCACAAAAATTTAATGTTTAATTTCATGATGCTTCAAAATAAAACCATTTCTTCAATATGTTGGACTGGCTTGAGGTTTCTAAATGACCATTACTTCATGATGTTAGATGTCAAAATAACCATTGGATGCTTCAAAATACCCTCTCTCTCTTTTTTGGCATTAGTTCATGATCCCTAATTGATATACATATAGTATTTAGTTTCCAATGCAGATGCTCTAAATACCCATAGTTCCATACCATTCTATTAACCGCACATATGTGCAGACTGAATGGGCCTTGAATTTGAAGAATGGTGTGTGTTTAGGAATTTGAGTATATATCTGATGCAAATACATCCAACAAAACGTCTAAATGTTTGTTTTTTATCGCTTACTTTCACTGACAATGTTAATTGAGGTTTGTTGCTCAGATTCTTAATTAATTTGGTGTTGAACTAGCAGAGCTATTACAACGCGTATGGAGGAGGGGCTGGTCAGTACCCAATGTATATAGGGGCAAATGGCGTGGCGGCGGCGACTGGAACTACAGCTTTCTACCCATACTTCCAGTTTGGGCAAGGCGGTGGTGGCGCAGCCCCTTACGCGCACGGGCAGCAGGCCTACGGGATGCAGTACCCTCATATGTTTCAGTACCCTGCGGAGATGGCTTTGTCATCTGCGGTCAGTGAATTTGCAGCACAGCAGCAGAATGGAGGAGGATCCATGAGTAGTAGTATTGTACCAACACAGACAGGTTAGGGATCTCTCAAACTTTCATTCCTGCATAATTAGCATTAGGTGGTGTTGTCTCTTCTCAACGATTCAAATTTTTAAACTTGATCATAAACTTTAAAATTAGACAACTTGATACCATCAACTATTGAAAATTTTCAAGTTGATATCCTCCGTAAGTCAGGACTAACTTTTCCGTTAAAAAAAAGGCAAAAATGCCTCCCCTTTCCCCGAAATCATAATCAAACTAGGAAAGAATCTAACAAAAATAGAATAGGTAAAAACAAAATAAAGAGATTCAACCAAATTTATGCCTGCACAAGTGGAAGGTTAGATGTCTAGCTGGTAGTCTGACTATGAACAATATTCTCCCTGATCAAAAATACTTTTCTAACTTTATACCTAAGCCAGTACTCTGACAACCCTATAACGTACGATCATCCTATCTGATAGAGGGGCAAAATATAGCCCATTGTTGTCAAATGATACCAAATTTACCATTAAAATCGTTTAATATTCTCCACTTTATGGAAGAATGCTTGAATTTTGAGTTTTAAGAATATCCAAAAAAATAATTATCAGGATAAAATCACTTAAAATGGAGTGCAGTTCCAATGCATACGACTAGAAGCGTATATTCAAGATGATGAACATGTTTACGCTCTAGCATGACCGCTTGGGTAACCAGGGTCGAGACTTTATGCGTCATATCCTCAGTTCTACACACGAACATCACCAGTACATATCTCATGTATTCTAGTACGCTTTAAATGTCAAGCATGTTCCTCCATTTTTCCTAGAATGGATTAAAGGGAGATAGTTGTGGACCTACGCAACTAACATGTTGACCATTTAAAAATTTAATGGTGTTGGTTGATAAATCGACGCTCTGGTCTCATGTATGCTTGTTGTCTTCTCAAAAAGTTGTAACTCCTAGCTCAGCTAATTAAAGCGTAGGCTCACCACACATATTATGATATAAAATCTAAAAGATTTGATAATGCAAAAGAGTTTCTATCAACGACATTTGATGATTATTGCAAATTGCTGGAGATTAAAGTTGAACATCTAGTCCACCATGTTCATAACCAGAACGGGGTCGTAGAAGCGTTTATTAAGCATATCATGTCGATCACAAGAATTTTGGTGATGTGTACCAATCTTTTCGTTTTTATGTAGGGCTATACAATAGTGCATGATCAATCTATGTATACTCCACTTCGTCTCTATCTATATTGAAATGATTTTCTTCTATTTATCCATATTAGGTATGAACCTGAAGTTTTTGGTGATGCATCTATGTATCATTACTTAACTTCATCTCTGTATTTGGTGATGCTTTTTGAGGAATGTTGCCACCCAATCCTATTTGACGTTACAGGGTAGGAACCTAAAGTTTTGTATTGATGCATTGGTTGTGCAACCTATGTGCTAGTTGCACCGTCGCAACGTACCAAAATGGCTCTTGAGAGAATGATGGAAATTCATGTCTCGGTTATGGTTTGAAATCGATTGTTCTCTATTTTAGAGCCTTTGACGGATTATCTCTTTGCAGCAAGATTTAAATATTGTCACTTTAATGAGAGTCTTTCCACCATTAGAGGTAGATGCGACTTCAACGTTCCCGAAAAATGATACGAATTGATGTAGCCCACTCTATCTCATTGCAATCCACGTACCCTTGTGTGATAATGAAGTACGGAGGTTCGTAAATCTTTATATGGTAATGCAAAATATGCTAGATGTGTTATGTATTTTAACCAAAGTGACGAGATCACATATATCTGCTATGTGTCTACTAGGATAGACGTCCCGTGCGGACACAAAACTTTTCCTGAAGTAAATGTCACCACTGAAGCACGACATGGTGATTCCCCTGAAGGACAACGTGCTTCACACAAAATGTGACATGGTACATCAACGACAAACCAATCATCTATCTTTATTCTGAAGTGGACATACACCTCAGTTCAAAAGATTTTCTCCTCTGCAGGAGCTTGGCACCCATGAATCTTGTTGTTATCTCAAATGTCCAACTCATGAGATTATTCTGGATTAAGGCAGAGTCCTGGAAGACATGACTATAGAAAACCCCATATACGAGAATCAGAAAATCTTCGTCCAGTATAGTAGCTTAGACGAGTTATGGATTATGAATGAGATAATCATCGATGATAATTTTTTTTTATTCAATGGCCAATAGAAATAAAAAAAAAGTTCATGTGTACCATTTATGATACAACGATATCTTGGAAGTCTAATAAGAATACCTTGGTCGCCACTTCTTCAAATCATGTCGATCTCATCGTCGACCTTCATGATGCCACCCGAGAGTGAATATGGTTGTGAGGTGTCACTGAACATATTCGAATTATGAGCGGATTCTCTTCTATCAATGATGTTCCGACGAGAATATATGAAAACAATAGCATACGCATTGACCAGATGAAGAATGACTACATCAAGTGAGACAATACGAAGCATATTGCATAAAAAAAATTTCTCGAATCAGCAACATCAATATCAAAATATTGAATTTAAGCATATCCAATCACAAGACAACTTGGCCGACATGTTCACATAGCCTTGTCGAAGTCCACTCTTCAGAAGATCATATTTGGCATCGGATTGCGAAGGCTCTCCATATTGCAATGCTCATAGTTTAGGATAATATGAAAATTAGGTTGAGTATCCAAAAGTATAGTCGCTTGACCTTTATTTACTCTTTTTTCTAACTTAGAAATATTTTTTCACTAGATTTTTGGTACCCTAAGAAGATCATGACGAGGCACCCATATTGGGATGGTCATTACCTCTAGGGATTTCCACGTCATGAAGATGTACCGACATCAACTCACTTTTTCCTATGATTACATTTTTCTACTTGATTTTTCGAATAAAGATTTTGGTAAAATCTATCTACATATGTATATTCCCACAAACTCGGGTTAAAATGTTAAATGATGAAAAATGTTGGTCATTCCTGAAGATAAATGTCGACAATTTGGAGATTGATGCTAATTATCCTTAAATATTAATGTTAATCATTCTTGAAGATTGATTGTTGAGTTGTGCACACTTAGAGAACTGAGGGTGGTCGTATTGAACTTAGTTGTAACTAACCTGTTGATTGTGCTCAACCAATATATATATATATATATATATATATATATATATATATATATATATATATATATATATATATATATATATATAATCTTGTAAAAATACTATTGTCTAAAGTTGTTAAGTTATAGATGCTTATATATGTAGAATCCTTGAAGGATTGAACCACTTGAGAATTCTTAAGAAAGACAAATTTACACATATTATTTTCTTCTATCTATCCTTCATTTAATTTTTAAATGCACCCCCACCCCCTCACCACCACCACTACCACAACAGACACACACGGACACATTATCAATAATTATTCAACTAGTAATGTTTCTAAGAAAATAAGAAATATAGAAAACGGCTAAGTATTTTTTGTGACTATTAATTTAATTATCTTTCACTGTATTAATACACGAGTTTAGTAATGTATTTTGTTCCATTAAAATTAGTATTCATGTTTGTTAAATAATAAGAAACCTAGAGAAATATGCCTGACTAATAATAATTGTTGCTCCATAAAAAATGTTAAAAGATCAAGAAAAATAATATTGGAAATACTATTAATGTTGTTAAAAAATTTATGAAAACCAAAAAAGTAAAGTCAATAGTAATGTTTGTTAATATACTAACATCCAATACATAGTTATTATTCTAAAAGAATAAGAAAACTAGATAAGTAGAATAAAATAAACTGTTTGCTCTAAAAAAAGGTAAATACAAAAAACAA
>JAYESA010000017.1:144900664-145190664 GCA_036927795.1 Iris macrosiphon | reverse complement strand
AACAATATTGTTTAATCTTAACATATATCCAAAGTTCTAAA
Organism: Iris macrosiphon; assembly: GCA_036927795.1. Classification (NCBI taxonomy): domain Eukaryota; kingdom Viridiplantae; phylum Streptophyta; class Magnoliopsida; order Asparagales; family Iridaceae; genus Iris; species Iris macrosiphon. Next base: position 145,190,623 of record JAYESA010000017.1, on the reverse strand, counting down.
AACATATCGACCTATAAAAAAATTTAATTAAAATATTTTTAAATTATATTTAAAATATTTTTAAATAATTTAAATTTTTATCTATTTTTTATTACAATCAAAGTTTTTTTTTGTACGTGCATCGCATGTGTACAAGACTAATATCTACTCTTATCATGAGGCTTGGATACGGCTCATAATGGAGTCATCTAAGTCGTATGTAAATACTCTACTAACATTTTTTTAAATAACTAATTCTTTAACTACCTAATATTATTTATTTATAACTTAACAATTCTAACTCAAGTGGTTAAAGTGGGAGGTATTTTTTTTGGTTGCTTGAGTTCGATTCCTAGAAATGACAGTATTAATAATAATTACATATTTAATTTTTAACAATTATTTTACCTACATGCAATGCACGTGCACGTTACTAGTATATACAAAGTTGCTTCAAAATGGTTCAAAAAATTAGAAAAGAAGAAAAAAATAATCCATTAAAAATTAGTCTAAATGAACCGTACAAATAAAAATTAAGAACAAAAATTCTAACTAATAGCTTAACGTACTACTTGATATTATTTAACTATATACATATATTTATACCAAATTTTAATTAAAATATAAATATATTTATAACCAATCATAATATATATATATATATATATATATATATATATATATATATATATATATATATATATATATATATACCGAAGTCAAATCAAAGAATAAGATGTAGCCACAACGTAGAGACTCATAAAAGAGTTTGTCTCTACAAATTCCAGAAGAGAATGTGCACTGAGATTCACACAAGAGTTCCTCTACAATGACACACAACCCCACAGAAGCACTAAACCAGAAAAATGTTACAACTGCTAACCAAAAAAAATGCAAATATAACAAGAATCAAACAATTGTTCTTTTCTTTACGTTCACAGACACTACACCAGAAGAACGAGAACAAGAACAGAAATACAAAGAAGAAAACTCCTGCTGAGGTGATCAAAATCACCGGAGCTCAAGGCAAGATTCGCGCTATACAACAAACTACCCCCAGGATCCAGCAAGTCCACACGAGAACTTCTGGAACACTATTGGTCACCTTCGGATCACTCGGAAGACTCTTTTGGAAGGATGCTTACTGTTGCCGCAGGTCCTGTTGGTGCTCTCGGTTTTCTCTCTCTCTCTCAATTTTTTTCCAACACTTAAAATGAAAGAGGATAGCCTATATTTAAAGAGGATTTCAGCTCCCATACGGCCTGAGAAAAAAACTAGGCCACATGAGCCGTTGTACTGCACAGAGCAGACAACGCCGCCAGGCGCCGAAAGCTGCAGCCGTGTCGCACAGAGAGCCACGAGCTGTCATGCCCCGATCTCCCGCAGGATCGGTCATCCCCGCTAGGCTCGAATCACCGCGTTAGCGCTCCCGTGGGACGATCGTGTCCATCAGGACATGATATCGCACGAGCACAAGCTACGTCCGTGCAAGGCCATGAATCCGAACATGCGGAGAAATAGCTAAGCCACAGAGTCACACAGATTATCCATATATAGAGGAATAAGAAACAAACAGGCGATTGGTAACAAGTTCATAGAGTCGCCATAGCGGAAGCATTGAATAACACAAGTATGAAAGTAAAACAAGCACTTTATTGATATTGAATAAGTATTACAAGAGGCGCTAGGACGAGATTAATAATGATACATAGGCGATGTATAATTAGGCGATGTTCCTCTTTCAAAATAATAAAAAAGTACCAAGTAGCTACAATTATGGAATGATACATAAGCGATGTTCCAACATTATGTCATGTATATGTGCCTCAGCTCCGGACGCAACGCTCCAAGGCTCCAGAGCAAATTCCACGCATTAGCACGCATGCACGAAGGGATTTTCGTACTGAACGAGGATCTTCCACACCCTGCAAGCAATTTGGTGGGTTATCAGTACATGAATGCACTAGTGGGGAGGCTTCTCGCCCGCTCGACAAATCTGAACTTTGTATAGGTTTCGTGCACCATCTATTAAGTTATCTTTCTAGTCTTTCCTTAGGATCAATTTTATGTATAATGCAAAGCCTAACTCGTGTGGCAGTACGCCGTACGATATTAGAGTAACACGGCAGAACTAACCAACTTATCATTCTATCCTTCCATGTCCAATGACACAACCAAGTTATGTCTTGTATATGTCACTTCAGTACAGGATCGCAACGCTCCAAGGCTTCAGAGCGAACACCACATCTTAGCACGCATGAAGGGGGTCTCCGCACCGAACAAGGTTCTTCCATATCCTGCAAGCAATCTGGTGTATTATCAGTACATGAATGCACTAGTGGTGAGGCTTCTCGCCCGCTCGACAAATCCAAATACGTTATAAAGGTTCCGTGCACCATCTATTAAGTTATCTTTCCAGTCTTGCCTTAGGATCAGTTTCATGACATAAAAAAAAGTCTAACTCGTGTGGCAGTGCACCGTGCGATATAAAGAAACGCGGCGAGACTTACCAACTTACCATCCGTCCTTCCCTGTCCAAAGTAAACCATGTTTCATCAAACACGAGTATATTATGAAACCCAAAGGGCAATAGCATAAGCAAACACAAGCGTCGTGAGCGAGGTTCTATTTCAGGTGCACGAGTTACACGGATTATTCAAAAGTGTTACAAAAGATGTTCATGTGTTCGATTATGTACAAGTGCATTATACTCATATCCGTTCAGGTATATTAGATACAGTTATAGGTACAAGTGTACTGTTACACAGAGCGGTTGCCTATAATACAATGACTCACACACGGGTTGCCGCAATCAAGCTAACTTAATATATATGACAGAAGGTCACTGGCATGACACCATAAAAGACGGTATAGTCTCAAGGCAAAGATGGTGTGCAAGCAAGATACAGGTGGCATTGCACCTATCCCGCCCATAACAGACAACTACCAGACGGCTCCGTCTAGATCGGATCGGCCTCAGTGCCCCGGCGACCGTCCGTGAAACTAGATTCGAAAATCCACCTTGTGCACAAGTTGTCTATGACCATGTGTATCCTCAAGTTTTTCAGATTCTCGCAGGTACAGAAATAGTTACAGATTCAGATTCAGTCAATACAGTATCGACTCCCCGAGCCGTCAGATTCAGTACAGGACGAGTATTAATTTTCAGAAATGTGATGTTATCTTGTTTAACTGTCCATTGATGCAGTCCCCTAGTTCAGAAAATGCCTTAGCGACCTAACGGTCCCGAATACTTTCATTGTTCTATACTTGGCTGAACGACTATCTTGATAGCCTTCCTGCCTCAACTGAGTCAATCACAGATAGTGAAGTGCGATGGATTATAGCATGCATATAAGTGACAAGCATTAAATCGAGGCAACGAGTACAAGTTAGCATATAAGCAGGCAAGCATTTCATTTGTGTGAACATAAGCATAAGGAAATGAGCGATATAGTCTACTTTAGAACATAACTCTTTAAGTTGCAAGGTCTAAGGGGTAGTGCGAGGAGTGAAGCCGTACAGGGACATATCAAATGATATAATCTAGGGGAAGAGCAGTGTAAACAAGTGAACAGTGCACTACGGATAGTATATAACGATCTACTCGTCCATATTTATTGCACGACCAAAGCTAGCATGCGAGGGTCCAAGTTATAAACCAAAATTTATTTTTATGTTCTAACACAAGCAATAAAAGATGGAATTATTCTCTTAGTTAGGTGCGTTGTATTCTCTATTAGCATAGAAGGGGTAATTTACCTAGCGATTAGCATGTATCGTCTATATTTTAAATGTGATGGCAAAGCAAAGACAAGTTTATCGTAGCCACCCACCTTAGCGATGATTCGCCTCGATCGAGCGATACTTCGAGCGAGCCTTTGAAAGTCTAAGTCTGAACTCCTGAAGGGCTAAGTTTGGAATTGTTTACCTCAAACGAGTCTTCTCGCTGAGCAAAGCGGGTCAGATCGTTGCACCTGCACCGTTTGAATCGGTTGTTCGCTTGAACGGAATGGGTCATTACATTATACACCACTCAAAAAAAGTCTCGTCCTCGAGACTTCCTAAGCGCAAATTATTCTATCGCAACTATCGAATCTATCTCAAGCATAAAAATCGGTACCACTAGATCCGTTCGAATATAATTTTCTACTCATTCCTTATATCGTGTCCCATGTATGTTGGGTCGATCTCATTGAATGACTCTATCATTCGATCCATGGTCTGGCTTGGTCTATAATGCGTCTTAGCGCAAAACATATCGCTTAACGTGAGGTACGTTATGATCTATCTTAAATGATGATCTAGGGTTGAGGCAAACTTATCCAAATTGTTATACTCGTTCATGTGAATCTAACATATTCACTAGCATTCGAGATCAGCATATCGTGAGTCTAGATCGTGCACATATTCAAAGCGTCCTTTAAATATATGCATGTCAACCAACTTAGCGATAACAAGTCTTTGCACTCGAGTTCAACATATTACTGGGTCTTGGATCGTGCACACGTTCAAGGCGTCCCTTAAATATATGCATTCAACCAAACTTAGCGATAGTGAAGACGGAAAAGCTACTTACAAAAATCTCAAGGGTTCTCATCTTACAAATCACGATGATACCTCCAACGAGGTCAACCAAAATCCAATTTATTTTTTAAATCTCACTCAAATCAAGCATTGTACTACCGTCAAGCACAATCAATCCGACTAGCGTCCATCCATTCGGGTCAAACACAATACACATTTTCAGTTCCAAGTCTAACTCTAAGTCTTTATGCCCCAGTTCTATGATTTGCTCAGGAAATACTCTAAAGTCGGTTACACAAGTTCTTTCACTCGGCACAGGATCGTCTGTCTAATTACTAGGTCAGCTCAGAAGGTCATAGGTACAAGTTTAAGCACAAGATTCATTGTACAAATTCGTCACACGTTGCTCGTCCCAATTCCTAAGGTCAAACTATTATTCGTTTGCACGAGATATTCTACCCAAGCTCGTTTCACTCAAATTTTTTAAACATCGAGCACAGATCATTCTACTCACATTAACACGTTCATTTATACAAGGTCCGAGTCCGTTCAGTCAAATCCATGATATATCCATGTTGTATGACATGCCTAGCAATTCGCATAGTCTATCTCCTCAAACATGTGATAGGATCTACTTGTCCATTATAAGTCTAGACCACCAAGACATGATTCAATTCTAAAACTTTGATCTCAATCATAACTCTAAATCGTCCAACAAGATTCATGTATCCGTTCACGAAACCATCAAGCATGTCTTACTCCAGGTTTTAGACTAACTCATCCTTGAAATAATTTTGATTCATTTTCATTCTCAAACTCGTCTTATCGTATCGAACTACTAGTTAAGATGATCCTTCAATTGTTATGCTCCGGTCTCTATGCAAATTTGATCATCCTCGCTGGACGTGAGATTACCACGCCAACGCTCCCGCTGGTTAATCGTCTTAATCTGGATATGATGTATGTACGAGCCTGGAGTTACGCTCGCACAAGATAAGAACGTCGAACATTATGGTTATCACAAAATAATCGAGATACCTTATTATTATACTTCGCTCCATCCAAGTTATATATATAATTCTTCAAGTCAAGTCCGTTCATGCCGTGATCATAATTCGTCTAGCCAATCGTCCAACTTCAATATTACCGTTCGATAATTTTATAGTCTACTTCTGGCATTCCTCAAACAACTAAGTTCAAATACTCAAGCCAAAGTCTATGCACCTTCGATACATTCTATTTTATCGAGTTCGTTTGAATAATCATCGAGCATGGTCCCGTGAGTTCGACTATCCCCGCCGGACGTGAAATCACTACGACAGCGCTCCCGCAGGATAATCGTTCTCGGTCGGGACTGATTTCGAATGCTATCTTTCGAACTAGATTCAATATCGTTTTTCTAAACTCCAGATGGAATCCGTTATCGCTTACCTCTTTCATCAAACCACAATATTCATTCTCGGGCTAACTTCTATTCGAGCGATGTCCTACTTAAGTTCAATCTGTTTGATTCAATTTAAAATTACTCGCATGATCCAACAAGTTTTTACCAAGTTTTCTTGACCAAGATATCAATTTTATTACCTTGAATCTCAATTTGATATAAGCCTTATCATTTGTTCAAGACATTCTCAATCGTTCAAACCAACTACCGTACGAGACCTATAAATTCGTTTGATTATTTTCAAAATGATCCATACACCACTCAGGAATCGAGTCACCCAATTAAATCCTAAATCGTGTTCGCATCACTCACTAGCATATTCACCAAGTCGTTTATTAGAACTCATGTGCGATACTTAAGTTTTGTCTGATAAATCTTAGTCTCGTATATATCTCTATTGATAGTCATCCAAGTAAACTATATTTTATTTGTATCTTCCAGATACAAAATACCGTCTGAGCTATTTCTCAAAATTCAAGCACGATTCTCTATATTCACCTTAGCGATAAGCTGATAATATTCTACCGGTTGTTATTTTAAGTCTGACTTATCCTTATCTAAATGATATCCCAATCTCGCATGCAAAGTTGCTCGCACCAAAAGGTCTTGGCGTGCGATATTTAACATAACTTAGCCGAAAGGCTATGTGTATAGCTAACCGTCCGAATGATATTCTCTCTCGCACACTAACCAGCTGGGTAATCACGTATAGATATTCAGGTTTACATATAACTTGCAAATTCTAGCACGAGTCTATTCCTATAAGGTCTATCACAGGTCGAAATAAGGGTCATCACATAACTATCCAGTTCAAGCAATCATATCAATAACATGCACTTTTGAAATTATTTAGACTCATTATATGGAACATCCCAACGAGTCATCGAGAGAGAGTGTATGCACATACCCACAAACGAGTTCAGATCTAAAAGATGCATCGAAACTTAGTCTGGGATGCGTGCTCGTACAGAAGGTGAAGGTGATATCATGTGCTTCGAGGTAGTAGAACCAGCGCGAAGAACTATTCCATGCGCGACCTAAAAATTATGGTGAGTGTGTCCACGTTGAAAATTGTGGCAATACTATCCCTATGGCGTGGCGACGAGATCTCCGTGGATCACATGAACCTCAATATATATGTTCACCCAATGAGGTATTAAGATTGAGGAAAAGGTATTTGGCTGAGCTGATCTAAGAGCATAGTTTGATATTTTGGTAAGTCGTCTAGCTGGGGTAGTATCAGTTGTGATGATCGTTCAGTGCAAGAGATAATAATTGGAGATAGTGCTTACAGAATATTGTACGATTGGAGTCATGCTAGAGTTTTGTTGGTTGAGTTTGGACGGTGCTAGTGTGGATTCGAAAATAGTTGGATGGATTGAGTTGGAACACGAACTGATTTGGGTCAGGTGGAAAGATCGCCAGTGGAAAATCATCGTATTTGAGAATAATGCTTGTGCGAATGAGTTATGGAATGAACGTCGAGATTGGTTCAATTTGGAGTGAAGCGAATGAATGCCTCGGACGTAAAGATACCCTTGTAACTTGTCCAAATTCGCTATCGCTAAGCTCGGATGAATTGCATGTATTTTAGGGACGCCTTAAATATGTGTATGATCCAAACTAAGCGATATGAGGAATTCGTATTAAGCTGCAAGGAGGATGTGGAAATATAGAATTTGTTCGAGCGTTCAGCGTGAGCAAGATGTTGAGTCTGGATCAGGGAATGTGAGTTGCATGGAACAGAGTTATAAAATTGGCCAAGCGACTTGCGATAAGGAATGAAAACTGGTTTAGTTCGAGGACGAACCTGATTCTAAGTGGTATATTATGTAATGTCTCACAACCGCACGGTGCATTACGTTGAATCGGATTGAATGAGGTAATAGCTGGTTATATTTCAATTTATTGGATTTAGGAACAAATATTGATTTGAGTTGGTTTTATGTGTAGATCGCAAGCGGAGTTTGATAGAATCAGATGTTCATTCAGAGTGGTACTGGGATAGCAGGATTGGAGCGATAATACCGTCTTTCTTAGTCCAATCGGTCGAATAATTTGGAGAGCACGGCCTGCTCGCACGGTCATACCAATTAAGTATATCGTACTTTGCATCGGACCATGGGTTCAAGGGATCGACCGTATCGGCAAGGCAGGGTGCTTAACCAAATCAGACTCGGTGAGTGGTCTCTGTCCCTTCTTCTCTACTTCTTCATGCCTAATAATATGGAACACACGTAATGGCTTAAACACTTGGTCTGGAACTTGGAAATCACTATACTGTGGCATGCATAGAGTGTGCATCATTTGGTTGGATATGATTTGTGGCTTGAGTTGGTTTTACGTTGGACAGTTGGAGCTTGAGTAGGCAGTTGGAGCTTGAGTGGATCATCTTGGTTGGAACATTGAGGAACTTTGGGCGAGAGAGCGAACGTATATCCGTACACGAGTATCAGTTGAGCACTTTGTCAAGCAGAGCGTACAGTTGTGGTTCAAAAATCAGACAACTGCATTGGTGAGGGCATTGTGCCACTGTTAGGGCATTGTGCCACGAATTTTTCTGAGCGAGGAATGTTGCACCAATTGGAGCATTGTATCGAGAAGCGACATAGTGCCTATGGAGATAACTTGAGATGGTGCCTTGGGATATAGTTGGAAAATAATTATGGATAGTTGGTTGGAATGAGGCTAAGATCGTTTGGTGGGGTGAGAATGCTCGATTCTCTCGTCATACATACTTGGTGTTTGCATCGGTCACGGACAACTTGTTGCACATATAATTTGGTTTCCTCGAACGGGAAGGCTCCGGGGCATCGGGACCGTTCGTCCATGTAGGAGACAAATGATAACGTGCCTTGGGCACGGTGCCGGCAGTTCGATACGACCAGGCGGGCTAGCTACTCAGCGCTGGATCTGATAGAACAGCAGTTGATCAGTCCTTTATGGCTTAGCCAATAACTTCATATAGATAAGAGTTGGTTTGCTTTGCTTTGGTTTGGTTTGTGTTTTTCGTGTAGGCGGCGGCCACCTTGCCTCGACAAGAGTGTGCATATCGATGATTGGATTAATAAGGCTTGGATTGTGGCTTGGTTTGAGGATAGATATTGAGGCTTGGATTATGATTCGATAGGTTTTCGCATTGCTTGGGTTTGAGTATGGCGGTTTGCATACTAGTTTTCTTTGAGTTTGATATATCTGCTTATATATTTTTTGCTTGAATTGAATGCTTGCATATTTAACCTGCTTTACAATTTTCTTAACATGTCAAGTAGAAAGATCAGTATATAACTTTTTTCATTCACTATCTACTTAGTGTCAATTTAGACGAGTAGGTTACCCCGCTCACCAGTACGGCTGTGTACTGACCCATATTTGTGGACATTATTTTAGGTACGCAGGTGTAGTCGCGCTACTTAGATATACGAGACATGATGTATGAATGGTAGGTACCTTTGTGGGCAAGATAAAGAGCAAGAGTGTTGCATCGATTTTGTGACATTTTCCTTGTGGCAATTTTATTTGGACCCTATCGAGAGCTTCACTGCGTATACTCTGATGTGTGCTTGATACACACTACTTGACTTTTGCTGTAACTTGGTTGTTTCGATGATGACCTTGATGTTTGACAATATTGCCTTGTGCGAGCGCAACTCCAGGCTCGTACGGCATCACATCCCAATGATAACGATTGTCCTACGGGAGCGCTGTAATATGGTGATTCACGTTCAGCGGGGATGATTGAGCTTGTGAAAGATTGGGGCGTAACACCCTGAGGACTTGGATCCGGATTATGTTCCCAGGTATAGACGAGGAGAGTTACCCCAAGGTTTACGGGACAAGAGCTGACATTGGAGCAGTACTTGCACCAGAGGACGAGGTTGTGCCGGAGGACTTCTCCTGAGTACTCAGTTATCTATTTAGTTATTTATGCTTAGAGTTATTATTATATTTGGACTTGGACTTCTGGAAATTTATTTGGTGTTATTTCTCTTTTCTTTATTATGACGGGTTGTTCCCCCAGAAACTACTTATCTTGGACTTGTTGTTGGACACTTTCTTTATTTATTATCTTGATTGGTCTATCATATTGTATTGTGATTGTTGACTGTGGATGATATTAGAATTATATACTGTGACAGATGAAGTAGACTTATATTTATACTTATGACAGCTTAAGTGCACTCTAACGGGTCCATTAAATTGGGATTGCCCAATGGAGTTGTGCTGCTGGCCTTTGCCACATGGCTAGTCCCTTAGTATTTTGGGACTAGGGTGTGACATGGTTATTATGGTGGCTGATGCAGGTTAAGAAAATATTTCTTCGAATTTTAATTACGGAACCGAGCAAGCCTGCAAATTATGATAGAATAAATTCTAGGATCTTATCTACTCGTTGACCCGTTCTTGACCTCTATATATCGAATTCGAAATAATTTCTTGACTTGCATCCTGCCTTGATTTCTCTGTGTGACTCTCATAGTTTACTTTATGTGCAGGGTAATGGATCCACAAACTAGCGACGATACTGCCACAAGAACCCTACCGGGTGTTGTAATTACTTATGATAACGAGGTGACACCATTGGGTGGAGATCCATCCACTCAACAAAGCAACCCGACAGATCAGCATGCCCCAAAGTTTTGGAGAGATAATATTCCATCACCACCGCAATTCACTCCGACGATGCCAGCTTTTCCGCCAGGTCGGCCTATTGACGGGCAGCAATTATTTTATATATTTTATGCAATAATGCAAGCCCAACAGCAGATTCAGCAAGAGGCCCAACAACACCAGATAGAGAATCTAAGGGACAGTATAGTGACAGCGCTGGAGCAGGCGACTCCACCAGCTAGGCAGCTATCGATGGGATCCATCACAGATTTTCGTCAGCTGAAGCCACGTGCCTTTTAAAGCAAGGAGGGGCCCATTGAGGTACATGAGTGGCTCACAAACATTCAACATTAATTGGAACCAGTTAAACTTTTAAGGAAGCGTTGGATGACTGCTGTCAGAATGTAGCTGATAGACAATGCACATCAATGGTGGCTCATAAGGAGAAACGACTCAGACCAGACCAAGTTACTTGGGAAGAGTTCTCTAGACTGTTTCAGGAGATGTACATTCTATTTATTGCTCGATCGGAACTTTGAGACAAGTTTAATCCCCTCACTCAGGGCAATATGATAGTAGAAGAGTATGCGAAGTTCATCCATTTGAGCCGCTTCATACCTATACTAATTTCGACAGAAGAAGAGAATACGGAGAAATTCTTTGACGGACTAAGCTTTGAGCTATAGAGACAAATTGGCTCTATTGTACCTACTTCTTATATGGACGTCCTTGCCGCAACCCGACGCATGTAACACATCATCAGGAAAGAGTCCATCCAGAAGTGGCTGCATGCACTAGCACCAGACCGAGCACAGCAGGGAGGAGCTGCAAAGCGACTACAGATGAATCGACCACAGAGATCATTTACACCACTAGCACTAGTCCTTCGTACTTGTTACTACTATGGCAAGGTAGGCCATGTTGAGAAGAAATGCAGACTCAAATAGGGATTATGTTTAGTTTACGGATCCAGCCAGCATTCAGCCAGGGATTGCCCTGAGCGTCGAGAAGGAGCACCGATGGTACACCGACAGGATTTACCAGCATCGAGACCAGCCCATCAGCCACTTAGGCCAGTTTATCCAGCCACCAGAGCACCACAAGCGGGAGATGGAGAATTCAGACCACCAGCTCCAGGAGGGTATCAGCCGAGGCCACCCTTGGCACCACAAGCAGCGCTCTTCCAGCAGGCCCAGCAGCAACAGAGGGCACCAGCACAGGAACGTAGTCAGGATTTTGCGATGACAGTGGAAGAGGCGCAGACTCGAGGAGTAGCAAATATGGGTAAGTTTTAGTTATCTATAGTGGAACATATTACTAGTACTATTTTAGCAGGTGCTTGTTAGTTTCATCCTCTAGTCTATATTTCTAGTATTATACTAGCATGTGCTTGATAGTCTAGAGTGGTAATACGTAGGGTTTACCCAATAATTTTTTGTGGTCAAGACTTGCAAGTGGACTTATCAGTTGGGTTTTGCCTTCAGACAGACGGATCAATAGTGTCCAAATTTTTAGAAGCTGTATTTTATCTTAATTCTAATCAGAGTATTTTAATTGTGGAAAATAAGTTTGCATTACTTTCCTAGACATTTTGTTTATATGGGAACAAAACCCTCAACCTTTTTCTCAATTTTTTCTTGATCATGGTCCATTATCCTTCATTTTCGTAGTTTCACAAACATGTCCTGCAATCGTGCCATCACTTTTGGAACACACCCTTCCTGACTCGTTACAGTTCGTTCATTTTAATTGCGAGGACGCAATTCTTCTAAGGTGGGTAGATTATAAATCTCCTGATTTTCAGATAGGGTTATTTTGGTAATTATTATATATTTTTATTAAAATAATTATTTATTTAAAATATTAAAATTATTAAAATAATTTCTAGAACTTAGAAGCCCTTTAGTGTAGCCTTGATGCCAGGAATACATCACTAGCTTTTTCCGTCAAACCAACTTGTCTAACTCATATACAACACCACACACCCATCCCCCACCTTCCTATACATTAAACACCATACGCCAAAGCCTACTTTTAAAAGAATGAATTCAGCATATAACCCCTATCCTTTCATATCCCCACTCATACCAAATTATGTAACCCTCAAACTCTTCCTCTCCCCACTAGAAAAAGTTATAATCCCAAACTCTTCTCCTTCCCACTAGGCTGTACATAACCCCCTCTTCACCTTTCCCATTCAAACCACCTGAAGAACATTTCTTTCTAACCCTCTCCCACCCATTTTTTTTTCACAAACCATCTCCAAATTTCTTCTCCATCTCCCTCTACACCTCCATCTATCCAGCCCTACCCAGGCTAAATCCGAATTAAATAACACCCCCACCAATTCGGCCATATCTCCCTCCACAGTAAGTATCTTTCTCTAAAGTTTAGTATGATTCTTTATCTCTCTGTTTCTCATACTTTCTTTTCATAAACCTTCCATCAAAACTCACTCTAAGTTTCTCAAAACAGTCCCGCCATCAGAGGTGTCCAGGCTGAATCCGAATTCAGCATAATCACTTCGCAGACCACTCTACCACCTCCACAGCCTCTAAACTACCACCATAATAACCAAATCTCCTTCCCTCATTCAGACCTTGGTGAGCACCTCCATCACCCTTTGGATTGCCTCCTTCGAGCAAAGGCCAGCGATAGTGGTAGTGCAAACCCCGGAGGTCGAAAACTTCGTCGGAGTTCAACCAATCAGTGTATACATCAAGTTTTAGTGAGTTTTTTTTAACCTTTCTCAACCTCTCTTCTCTTCATGATGATTATGGTTGTAGAGGAGTCATGAACACATCATGATGTAATCTAATAATCACCCTCCCCTTGTGTGCAATCCACGCATCAACCTATTTAGCAAACCTAGTACATGCATATGGTTGCATGGAAGTTGTGATATTGAAAATGAGAATTTTGCACCGAAGTAATTTAATATTCAAAATTATATGAATGTGTTCAGATTAATATACATATTAAAATTTATATTTTAATGATTTATTTGATGAATAATGGATGGGTAGGTTGCATGGTTAATATTGGTGAACTAGTGTATATGTTTGTATTAATATTATAATATAAAAATGTGTTGTTTCACTATAGTTAATTAAATTTCAGAATATTAATAATAATAAAAAGAAATATATATGTATTAATACGTTTATTTAGTGGCTTAGTTGATGAACTAATGAAGGGTAGAGTGCATATATGGTAGTGGTGACTATGTATATATGTTAATACGTTTATTTAGTGCATGCATGCAAATATATAAAATTGAATATAAAAAGTGTGCATGAATATATATTAATAATTAAAATAAATTTTAGAATATTAAACTTAATTATTACCGTATTTTAAGATGTTAAATAGCGGAATAAAGTGGTTTCATGCATGTTTAATTAATCGGTTAGCATCGTATAGGGTCTTGCGACATTGAACCATACCTACGTACGTGTAGGAATATGTTGTTTAACACACGAAAATGCATATACATACGCATGTTATATCAATGTACGAGATCCTCACGACGTAGTAGAGTAGCATGGCACGTTGTTCGAGGCCATGCTAATATTTAGATTGTTGGCAAGGTACGCCAAATATTGGTTGTTCTTACGCAACGATCACTTGGTTAGTTTTCATAATCGATAGTCGAGTGGTATTGATTGGAATACGTTGACAGGACAACTTGGATCCGCCATACTTTCAGTTGACAATATTGGTCAGGCAGCCCCGCAACAGTAACCAACAGGCAAGTGTACCTTGCCAAACTTGCAGTAGATCATGTTGTATTATGTGCTTGAGTTTACTTTCATATGTACATTCTTGTGATTTACTTGTTCACCCTAGGACCGTGAGATATTTCTTAGCGTCCAAACGAGATTCGGGTATCGATGTCGTACGCGGAGTCGAGCAACGTCACTTAAAGAGTTGATATCATGATCCTATTTTACGTGCTTGTACTACTAGCACGACAAACCATAGGACACCTGAAATTGATTATATGAGACAGAGTTCGTCTTGATGTATTTCTTGGTACCAGGATTCTGTGTAGGACTATAGGCTTCGTGGTGTTTACAGACATACTTATATACTTGTACTTATGACTCGTGGTGATAGATAGAGGTCTTGGCCCTGCGTGTTACTATGTGATACGTGAGGTTACATGGGAGGGGAGAGTCACACCATACTACATGCTAATTTTGGTTATATATATATATATATATATATATATATATATATATATATATATATATATATATATATATACTTATGTTACTGGAGAGTTCCTTAGTCTGTGTACCAGAGCTTTGGTACATGTACTGGCCCTTCAAGATACTACTTGCCGCTGTGGGTTCCCCGACACAGAGCCTGTAGTGGTTTCATCCCGAGTATGAGTAATGCTCTCATTTGCAAATCACTTAGTTGCTTACATAGCTTGTCCTTGAGGATCTATTTTTATTGTACTATTTTTCTTTTAGCTTGAGTGTTTAATGTACCTTGCTATGTCCCCTAAGGACCTGGATCCGGATTATGTCCCCAGGTATAGACGAGGAGAGTTACCCCGAGGTTTACGGGACATGAGCTGATATTGGAGCAATACTTGCACCAGAGGACGAGGTTGTGCCGGAAGACTTCTCCTGAGTACTCAGTTATCTATTTAGTAATTTATGCTTAGAGTTATTGTTATATTTGGACTTGGACTTCTGGAAATATATTTGGTGTTATTTCTTTTTTCTTTATTGTGACGGGTTATTCCCCCAGAAACTACTTATCTTGGACTTGTTGTTGGACACTTTCTTTATTTATTATCTTGACTGGTCTATCATATTATATTGTGATTGTTGACTGTGGATGAGATTAGAATTATATACTATGACAGATGATGTAGACTTGTATTTATACTTAAGACAGCTTAAGTGCACTCTAACGGGTCCATTAAATTGGGATTGTCTATTGGAGTTGTGTTGCTGGCTATTGCCACGTGGCTAGTCCCTTGATATTTTGGGATTGAGGCGTGACACTACTCGAGACATAGCGGGATCTACTTGCACGAAGCTAAGGTAGCATGCTAGGGTCCGATTATAAGCCAAGTTTCATTTCCATGTTCTAACACAAGCAATACAAGATGTGATTATTCCCTTAGCTAGGTGCGTTATATTCTTTATTAGCATGCAAGGGGTGATTCACCTAGCGACTAGCATGTATCGTCCATATTTTAAGTATGCGGGCTAAGTAAAGACAAGTTCATCATAGCCACCCACCTTAGCGATGATTCGCCTCGGTCAAGCGATACTCCGAGTGAGCCTTTGAAAGTCTAAGTCTGAACTCCTGAATGGCCAAATCTGGAATTATTTGCCTCAAATGAGTCTTTTCGTTGAGCAAAGTGGGTCGGGTGGTTGCACTTGCGCCGTTTGAATCGTTTGTCCGCTTGAACGGAATGGGTCGTTACATCAGTCATAAAAAGGCTCCAAGTCTTGAAAATATGATTCTCCATTAAATCCTCATTTTTAGCTCAAATTCAGAGAAATAAAGTTCTAAATCACTTGAAATCAGATGCTCTCTCACATAGAATAACTAATTTTAAAAAACAACAAGTTTTAAGAGATCTAAACCATGAAAATATTAAGAACACATTAAACTAAAAATATAGATGTAGTCCAACCAAGCTATCAAAATTGAAAATACCAAGAAGTAATCATGCATAGGAGTTCATAGAGCACAATATAGACTAATAAAATGAAAAAAAATCCACAATAATAAAAAGTGCAAGTTCTTCCTCATTGGTAAGATGTACTTGCCTAAAATTACCACTAACTACTGCCACTACTACCAAATAAAAGGGGAGGGGACCGGCCTGGGCTGCTCTCGGCTAGAGAGGAGGGAGAGGAAAGGAAAGAAAATGAAAAGAGGAGAAAAGTTAAAGAATGGGGAAGAGAGAGAGATTACATATTAAGGGTGGTATACTATTCACAAATATAGAAATTACATGAGAGCATCTAGAGAAATCCGAAAAAATATACGGGAAGCAATATACAACAATAGCACACATATACAAGATATGGACATGAAAAATATACGCAATAGTGAGACGAGCCTCACAGCAACCCCGGTCCTTGTTTGGTTTAAGGGTTGTGGTCCCGATCCATAGTAGTTCCTATGCTCTCTTGCCGCTCCTCGCCTTACTTTTATTTTTGCACTTGTTTTCAGTTCTTCCAGTATTATTCTTGAGACAAGTACATTGGTACCGTACAAGTCTCGATCAAAATTTATTTCATATATGTCTCTTTCTCCTTATGTTGTGATGTGTTTAGTCTATCACCTCGAGCTCCTTTGTGGTCCTTGTTGTTTGGAGTTCTGACTCTACTGGCTTTGCATGGCCAGGTTACCCCGAAGATAACCATGATCTATCGTACTTCCAGCAAGATGGCTCGCACTCGTAGGACTGCGGTCGAATCTCGCGAGTAGGTTTCCTTCTTCCACCCCTCGTCTTGATTACTTCATTTTATGGTGTTTAGCAAGGGACAGAGTTAGCTCCTTATATTTTTGAGACTGCGATCAATATGATGTATATATTAGACCATGGCTGGTATATTTGATCATGTATTATTATACTCTGCTAGTACAGTATTTTGTATTCATTAGCTTCATGATCATATATGGTATATAATTTGGGACGCCTTTTTATATTCATATATGATATACTCTTGCAATTGATCAGCTTGTTGTATTGAGATACTAGAATTTGTCGGCCTTAGGACTGATATCATAGCATGCTAGAGTTCACCCATCTATCTTTTAGACAACCTTAACACATTGCGGCTTACTTCGATATTCTGTAAGGTGCGGTTGGCCATGTCAGTCCCCGTATTTACCCAGTATTCTGGGAGCGGAACATGACAACAAGCCATTAACTCTTTGTAATAATACAAGCATATATTCCATCTAGCTTTTGCATCAAAGACAAACAATTTTATAAATGACGACAAGCAAACATATGAACGATCTTTAATTTAACAAGCATGGCACGGTTCTATTTATCTCTTCAAGTTAAGCATATAGTTCTACTATTGTTTAGCATAATGAAGGAACATATTCAAGCATATTTTACTCTTCTTATTAGCATAGCAATGGTTAGTTCGATAGCTAAGCATGCAATATTTCTTTCTTGACTTAGCATGGCAAGGTTTTTTGTTAACAAGCATACAAGTTCTCTAGTTAAGCATGTAGTTCTCGTTCTATCATTCTCATGCAAACATTATCTATTAGCAAGCAAACATTACAAAAACTTAGATTCATTATTAAGGCGTGCAAGAATTAGAGAATAAAGTTCTGCCCACTCACCTAGATCAATTATCTTGTGTTTCAATCGAAGAACTCTTCGAGAAGGCTTTTGCTCAAGCCAGCAAAGCGATATCTCTTGTACATAGTGCCAACGCGGAGCGGGGCACTACATACTTACCCACCAAGAAAAAGTTTCGTCCTTGAAACTTCAAGGAGAAACTTTTGATATTCAGAGCAGCGATAGTCCTCATCCCTCACCATCCTCAATCAAAAACTCCAGCAATCAAGAAGCACGACATCACAACTCTCAAGCAATAAATCAAATTCAGAAAACTTTTGTGCACATCTTTGAGAATATCTATGGGCTTATTGTATGGAACGCTCAACTCAGCAATGATATCAAAGGGCAAGGAATCGTCATCTAAGAACAGCATCGAAATGGGCGTAAGGCCAGACGATCGAGTTGCTATAATACCACTATGTCATGCCCCGATCTTTCATGGTCCCGATCGCTTCCGCTGGGTGAGAATTACCGTGCCAGCGCTCCCGCGGGACGGTCGTTCCCTTTGAGACGTGATGCCGTACGAGCTTAGGGTTGCACCCGCACAAGGCAACATTGTTAAAGTTGTGGCTACCATCGAACCGATCAAGTTTGCAGCGGAGGAGTAGTGTTACAAACAATAATCTATCTGAGTATACGAGGCAAGGGCCAAGGCACGAGGTTCTCTGAATACAATGGCATCATTCCATACATTATGACTATTTATACAAAAGCAGCTCAAAATATCTCGATACAGCTCAAGGCATCGACACCAGATTTTTGGGTCCTGGGGATGAGACATGGTTATCGCTTTCTCGGACAACCTAGCACCTGCAAACAAGCAAACTGTTGGTGGGTCAACACTTTAGAGAAAGTACTGGTGAGTATAAATCAACGAACAGAAGCAATATTCACTAAAACCAACACTAAGTAATTATGTTATAAAATATTACATTACTAGTGATCTTTCTACTTTTACCTAGGTTCGTTACATGCAGTACAAGAGCAGAGTCATATTACTTCTTTTGAAAATATCTTTGAAATCAGAGTTCAGTTCATTACAACTAAGCATACAAGGCAAACAGTTCAAGCACGATGTACCAAACAGGGTATGTGTAGCGTGTCTCGTGAGCTATACTCAAAGACTTTAGGGACAATGCAGCATCTAGTAGACTATTTTTTATACTACAAGATGATCAACATATTCAAGCAAGCATGCAAGTCTATGTGCGATGCAAGACAATAAGCAAAATAATATATCACTTATTATGTGGATCTTATCCTTCACCGAACGGTTATTCCTACAGCAGACATACAAGTTAGCAACAATTTGCATATATAATAAGGTTCTCTTTTCTGTCCGTCTCTGTATCAAACAGTTAGGTATGCAAGAAGGCTAGCCTAGCATGCGCCCTAACTACCTGAAATGAAGCTATCTCCATGAACAAGCTAACTTCTCAAACTCTTTTCAACAGAAGCACCGTCTTCCATCTAATAGCCATACCCTCAGGGCACACTATTAGTCTCACCCCCATTAGTAGCCTCCATCCACCATTCTAATAGCCACACCCCGAGGTCAGGGCGCATTATTAGTCTCCAAACTAGTCATTTAGCCTCCATCCACCAATCTAATAGCCACACCCTGAGCTAATGATGCACTATTAGTCTCCCATCTAGTCGATAACAAGCATAACACAACGTGACAATACAAGCTTTCCAATCCATCTATCTCTTATCTAATAGCCGTACTCCCCTAGATCCCGTAGGACCGAAACATCAGGGCGGGCTACTAGTCTCTTCTCTAACAAGATAAGCCATTAACTCTTTATAAAAATACAAGCATACATTCCATCTAGCTTTTGCATCAAAGACAAGCAATTTTATAAATGAAGACAAGCAAACATATGAACGATCTTTAATTTAACAAGCATGACACGGTTCTATTTATCTTTTTAAGTTAAGCATCCAGTTCTAATCTTGTTTAGCATAATGAAGGAACATGTTCAAGCATATTTTACTATTCTTATTAGCATAACAATGGTTCGTTCGATAGCGGTGTCAGTGTAACTAAGCATGCAATATTTTTTCTTGACTTAGCATGGCAAGATTTTTTGTTAACAAGCATACAAGTTCTCTAGTTAAGTATGCAGTTCTCATTCTATCATTCTCATGCAAACGTTATCTATTAGCAAACAAGCATTATAAAACTCAGATTCATTATTAAGGCGTGCAAGAACAGAGAATAAAGTTCTGCCCACTCACCTAGATCAATCGTCTTGTATTTCGATCGGGAAACTCTTCAAGAAGGCTTCCGCTCGAGCCAGCAAAGCGATATCTCTTGTACATAGTGCCAACATAGAGTAGGGTACTCTAACCGTCGGAGGAGCAGGTGTTGCAGCATCACGAGTATCTATCAACTTTCAGACCAGTCCATGTAGCTCATGCACAGTCGTAATGAGCTGCTCCAGAGACATCGCACCAGAAGGAACACCAGAGCCAGGTACTGATGGAGCTAGAGTAGCCGTCGGAGGAGCTTTGGAAAGAACCGACGGTATTGATGCCAACGATCCGGTACCGTATACGTTGTCGCCTTTCCTTCTTGCGACAGCTTGTACCCACCGATCGTTTCTCTCAGTCGGCGTACTGCTCTCAGCGTCCCCCTCTAACATCTCATATGTCCCCTATATTTGTTTATATAAATAGTTTTAGAGTTAAGAATTTTAGATCATATGTGCTATATTTGATTTTGGTTAGAATATCATATTAGATACTAGATATCATAGTATATGTATATAATTTGAGTTATATTTGCTATATTTGATTTCCATGATATCTTAAAATAGAATATTAACCAAGGTTCAAAGTATCGAAATCGGACCATTCCTATGAGGTTTGAAGTAAATTGAATAAAATTATAATTTTAAGTATTTATAGTATTTACAATGTTGTTTCTTAAAATAGGATATTAACAAATGTGCATAATTTTAAGTATTTACATTATTTTTTCTTAGTATTTTTGAAATTGAATGACCTAAAGTTGACCTAGATTGACTGTTTTGACCTAGAAATCTAGAATCTAATTAAATTATAAAAATAATCTAATTAAATTGACAAAATTTTATAAAGACAACTTACATAAGCTTTGGCGGCCCGCTCATCTACGAGCTTCACATGCTTCTTTCTTTTGTGGGTCCGCTGGAAGATTGCTGGGAAGTTGGCGGTCTTGGGGTCTTCTCCGGCTTTGGCGGCCTCATCGCACTGTAAAAATTAAGCAATTAATAAATAAGCAAAAAAAATTAGAATTACAAAAAAATTGATCTAGCAGAAAATTTTAATACTAACCATCCATCGAAAATGCTCGACGGTCGGAATGGATCCACCAGTATGGAGACCACCCTTAGCACGGGCAGCCTTCGCCTTCTCGCACTTGGCCTTGTAGGCCGGGGTGTCCATTTTCTTCTTCATATCCTTCCAGTACTCCACCTTTAGCCACTCATTGCGGTGATCCGGTCCAAGTGACGCCAGAGCCTTCTGGTCATTGATCATATCTCTCAACCTCTTGCTGGCGACGGTCTTGTAGCACTTTCGGATATCACTATCTCTATGATCCGGCCACCAGTACAACCTCTGTAAATTAGAAAAATATTTTTTTATCATTGTAGTAAAAAACTATATACTATTATAAATAAAATTCATATACATACCCCAAGCTTCTCCAGCCATGTGAATCGTCGATCGAACGAGATATCGCTAAAGTTGATATAAGGGCCATCAAAGTCGCTCCGCATGATCTCCACCATATCATTCCCAACATTGATTGGGAACAATCTGAAATAAGTAGACAATATATAATTAGAATAAAAAATATAAAATAAATGTGTGAATTGACAAATAAATGCTTACGTCGCTCCATCGGTCCATAGCTCAGGATGACAGATATTGGCTGGCCACTCTGGTAGAGTAGGGGGGTCTACAAATCCTGGATGGCGGACATATACTCTGTTGTCCACAAGAAGGCCTAGAAATGGATTTGCTCTTGTGGGAGCAACTGGTGGAGTAGCCGATGTAGTAGTGCCAGTAGTGGTTGGAGTAGAAGAAGGGGTAGCAGCTGATGGCAATCCGGTAGATGGGTAGCTCATCCTACTGAAGAACGAGTATATTGCGGGGATAAACCATCCACCTCATCTACGAACTCGTCCTCAGGTTATGCGAGAATCTGGGGTAGCAGGCATAATGGACGAAGGATGCTGAGAAGATGATCCTCTTTGAACTTGTCGTCGTCCTCGTCCTCGTCCTGCCATACTATAGGTAATTTGTAACGAATAAAAAAATGGTGTCATCAAACAGATAATCATAAAGTAATGATGAGGTAAAATAAGTAAATACTAGTGTGATGATGAAATAAATAATAATCGTGTCATAAAATAATTAAATAAATATCTAAGCTAATGCATATATATACGTACTAATCTTTTTTATCTTCTGTCGTCATCGTCTTCCGAATTATTTTTTGAATCATCTTTATCTTCATCTTCTACTTCTTTATTTTTATTTTCGCTTCCACTATCGCTATCACTATCACTATCATTATCACTATCACCTTCATCTTCCAATTCTTGTTCATCGCTCGATACCTCCATATCAGTTCTCCTCTATATGAGGTAAATCTTCTATCTCAATCTTTTCTTCAACTTTATTATCCTCTACGGTAATGTCACCCCCCATACCATCAACACTGGCCGAACTCATATATGCAAGTTGAGGCATTACCACCTCATCCTCTTGGTATGCTAGATCCCCAATATTATATGTGTTTCTAGCTTTAGTTTTGCATACAACCCCCAATCTTTATTATTGCGTCTTCGACTAGGATATCTCGTATAATACACTTGAACCGTTTGACTAGCCAAAACAAATGGTTCAAAACCTATATATCTTTTTCCATATTTTATATCAACAAACCCAAACCGTTTGTCAATTTTCCATCATTGCTTGGGTGTTGTGTCGAACCAATCACATTTAAACAACACAATTTTTGTCTCATAAGAGTAATCCAGCTCATACACCGTAATAGTCGAATTCTGGATCGGCATCATAGACTGAACCCCTCACACATACTCCAGATTTTTTTGTATAATTAGCCTCCTCATCGACAAATGATTGATTAATAGACTTATCCGTGGTTATAAATTTGAAGTCATTGATGGTGTATCTATCCCAACACTTTGCCCTCTTGTTTAGTCCGATAGCTAATGCTCGAAGTCGTTTGTTCTATAAGTCTGTACCATGATGAAAAACCTGAAATATAACGTATCATATAGATATTAGACAAAGATTTTTCTGAATGCTAAATTTAGAATGCTTAATATTTAGGATCCGTACATAATTATGGAACCACGATAAAAAAATTCTATCAACCTCTTTAGCAAGATCATCTTCATTAATATTAGGTCTCTCCATTTTTACCTCAGCTCTAAAAGTACTATAATAATAAGGAGAACAATTAGAGCAATTCTTTTCCAAGTATATACAAAATTAAAATATCTAGGAAAGATGTGTCGCTTACTTCTTAATAACTTGCATCTCTTTTATACCACTATTTAACAATATATACCGACGAGCGGCTTCAAACTCATCGTCTTCCAACCAACGTACTTTAGTAGTACTTGTAGGCTTCCCTCCCATATTGAAGATAGTATGGATTATACTATTCGGGACATCAACCCCACCATCATCATTTTTTTGGGCTCTATTGCGATTTATTCTGACATGAGTATCAAAGTAGATGGAGCAGAAGTTTAAAATCTCCTCAATGATATATGATTCACATATCGAAGCTTCTACATGATCCTTATTGCCGACCTTCTTCTTCAGGAGATGTAGATACCTATAGATAATATATTGAATATTAGAATTATTTGAATAAAGAATTTATTAGTATAAAAAAATTATACCTCTCAAATGGATACATCCATCAATAATGGATGGGAACACCGACGCATGCTTCATATGCAAGATGAATCGGCAAATGCTCCATACAATCAAAAAAATCGGGGAGAAGCACACTTTCTAACTTACACAATGTCGATACAATCTTCTCCTCAAGTTCTATTATATGTTGCACCGTCAACTTGCTTGAACACAAATATCTAAAGAATATAGATAATTAGGCCAATGTAGTCCATACTTGATGAGGCAACATCTCTCTCAGAACAATAGGTAGTAACCTCTCCATAAACACATGTCAATCATGACTCTTTATCCCTGTCAACTTGCGTTCGTTGAGATCAACACATCTTGCCAGATTTGACACGTGGCAGTCAGGAAATCTTAACTTTGAAATCCAGTTGCATATTATCAATTTATCCTCCCTACTCAATGTAAATGGCGCTGGAGGCTTGACCCAATTGCCATTGCCACTTCATTTTAGGTGCAAATCTGAACGCCTGCAAATAATTTTCAAGTCCTTTCTTGCTTTGACATTGTCTTTCATTTTTTCCTTGATATTCATTACTGTATTGAAGATGTTGTCGAATATACTCTTTTCGATATGCATGACATCAAGATTGTGCCTTACGAGATTGTCCTTCCAATAAGGTAAGTCTCAAAAGATACTCTGTTTCGTCCAATTATGCCTACGTTCGAACCCTTCAAAGTGATCGGTCGATATCGGATCTTTCATCACAGTCGGCAATCCATCTACCTCTTTCCAAACTTCGTCTCATGTCAGTCTCAACGGGGGAGGAGATAGTTCCTGTTTACCAGCTCTAAAGGCATCTATGTTCATTCTCCACGGTTGTGATACAGGAAGGAACTGACGGTGACAATAAAAAAAAGCATATTTTTTCTCCATTCTGGAGACGGAATGCCTTACTCTTTTACATACATATCGGATAAGACAAAAGTACCATGAGTACTCCACCCCGATAACATCCCATATGCTGAAAATCGTTGATGGTCCACGTGAGAGACGCTCTCATATGAAAGTTCTGCTCCTTCAATATATTATATGTTCAACGTCGAATTGCCACAATTGTTTTAACTCATCCACTAACGGCTGCACGTAGATATCGATGTTCTTCTTTGGATTTTTTTGGACTGGATATGATAAGTGTTAAGAACATATAATGAGTCTTCATACACATCCATGGCGGTAGGTTGTAAGGAGTCAAAATCACCGGCCAACAAAAGTACTGAGATTCTGACTTTTCGAAAGGAGTGAATCCATCAGAACATAAATCCAACCGGATATTCCTGGGCCCCGCAGCAAATTCAGGATGACACAGATCAAAATATTTTTATGCCTCTCCATCGGAAGGGTGAGATAATTCTCCTACATCCATTATTCGTTCATTGCTATGTCATATCATGGGTTGTGCTATATTTGCGGACATATACATCCTCTGCAGCCTCTTTGTGATCGACAAAAATTATATGTACTTGTAGGGACGCAACCTTACTCGGGCAGTTGAATTTTCTTTGTCCCGAATTGGCTTGTACCGGTGCGCATGACAAAAAATGCATTTTTTATCATTGTTCTCCTTGTATTATAACATAAAATTGTTTCGACAATAATCTATCTTTTCGTAGCCTAATCCTAGTTTTCGTATCATCATCTTCGACTTGTAGAAGTTTTCAGGCAACTCCTTGGATCCTTTTGGCAACAACTCTCTAACAAACTAAATTATTCGGTCGTAGCATTCCTGCGGCAAGTTAAAATCAGACTTTAGGTTCAATATCTGCATCACCACTGACATGACAAAATAAGAATCATAATCAGGATATAACGGAGTGTAAAACCCCTATTCCTAGAAATCGTATATACCCTTTTTAATTATTAATTATTAATTAAATGGTAGTAATTAGTGACTAATTAGGAGAAATAGATTTTTAATAATTTTTATTTTAGGTATTTGTGCACTTAGAGGATTTATGGGACCATTAGGAATTTTTTGGAATTTATTTCATGTAGGAGACCCCTTGAGCAGTTGCTAGCTTAATAGTGTGTATTAAAATAATCTAGAATTTTCTATGAGTATATATATATATATATATATATATATATATATATATATATATATATATAAAGAGTATTATAAAAAGAAAAAGGAAAAGAAAAGAAAAGCAAAAAAGAAATCAAACAAAACCATTAATAACCATACAACTACTTCCTACCCCCCTTTTTAACTCACACCCGTTGGATTGCTAGAAGCAGCAGCTTCCTAAGGACAACCCCCCCCCCCCCCGTGCGGAATGCAGCACCCCCCCGACTAATCCCTTATATATATATATATATATATATATATATATATATATATATATATATATATATATATATATATATATATATATATATATATAAACCATCAAACTCAAACCCTAACCCTAAACCCTTCCTCTTCCCATCTAGACCTAGAGAGCACCACCACCGCAGCCGGAGAACCCCGCCAGGCCGTCCAAACAAATTCCGACGACCGCGACCCCGCGCACCCCGCGCACTGCAGATTTCCGCAGCGAGGTACCTGTGTTCCAGAGTTATTTTCTGTCGTCTCGCTCAACCAAACGTCACCCCGTCTTCACCGGTATGCTCACCCCTTAACCCTCTTCCATATCTGTGTGATAGTAGATCTCGAACAACGCGTAACCATAGGCGAATTCAGCACCAAAGTTGGCAGAAATAGAGCGAATTCTGGGATCGCAGAAAACTGCGGTTATCACACATGTTTTCGAGTTCGTATCTTCCACCACAGAGATCCGAATTTGATGATTCTTTTTGGTATACATAGACCACTTGACCTAGTTTAATTTCTGATTAATAACCCTAGATTATTAACTGTTGTAGACAGAATTAAATTCGTTAGAAAATTTCGCGAACACACTTTTCCAGAATTTCAAAAGTTATGAAACAGAGCGCGCCTCGCCAAACGGGACCACCCCGCCGTGTACCAAGTATACCAAACGGTACGTGCAGTGTAACCGGATACGTGAGAGTTCACGAAAACTGATTCGGACGCGTGTGCAGGCCGAAATCAGCCCGTATTCGCGGACAAATCCCGTGTAGTAACTTTTGCGAAAGTCGTGCGCATTTTGTGCACGCTAGTCAGATTGCGATGAAACTTGCGCCACTGGACTCTCGGTAACGCGCTGGTCCTGTGACCCAATTTTCACACAATTCTGAGATAGTTGACCAAGTCGCCAATTAGCGGGTCCTACGGTTGACTTTTTGGGCAAAATTGTGTTCGGCCCATCGGAATCGACATTTGGACATACCATTGGGTTCGTATTGACATCTAGAGTTGTTTGACCTATAATTTGTCCCATTTAGAGACTGTTACCCTTGGCACATTTTTCGGTGCAAAGTGGGCCACACGTGGATCCCATTTTTACCCGAAATTATCGTTTTGCTCCTGTGTCCAAATTGGACGAAAGGAAAGTAGTTTATAGCTATTTTGCTTATTCTGGGAATGTTGGTGATATCTATTTCAGCATCCGGAGATATTTGTTCCGAGGCCGCAGCTTCTACTCCTGTGCGCGTGACATCTGGACGTTACACTTTGCAGCTTTCTTGCCAGGCAAGATACCTTGTCAAATTGTTTACAGTAATTTGTATGCTATTTATATTTCTGTTTATTTATTGCATTTTTTTTATATTTGTTGCATGTGTAGTTCGTTCAGTCATTACTTTATATATTAGATATGTTGACACACACTTGACACCTAGTATCATAAGAGGACAATCATTAGACGTATGGGCTTTTAACCACTCTGGTAAACCGTAGTATATAGCTCGCACAACGGGCGTGTGTCGCACTGGTCGCTACCCCCGCGGTATATCGATTTCTGGAGTCTCGCTGGTCGCTAGCCCCGCGGTATGTCGATTTTTGATGTCCACTAACGTGTGTATGAGTTGTGAGGTAGATCGAGTAGCCTACCCTTGCCCATACGTCGAAAAGTTGTCCTCATTTGCATTCATATAGATTGTCTTGTACAGCGTACTTATTTATTTTTAAACATTATGCATGTTCACTGTATTCAAATTGGCTTACTTTTCTGTATCTTGTTACGTCCCTCTGAGGACCTGGTCCCCTTCCAAGTGTATCTGTTCTTGAGTATTTGCAGGAGCGCAGATTTGGATGGTTATATATGTTTCGTGGATGTCTTCTCTTCGAGCCGTGGTCGTTAGCTGGTATTCTTATATTGTGTTTATTGTGTTGTACCTTTATATTCGAGTTGGTAGTGGATTTGTTTCCATCCAACTATCATCCTTAGATACTTATATTGAGATCTAGTTTCATAGACACTGGTTATTTATTTATATTTGATTTTTGTGGATGAGATTTAGATTATACCCTGTGACTTATGACATATTGTATACCACTTGTGGATTTGATATTCATATTACAACGTACGTATGGGTTTGGTTTTCATATATTGGAGTTGTCATATCCATGCGGCTGGCATGCTTACGTGTCCTAGTCCTACGTATTTTTGGGACTGGGGCGTGACACGGAGTATCGACATTTTTGAACATATCATAAAATTCTTTCGCATCAGGATTAGGATCCTCCGGATCAAAATTTGGACCGGCCGCATCAAATATCAACTCACGCGCCAGGTTTTGCAGTCGATATCCAAAGTTATCTCTGAGAGTGGACTCTTCTAACTCTGTATTGAAGGATGAATGATGATATTGCAAAAATAAAGGTTCTCCTTGAGCCGTCAACTCCTTGTAGTTCGGTACGAAACCCTTCTTGTAGAGATGATCCCTCACAAAATTTACCTCTTTGAATGGTATATTACAATATCTGACACAAGAAAACTTTATGAGCTTTCCATCCATGAAATGAGGTTGACTACAGGCGTATTTGAGAAATTTCTCAACTCCCGCCATGAAATTATCTATTAAACCAATCATACTCCCATGTCTCTGATTGTACATCCATGATTGGTCAACTAAGTATCGACTCATTGATTCTACATGTACCATATATATATTAATTCAAACAATACGGATTAATTAAATTCAAGATGAGTTAAGATATCTGAGATCATCTAAGATATGCTTGCAACAATAAATATTAGATTATTAGACTTTTCACATGACATGGAACCTAAGCTAAGATATTGAAAGCTAGTTGTATATTCAAAGTTCTTAATGTCAACTGTGAAAAGTGAACAAAATTGTCCACAAAGACGCGATTCATAGTAGAAATTCACTAATTAGACAGCCCCAAAATAAAATTAAGAAGAAAATATATTGGTTTGAGCAAATACCACTAACAATAATAAACCAGATATTGAAGTGTGTGTGTGTATACACACACTCTTTTTTATAGTATCTAATTCTATCTTATTATAGATTATATACTATTTATTATTTACTGTGTGTGTATACGCACACTATTTTTAATATTGACGATATTGTCGATGCCAAAAAAAATCTGATACAAGTCCGGTCCGATACCTCTGATACCGCCGATAGCGATATTCATACAAAATGACCGATACCGATACTTTGAACCTTGACTATAACTGCATTATCAAATATCCTTGATTATAATTTCTAATTATCTTAATGAATTTATTAACATAGCCAATTGACCAAGTGCATTGCTAACCATCAGATATTAATTTCTTACGTACCGTGTATTATAAACTTAGGATGTTTAGAAATTAACTATGCATATGAATAAGTAATACTTTTATGACTTTAAAATTGAAAAATGGCTTCCCATGAAGGCCAACAAACCAGCATATCGTATCCGTGTCAAGCGTATCGCGTGTGTCTGTACGTGTTCGTGTCCAGCATATCATGTCCGTGTCCAGCGTATCACAAATATTAAACCATTTATTTTTTCTTCGTGTTCGTGTCTAGTGTATCGTGTCTGTACGTGTGTCCAGACCACCACAATCCAAATGCAATAATTAACCAAGTCGAAATGAGGGTTAGGGTTACCTTAGCCAGATGAGAATGCGATTTGACAAAGGCGGAGGTGATCGGGGATGGAGGATCAGGAGGGCTTGGGGATCAGACGTCGAAAGAGGAGGAGGAGAGGGCGAGTAAGGTGGAGGGGCTACCGGTGAGGGGGAGGGGCTGCTGGAGAGGGGGAGGTCACTGGAGAGGGGGAAAGGGTCGGGTCGGGGCGGGGGGGGGGGGGGGGAGGAGAGAGAGAGAGAGAGAGAGAGAGAATGGGGAAAATGAAACGCAACTGGGAATTTTAAGTTTTTGCAGCGACAGATATTTTCGTCGGTAATCCGTCGCTGAAATAACATCGACGGATTAGCGACGAATTTGTGACAAAAAATAATATATTTTGTTTACATAAATAACTTAATCATTTTTTCGTCGAATTTTCGTCGCTAACTCAGTGACGAATTATTTTTCATCGCTGAGATCCATCGCTATTTAACAGTATTTTTATAGTGAATCAGATGTGGAAGATTTAATTTTTTTTGCTACAAAAGAAGATGCATGCATGCATACATGCATTCATAAACGATCATGAATTAATATACCAATAATAATTGTATGCATGAATTCATAAACGATAGATTGCCAGTAAGTTGAAGAAAACAATTACATATGGAGTCCCACACCCTACATTTTCATAGGAGACTCCAACTGTAATAACATCTCATAGAATACACCGATAGTAATGACGTCCCTTCTAATTCTTAGTTAGAAAACACCATTACAGATAACTAGTAAACTCACGTGTGTTGCACGTCAAATAATTTTCTTTCTTTATAATATTATTCAAAAATAATATAAATATTTAAATATATTTAAATTAATAATTATTATATACATATTTATATTTTAATTAAGATTTGTTAAAAATGTAGTTATATTTTAATTATAATTTATTATGGATATATGTGAATAAAGAAAGAGTATTAGGTTCTACAGAAGAAAAAAAATTTAAAATTATAATATTTAGTATTTTTAATTAAATGGTTGAATATTTGCAAACAATTTGAACGATTCATTTTTGAGTCGTTTTTAAGCCGCATTATAAGATATTTTTTGTAATGCGTACCTCCTGTATGCAAATTGGTTATGTTGATTACAAATTAAGCTAAAAAAAAAAAAATCCTCCAAATAAATTTTTCTGTTTTTTTTTATCAATGAATCTGTCGGGAACATTTTTTTTTTTTTTTTTTTTTAAAGAAGTACATCTAACATGAGCCAGTCCGTTAATGATTCGAGTATTGTATTTCCGAAATATCGGCCAAACAGTGGATAAAACCCAAGGTGGTATCTCCAATCTCCACGAGAGCGCTCTCTCCCTCCTCCTTTCTCCCCCGAAAGAAGTAAAAACCCTTCTCCTTCCTTCCTTCCTTCCTTCCTCCGCTTAGGCTCACCGCCCGGTGAGAAAGAATGGCTCTCTGTCACCTCCTCCCTTCTTTCCGTCCCCTCTTTCCCGCCACCCCTCTCCTCCCTCCAAGACTCTCTCCCAACTCAACGCCGGGGGTCCGACTCATAATACAAACGAAGCGCAGTTCCATAGTCTCTTCCATGGCCTCTTTGAATCCCGCCGTAAGCGGAGAAGAAGACGAAGAGGAGGAAGAAGAAGAAGAAGTGGAGGGGGAAATGGCACCGTCGGTCGTGCCAGAGAGATGGGACGTGCTGGGGCTCGGGCAGGCCATGGTATGGTTCGCTATTGCTGTTTGGGGTTATGGGTTGTTGGTAATTCCTTGAAAGTTTGGATTTTTAGTAGATTTTTCATGTAAAGGTTGGTTCTTTTCTAGTTGATCTAGGGTTTGGATTGATGGGTACTCGGTAGTTTCTTTAAATTGTGGGTTGTTAGTAGAAATTTTATGTAAAGATTATTTCTTTTAGAGTTAATTTCGTGTTTGGATTGCTGGGTAGTTGGTAGTTTATCGAGAGTTTGGATTTTTAGTAGAATTTTGATGCAAATACTGTTCTCTTTTTATAATAAGTTAGTAAGTGCTAGTATATAGTGCGAATGTGCAAATGTTAATACTGCAATTTGGCGAGGGAACTGAAATATGCAATTTTTTGTTGCTGTGGTTGAGTGTCGACTAAAGAGAGTAATAGTTTCCCGAATACGAGAAGTTGTTTAGTACGTTCCGACTAGTTCGTGGTTCCAAAACATCTGTCTCGCCCATTGACCGTAACAAGTTCACAGTCCTGAGTCTCCTTTCATTTTTCGCCAAATTAGTGTGCGGTTACAAAAACTTTTAGGTTGCAGATGATTTTATGCTGAGGTAATTGTTGGGTGAAGATGACAAAATCACTTGCAATGTTTAAACTTTTCATGGAGATACACTCCAAATTGGATGGAACTGATACATCCATTCAATTTAGGTATCATGTCGTTTCGATTGATATTACCAGGTTATTCATCCGCTTTGCTTTTAGTTTAGACCACACGTGGGTTTTGATTTAACTGCTTTGCCATTAATGGTTGAATGCTTCACTTGGCACTGTCTCAAGTTTTTGAATTTTGGTCAGTATTGTATTATTGGTATGACTAAAAATGTCATAGGGTGAAAGTTTTTAGTTCACAAGTTCTTGGATGGGGCCACAATTGTACATAAGAAAACAGGTTTCTAAACCTTGCGGCCGTGTCAACCTAGAAAGAGAGCATACATGTAACAATCTTCATCTACTGTGTCATCCTTTTGATAAGCTGCAAACTGCTAAAGGTTTCATGCCACATAAATTAGTTAGAGAAGGTTTAATGACTACGAATAGAAACGTCTAATGAGCTGTTATGCTTGAATTCCTTCAATTCATAAGCAAATAGTCGCTGAGAATACAAAGCTGTTTCTCCAACATTTGAGATCTGTAAAGCTTCCACGCGCGTACGTAAACCTACAGCAAGCTGGGCAAATACCATACTGAAAAAATATGACATTTATGGTCCAGAAATCCAGCATAATTTAGTAACGATATGTACCTAACATGCCATATATAGGGTGAAATAAACCAACATAAATCTGCACGATGTATAAACAGGTACCTTATATTAGATTTACAAATGGATGTTTATTTAGGTATATAATAGAAGTTAGTTAATAAGTTTCCTCATATGTTTTTATAGGAACAGCCGAAATTAAAATCCAACAATTTAAGAAAGTCCATTGTATTGTTATATAGGTTTAACCGGGTCTTCATAGAAGAGTATTCAGGTTTACTGGATTTGTCATGAAGTTTAGTTTAGAATGTACGTGGTTTTAGTTCGATTGGTTGTGCCAGAACCAAGCTTTTTCTCTCGCAATTTTTTTTCCTTCTAACGACTCCAGATACTATAGCCAGGGGCTGATCCACCCTAGGCTGAGGGGGGGAGCGGCTGCTCCCCCTGGATTTTTGGTTCCCCTACATGTACTATATATACTCCTACATGTACTTCTATATATACTCATTTGGCTACGACATATGTAACTTCGTTTCTTTATATACTAGATAATTGGTTGGCTCATTTGGTTAAGTAATAACCTTTTTATTCAAGAGGTCATAGGTTCAAACCTTGCTAGCCACAATATTTTTTATATTTATATAAATACTATATGATGCTCCCCTGAAATTTTCAAGTTAGTGTATTTTTGCTCCCCGTGAAAGTATTCTTTGGTCCGCCAGTGACTATAGCTATTGTTTCTTGGGCTAGACAGTAGCTTTACATTCAGAGTTTCTCTAATAATATATATTTTGTTTGCTTGATTGGAATCAGATTCGTGATTTATCCTTATGTTGATAAGTTCCAGGACATAATATTCTTATAATAGTTTATTTTATTTTTTTGAGATAAAATAATGGCCCTCATCATATACTTGTTTTCTTTCTTTTGTAATATTTTTTTTTTTCTTTTTTCTGTCAAGATTTGAGCATATCAGAAAGCATACTGTTAACTAAGGTCACGTTTGGTTCGCGGAATTAGGGCTTTGGGAAAGGGAAGTAATTCATTTCCTGTGTTTGGATGCCAAATGAAAGGAGCACGAAAGAAAAATGTTTCCCAAAGGAAAGAAAAATGGGGGGAAATGGTCCCCCCCACCCACCCAAATGATTCACTTTCACTCCCAATTTCCTGCATTTATTACAAAAATTTAGGATTAAACTATCCTTCTCAAAGATGTATTATAACTATATTCTTGGCATTTTCAAACACCGGAAAGAAAATTTGATGGCAATTACAATTTTCAAAAGGAGAGAAAAGAGCAAAGAATTGATTCCTTTCCTTTTTGCGAACCAACCGAGGCCTAAGGGTCTACTCTAATCAAGCCCCTTGTTCCATTTAAGTTTGGTAAGTAGCTTGACTTGATATATATTTATCTGAACTAATAAGAAAGGAACAAATTTCTCTTGATTAGTTCATAGTCGGCTTATTTTTTATAAGGTTATCAAAACTTATCTAGAAATATTACAAGTAATGCCAATCCTGATTTTGGGTGCATGAGACTCCAAGTCTTTTTCTTAGGTGAAAACATCTGAGCGGCCATTCCAGCTCAAGAAAGCCACAATTTATTTTAATAACAGAATTTGCATCTTGATAACCAGTTAAATAAGTTCCTCTGTGAGCTTTTATTGATATGGATCAACTAACAGGGCAACCTAAGGCAGTGCACCATGCACTTTTGTTCAACAGTTAGTATTAAGTATATTCAACATAAAGTACAAGTATTGATCAGCTTATCAGCAATTTTATGTATGAACTTTATCGGGTTGTACAAATAAATACCTGTAAAACCGACTGTTCGGAAGTTTCCACCGCAGTTGAAGCTTTTTTCTATTACTTGGCCACTAATTCTTTACTAAAAATGTAAAGCATGTGCAGTATCAGTTTCTCATTTTAACATGGCTTTGCCTTTTTTATGTATTGCATGCATATGAGTCATGATAAATCAGTGGCAGTGACGGATCCAGGATTTGCAATGAGGGTGTCAAATCGATGAGGGTGTCCAAATTGGCTTGTAAATTTTTAACACAATTTTAATGTTAAAACAAGGGTTAAAATTTAAATGCAAAAATTGATAATATAATATTTTAATGCAAACATAATTCTAGAAGTCTTTCATACAAGCAAACAAAGACAAAAAAATAAATTACAATAAAATTCCACACGGTTTCATGTCTTGAAAGTATTGCAAGTATCTTCTTTGGCAACATTGTTACAGAGTAAAACTTTGATACATATGGCTGTATCAAAAATTTGATACAACCACTGTATGACAGGTGGGCCTCCCTCTCTCTATATATGCTTGCACGCTTTACAAAGAGAGAGGAGGGCCCATCTGTCATGCAGTGGCTGTATCAATTTGATACAGCCATCTGTATCTAAGTTTTACTCCATTGTTACAATAAAACCCTGGTTCTACTACGTCCGCCCCTGACTATACCTTAACTAACCTTCAAGTTGAGAAACAAAAGAACTGGATTGACCATTTTAAATTGAAAAGAATAAATATTATCCTAATTTGCTTCGACACCTTTCCTTTTTTTTTAACTGGATTACTTTGAAGAACCTTCACATGATAGAGCAGTTTTTGGTGCTCTCATCACTGAAGAAGTTAGTGTAGGTCTCGCCCTGGGGCTGCGGCAGCCCGTGCATGTAGCTTCCCAGCATTGGTGGCTGCGGGTATGCCATTATTGGCCTATACATCCTGTCCATGGCCATTCATTATCATCATATGCTGCTGCTGCAACAATTGTTGTTGCCGCTGCATCATCGCGGTCAAGGGCGGACGTAGAAAATTTGAGGGCGGCCCATGGCACACCCTGGTTCTACTCTACGTTCACCCTGGTTCTACTCTACGTCCGCCCCTGTGATAAATATGGTTTCTTTACAATCTATTTAGTATTGATGTTCTTACTTGACATTTTTTATTCTCAATTGGGCTGTTTTTGTTCACTCACTGTAATATCAGCTGGACTATTATTTTCAACTTGTTATATATACATCCCACTTTTCTGTGCTAATTCTTAATAAAAGTTGCCAAATATATTTATAGTTTTGTTATGTGGTACTCATATTCACGATTTCACATTTCACACATTTCTAGGTGGACTTCTCGGGTGTGGTCGATGATGCATTTTTAGACAGAGTGGGTATGGAGAAGGGGACAAGGAAACTTATTAACCACGAGGAAAGAGGTAGAGTCTTGCGGGCTATGGATGGTTGCAGCTACAAGGCTGCCGCTGGTGGGTCTCTCTCAAACACATTGGTTGCCTTGGCAAGATTGGGAAGCCAATCATTGACAACTCCTAGCATAAATGTTGCCATGGCTGGAAGTGTTGGAAGTGATCCATTAGGTGGTTTTTACAGGTATGTCTGCTTTTTCTAAAGTCTACAGAGCTATTTAGATGGAATTGGTTACGAAAGGAGCATAACATTTAAATATTTATAGAACCATGGAATTTAAATTAAGAATTTATTTGTACAATCTTAGAGAAGTTAATCTCAACACCATCTCTTGCATTTCCGTGTGTTAAACATTAACGTTGAGATATTTCAATATAGTTATCTCTTACTTAACCTGATGACTATAGAAACTTTGCTAATGAAGGCTCTACTGACTCTACAGAAAACATAAAAGTTCTCTCACACACTTACAATATTATTAATTTTTGGAGCATGTATGTGATTGATTTCTAAAAATTGCTTCAGTTGATCATTGCTTTGTTGCACACCTGCCTAAATTGTGATGATAATAAAATATGTCAGAGTATGTTTTAAGTTACACAAATTCTTCAAATTGCATCAATAAGATGGGTACTACTAGAAATCTTATATTATTTTACACTTCAATATTTTTCTAGGACAAAACTACGCCGGGCGAATGTTAATTTTCTCTCCAGACCTGTGAAGGATGGAACCACTGGAACTGTTATAGTTCTCACTACTCCAGATGCTCAGCGAACAATGCTTGCATATCAGGTTGGCACCCTTTGGATCAACTTCTCAAAATATTATAAGCTTTATATTAACTCCCTTTGTTAATTGGACTGAAGATGTAAAACTTGCAGGTTCACTACAGTTAGGTGCATATATTATATCACCTTTAACTTATGTACACACTTCCCTTTCGCTGCATAATGAGAGTTTTTATTTATATATTTCTACTAGAATTAAAAGTTGATGCTCAATTGCCTGGACAACAATGAGATTTTTATTTTTCATAGTTTACTGCATTGTGAACTTATATAATGGATCTTGCATATTATATAATAATTTACTTCCAACTTGTGCTTAGTAAGGAACTATTCGTTGCGCACTATATGTATTTTTGATCCCTCAACTTTCCTGTTTGTATTACTTCTTTCAGAAAAAGTAGATATTATCTGGAGGAGCTATGTGAACGGCTCCAATATGGTTTCTTTTTTGAGAGAAGGGAAGCAGATCCAAGCCAAATTTCATTAATATAAGATAAGAACAATTAGTGCATACTGTAAGAATTTCACTATAGTATTACACTGTAAAGTTCAAAATAATTGGAGGTAGGGTCAAAGAACTTCCCTGAAGGTAAATTGGAGATTCCAATACAGTTATTATGGATTCTTCTTAATTCTATGCAAGGTTAGTATGTAGAACTTATTTCAGTTTTAACTTGACCACTCAAATTCTACATGGAAGTACTTCAAGGAAAATCATGTTTCCTTTCTAAATTGTTGTTATAAATTGCCTTGTGGATCATATTCAACGGATTAGAAGATGTGTTTACTAATAACAACAATTCTCTATCTTGATGTTTGCTCCCTTTATCATGCAAGTCCTTAGATATTAAGCAAACTTGAATTTTTGTGGTTAGGGAGTTAACTTCCCTGTTCTCTAAAGCATTCAACTTTTCTATTAATTCATCACGATTTATTATTTCAACATCTCTTTCTACATCCATTCGTTTTCTTTGTCATTTTCCCTAATACTTTATGAGTCCTAATTTTTTGAGAGCCAGTATATTAGATAAAATCTGGTTTGAAGTTTAGTTCTGGCTCTAGGCGTTCAGTACTATACTGGATATTTACTTAAGAACAATTTTTTTTTATCTGCTCAGCTGTCAAGTAACTTGATAGGCAGACTAATTGTCCTTGGTCTCTCAAGCTTTGATATTGTACATGATCGAGAAACTTTTTGTGGAAGGAGATAAGTTGGCCTGAACCTTCTTCCTGTCTAAAATAAACTAATAAGGAAATGTCTAAGATGATAAGCTGTAACTTTTCTTATATATCATTTCTTCTTGGATTTTGTGCATAAATTTGTCTATATGAACAGTTGGGAATTTTTTTTGCTTGGGCTGTTGGTGCCATGAGGTTAGCTGTTATTACTTATTAGGTGACATATATCCTACATTTTCATCCGCACCGTTCTTGTAACAAGTATCAGATTTTTTTTATGTATCCCTTGATGCTTATTTCAAACAGTTTTTGAAAATTCACAACTGTGGTGATTATCAGTCTAGATTCTTCTGTAGTCTGTCCAAAATAGCGGGCATGAGGACCAAAGGTTGGCACATAATTTGTGGGTTTTAGCATTCAAATAATTAAACATGACATATACCAATTTCATAATATGTGAAAGTCGGACTGGTTACTGGTTAAATGGTTTGCTTCATCTCAATCATGCCACCTCGTGGAAATTATCCTTAATTGGCCACCTAACTGATCCACATAATTGGTTGATTATTCAGCGGTTTTGATTGCCTCTTAATCCCTTTTTTTTACAACACTCGTCTAGTTAACAGTGCATTCTATATTGTTGTTTGAAACATTATCTGTGGCATCACTAAACGCAGGCAGTACATCCTGATTGTACTCTTGTAGACAACACTTTATAGCATCTTTTATACAGTTGTGGTTTTCATTAGAAGTAAGGAATTGTAGCATAAAGCTGTCAACTCTTTCCACACACTGATTTGCAGGAGTACCTGATGTAAACTCTTGTTACTATTATCAGAAGTAATATATTTTACTGTTCAGGAGTTTGCTGCTTCTGGGGTTTTTCAAAGATTTCCTAATAAAAAAAAGGCATCTTTATTTTCTTTCAGGGTACTTCCTCGACTGTTGACTATGATCCGTGCTTGGCTAGCCTAGTTTCCAAATCGAACATACTCATCATAGAAGGATACCTCTTTGAACTCCCTCATACAATTGAGACCATACTGAAAGCTTGTGAGGATGCTCGGAGACATGGTGCACTCATAGCTGTCACTGCGTCAGATGTGTCTTGCATCGAGAGATGTTATGACCAGTTCTGGTAAATTGAGTTTTCCAGCTTTGAAAATTATGCAAAATCCAAATATATGATTTCCTACTAGCTTTCAGATGCAAGAATGTTAGATCTAGAGAAATACTATTTGATGCAAAAACAACATCTAAAATTTTATGCTTGCATATATGTATTAATTGATATTCATCCATCATGACTTGATGACCCATTTGGATCTTTATAGGGAGGTCATAGGCAATTTTGCAGACATGGTCTTCGCCAATTGTGATGAAGCCCGAGCATTTTGTGATTTAACCTCGAAGGATAGTCCTCTGTCGGCTGCAAGGTACTTGAGCCATTTTGTTCCTCTGGTCTCTGTCACGGATGGGCGTCGAGGCTCTTACATTGGTGTGAAAGGTGAAGCCATATTCGTACCCCCCTCCCCTTGTGTGCCTGCTGACACATGTGGGGCTGGTGATGCATATGCCTCGGGAATTTTATACGGTATTCTTAGAGGGAACAAGGACTTGAAGAGCATGGGCTTGTTGGCCTCCAGAGTGGCAGCAGTGGTGGTCGGGCAACAGGGAACTCGTCTCAGAGTTCAAGATGCTAGTAGATTGGTAGAAACCTTCACATTCCATCTCGAGGGTTCAAGTTTCAGCTCTGATCATATTTCTAGCTTGTGATCCCCCATTACACCTGTGTTTCTAGATCATTTGATTTTGTACTAAATTTGTTTACAATGCACTCTAGACTTAAAATTGTTGTATATTTCATTACATTAGAGTGGCCGACCCGTGAATTTGGGATAAACGGCTCTGTTGTTATGCACACTTGTTTTATTTTATAGCTTTAAATTGAAAAGTATTGATAAGAGTATGGAAGAACAACATGTCGAACCATATTTGGTTGTAATTGGCAAATTGATGAGAATAATATAGGCAAATTCTATAGGCAGTACAAAAGTTACTTAGAACAGTCCATTATTTTAGGACAGTCCAAATTTTTGTAACTTTTACTTAGGACATTCTAAACTTTCTCAAAATACTTCATTCTAAATTTTTACTTTCTCCTCCAAAGTCCTCTCCTATGTTCTTTCTTCTCCATCCAACCCGTCTTAATTTTATTTTTTCAAAACCTAATTTTTTTCAATTTTCAAAACATTTTGTTCTAATGCCTAAAATAGTTAGATAAATTAGTTTAGAACTAATTTAGAGTTGATATACGAACTGATAAATTTTAAAAATCAAACTTGGGGTTTCAAAAAATCGAACATAGTCGATAGTCGGATTTTAAACCTACATGACTGTAGGCAAATTCTACAGTCCTATAGTATATATAGAAGTGTAAGAAAGCATATAGTCATATAGTATATGTAGGACTGCCTACAGTCATGTATTATATATGGACTGTAGGAAAGTTTATAGTCCTATAGTATATGTAGGACTGTAGGAAAGTTTATAGTCCTATAGTATATGTAGGACTGTAGGAAAGCCTATAGTCCTGTATTATATATGGACTGTAGAAAAGCCTATAGTCTTATAGTATACCATGACACAATGTTGTTGGAGTACATTGGATCTTGGTATACTATAGGACTATAGACTTTCCTACAGTCATACATATACTATAGGATTATAGGCTTTCCTACAGTCCTACATATAGTATAGGACTATAGGCTTTCCTACAGTCTATATATAATACAGGACTATATGATTTTCTACAGTCCTATATATACTATAGGACTATAGGCTTTTCTACAGTCCTATATATATTATAGGATCGTAAAATTTGTCTACAGTTCTGTAGGTTTGAAGTCCGACTGTCGATTCTATTCGATTTTTTGAAATTCTAATTTGATTTTTATGAATTATCAGTTCGTAGGAAATGAATGACTTTTCTTTCCCAACGTTTCAATTCCGCAAACCAAAGAAGCGAGGCCTAAAGGTAAGTACAACTAATACACAATCTCTCTTATAAATCTTCGTATTACTTTCGTAGGGGGTAAACTAGAGAAATAAGATGGTGAGCAAGGAGAACGACAACGACCGCATACATATATATATATATATATATATATATATATATATATATATAACAAAATTAAGTGAAACGATAAAAGTTAGAAAAAACAAGTGGGAGAGATACAGTTCCACCATATTTGTTGACAAAAATTGAACGTGTCAATTTCCGTCAACGGATATGACAAAAAATTGGTTTCCATTGGGGGGGGGGGGGGGGGGGGGGGGGTGAGGGCAGAGGTTTTGGAGACTTGTGATTATTTTTTGATCGATTTTATTGAAACCTATTATCTCCACCTCCTGATAGCACCGAGCTCCACCGTCGTAACAAAAACAACAACAACAACAACAACAACAATAATAATAATAATAATAATAATAATAATAATAAAATAACAAACTTGCTGAAATTCTGTTATCTCTGTTGGTGAAAATTCAACAATTTTTTTTTCGCCATTCCTGTTGACGGAACGTCTCTTCGACTAATTTTTGATAACTTATTTCATTTTGTCTAATTTTATTAAAATATTTTCGTTGGAGAAAATTTTATGTATGTTATTATGTACAAATATGAGAAGAATATATTTCTATTAATATTGAGGAGTTAGGAAAAAAAATGAAAAAAAATTGAAGGAGGCGCTTCCTAATAACAACAATTCCATGTAAATTTACCATGTTTAGGCAATTCGAGCGAGCAAAACTTGAGTCTGATCGGTAAACCCGTTACTGAGTTGGGCTAGAGTTGAAGATATTCGGATTCAGATTCGAGTTGGGGTTAAAATATTTGAACCCGATCAAAAATCGGGTTGGGCTCAAGTTCTTGTATCGGGTTACCCAAAGAACCTTATATATATATATATATATATATATATATATATATATATATATATATATATTAAATCATAATTTTTGTTACCAAAACTCTTTAACTCATTATCCTAAATCTTATTTCAGTTTGTATTTTGTAATGATTGAGACTTAATTGCTATTTGATTATGTGTTTAATATTGCTCTTGTTTGAAATTATTTTAAATATCATATTAGAGTCCGATAAATCCGATGGTTCCGATCTAATCCGATCTTTCGGACTTGATCTTAAACTATATATGTTGAACCCAAAGACAGGTCAAACTTGAACTCCAAATAGACTTATAATTCATGGAATTGAACTTGAATTGAGCACAAATTCAAAACAGTGCTCCCCTAACCAAATTCCCCCTTTCAATAATTTGAACGTCCTTTCTTTTCTTACATTCAAAGATGATGTTGACACTGAATCTTAAAATGAAATGTTCTGACCACTTTTATTAATTTTATCAAGTTATTTCTTTTCTTTTTCTACGTATACACTTTTGTGATATGATGATACTTTCAACAAACCAAACTACATCAAAGTTAGATCTTTACCAAACTCAACCAATCACATAAATATCATTAAATGTTTGATGGAAAATTCTTACTACCAAAAGAATCCAAGTAAAAAAAAAAAAGAAAAAAAAATCTAAAATCATCATTATTTATCAATCACTAAATTAGTAAGATACTAGTTAAAAATAAAGGACATAATTGGAAAAATGCCCTCTCATCGCAAAATAGTTTCTTTTGTTTTGAAGAGTGTGAGAGATTCTCTTGTGTCCTAAACATAGTCTCATCATCACATGCTCTCTTCGATTTCTCCTGGGTGAGCTCCTCTAAACTCCAATTTGGATTTCTATGGTTTCAATTTGTTTTATGTTTTTTTTTTCTATTTCTTCTTCTTCTTCTTCTTCTTCTTCTTCTATTTTTAGCTATTTTACCTCCATTACTGAATTTTATTTCAGTTTTTTTTTAAATTATTTGATTTGGGTTTTGTATTTCTAGCTGTATTATATCATAAATGAGGAATCTTGGTTTTGGATACTCGATTTATTATGATTAAAGGTCTCATTTTGATCCAAAAATCGTTTTCCTCCCTTGAAGTTGTGAGCTTTTGAGGAATTCTGAGCTGTGATTTGCTTTTCCGTCTTTGTTATGATACAATTGATCACTTTTTATGATTTCTAGAGTTTTGATTCTACGGTTTCAATTTCTCTATTTCCTTCTTTTTTTCCCTTGTAATGTTACCTCTCTTTTCTTTTCTTTGTAATGTTACCTACCTCTTATATCAGTGGATTTATTATTCTTTGGATGCTCTATGTGGTTTTGATTTCATTTTTTTTGGTATATTTGATGTGGGATTTGTCTTTATAGCTATTTTATATCATAAATGAGGAATATTGGCTTTGAATACTCAATTCTTATGGTTGATGGTCTTATTTTAATCCAAAACTCGATTTTTTAAATCAAAATTATGAGTTTTGAGAAATTTTCAGCTGGATTTTGCCTTTTCAACCAATTTGGATTCTAGGGTTTCAATGTGTCTGTCCTTTGTAATTTCAGTGGATTTCTTCTTTCTGACTTGTTTATATTGTTAATGATGAAGTTTAACTTGAAATGTTTGAGTTTATGAAGTTGTTTTTATTGTGATTCCTATTGCTAGTTCTTCTTTAGATAAAAAAAAATGTAATATTCCTTAAAATTATACATAGTTTTAGTTTCTTTGTTTTTGTTTCTCTAATTTGTAATTTTCCAATCGCTTTAATATAAACTTTATTGATGGATCTTCTAGTTGATGAGAAGACGAGGGTTTTATTTCAAAATGTGGTCTTAATTATCCCCAATATGTTTCTTAGGCTTCATACAACTTGATTTCGTAGAAGATGATTTGTAGTTTTCAGTATACTAGACACCAACATGTTAGGGTTATGGTTTTGGTTCTTAATTGTTATTGTCTTTTCCTCAATAGTCAATAATTAGACATGGGCACGGAACTGATGCCTATAGAAGCTATTATGTTTGCAATAATGCTTCTCGTTTTGAAGTTTCACAAGGCTCTAACTTCTCATTTTGGGGAATTTTGAAATGGTTTTTTGTTCAATGTTTGTTGTGTTGCTCATACTAGCCGAGACTATAAGATTTTGATGTAACATACATTTGTGGGCCTTGTTGCACACACGTACATGACATGACACAACACTGACCCGTCGACACAGACCCGGCTTGACGCCAATTTGGCATGTTCTAGGGTACTATGGAGTGTCTGTCTTATATGTGTCTGACACAATGTGACGAGGTACTTCGTGCTTCCTAGTTTGGTTTGTTCTGGTTTTGATATCAATTCTTGATTAGTTGATTTTCTCCTCTCTAATTATAGATGGACTATGGAGGTAGATATTCCGGCAGTAATGCCATTGAGATTATTCCAGAAGCTTCCATAGGTACCAACTCTTGGATGCCACCGTCCAATGATCAATCAATATGGGCAACCGAGGATGATTACCGTGTTTGGAATCCTGATCCGTCTTCAGATTCTATCTCAAATTTCACTCACTCTAGGGGTGGGAGTGAGCAACCTCCAAACAAGAAGTCTCGAGGCTCCTCCCAGCCTGATTCCCAAATGAATGGATCCAATAGCAAGTCCAAAGCCATTGGGAAGATGTTCTTTAAGACCAAACTATGCTGCAAGTTCCGTGCTGGGACTTGCCCCTACATAACAAACTGCAATTTTGC
The DNA here is from genome assembly GCA_036927795.1 of Iris macrosiphon. Taxonomy (NCBI): domain Eukaryota; kingdom Viridiplantae; phylum Streptophyta; class Magnoliopsida; order Asparagales; family Iridaceae; genus Iris; species Iris macrosiphon. The sequence continues at coordinate 145,145,965 of JAYESA010000017.1, read as the reverse complement.
CCATGGGATGGAAGAACTTCGTCCACCACCTCTGAATTGGCAGGAAATTGTTGCTGCTCATGATGAGGCATCAGAGCACAGGGAACCAAGGGAAGAACATCAAATTCCAATCCTGACTACCACTACCTTGGTAGGAGAGAACCAGAGATCTTATAAAGGAAGGCACTGCAAAAAGTTTTACACTGAAGAGGGATGTCCTTATGGTGATATGTGTACCTTTGTGCATGATGAGCAATCGAAGGCCCGAGAAAGTGTTGCCATAAGTCTCTCACCAACTGTTGGGGGAGGTGGCTATGGTAGTGGAGCGAATGGATTGAGTCAGAAGCCTTCAAACTGGAAGACAAGGATTTGTAACAAGTGGGAGATGACCGGCTACTGCCCATTCGGTAGCAAGTGCCACTTCGCTCATGGCACAGCAGGTATACTATTAAATGAACTTGTTTCTGTTTTAAATACAAGAATTAGTTACTTCGTTATTTGGCTCTTTAGGTAGTTGTTTCACGTTTCTGACTGTAATTTCAGTATAGCAGATATCATTTTTGCCTTATGTTTGGATTCTTTTCTGATTATTGGGTAATAATCATTGGTTTCATAAATTGAAGTTGTGCTACCATCAAGATAGGCATTGTACACACCAGTAGCAAGTCTTATGTTCCCTATAGTTGCATCAACCAGGAACTTAGCACTTATTGGTAGACAGATCCATAGTCTTCTGAGCTTATAACTGACCCATGTGGTATTCTGTTTACTTAAATACTTAATGGTGGAACAAATTGTTGGGAAATTTTGTTTAATCCTTCAATGGAGCATTAGCCCATTAAGGGGCAGTTTGGTTGCCTGTAGTTGGAAATACTATGCAACAAAAGCTGCAGTAATTGGTGTTGCGGCCATTTTGGCTGCAACAAATGCTGCAGTAGTTGGGGTAAGATAGCAACATTTAGTGCACCAAGTTGCATGATTTACAGCGAAACAAGCACTGGAATTGATGCAAATGCAGCAACATTTGCTGCTGCAGCTACATTTACAGCCAACCAAACAGCTCCTAAGTGAATCTCCATATTCTACTCTTTTCCGATGGAAGAGAAAAATAATAATAATACCCCAAGTCCTTCAAGTAGTTTAGGCATATCTTGGCTATGGTTGTGGGAGTTGTTGTGATACAGCCTAAGGCTTTTTCATATTGATAAAAGCATTTAAGATTTGGAGGACCTTGGTAAATGTAACGGCTTCATTCGAGGTGGATGAAGCCGTCTAGAAGTGCTAGTGGGGTCCCTATTAGGCTTGTAATTGTTGGAAATATTCTAAGTGAATGAATAAATTGACTAGGAAAAAAATATTTAATCAATTTTTTAACTTCCGAAAATTCCCAAAGGTTGTGTCTGTTTGAAAGAGTGTCCCTTCCAAACGGTGTGTCCATTCCAAACAGTGTCTGTTCACAATTGGTCTCTTCTTCATTTATAAAATGCATTGTCTGGTCAGTGTTTGATTCATTCATTCATACAATCTAGTACTCCATTCGAGAGAGAGAGTCTACTTTGATTGCTTCGTCAAGTTCCTGCAGTGTGAAGTGCGGCTATCGGAGGAGAAGTTCCATTGTATCCTGGTAGACAAAGTCGCCATTAAACCGTAAGCACCTGTGCGGGGCGAGTAAAGCCTTAAGGACATTGAACCAAGTTCAAGCCTCAGTCTTGGTCAGATTTATTTTTATATGTTTCATTTTCTAGAATACAGATAAATAACAGTAATCTCATGAGGAGATTGGAGATTTAATCTTTAACTTTTCAACCTAGACGGGTGAAGATGGATTTATTTTTAACAGAGTTTTCTATTTAAAAAAGGGAGAAGACCCAGTAGAGAGTTTCTTCCTCTGCTAAATGACATCTCTGCTGTTCCGCGTTGTCTTTTCTTCTCTTCATCACCTCATGCCACAATCTGTGGATTAGGGTTGCTTCATACATTTGTTATTTGCATAATATTCTCAAATGTATATGCTTTTCTTGTAGTAATTGTTACAACTCTTACATTGTATTTTCCACCCAATGTTACCTGGACTCGGATACGGTTGTCAGGTACGAGTACATATCCAAGAGTTTGGCCTTTCAAACTCATAATTGAAAGACATATGGAATCGGCTAAAAATGATCCAAATTTTGGGTACGGATACGGGTATATGGATGACTATTAAAATATTTATATTTGAATATGGTTTCATAAGAAGACACATCATGTAATTAAATTTGCATGGCTTCATAAAATATATGTAATTAAATTTGCACGGTTTCATAAAAAGACAGTCTCTAATTAAATTTTGCATGATTTCATAAAAGACAACTATAATTAAATTTGCATGATTTCATAACAAGAAACAAATATTATAATTAAGTTTGCATGGTTTAATATATTTAAGTTTATAATTAAATTTGTATAGTTTCATAAAAAGACATATCATGTAATTAAATTTGTAAGGGTTTATAAAAAGACAACATGTGATTATAAACAACTACTAATCTTTACTGAACTAGTTGAATAAGTTCCTAAGGGACTGTCCCTTCAGCTCCCCTACTACTTTATTACCAGTCTACCATATTAAAATAAACTATCTACTTCACTACTAGTCTCCCGATTGTCACTATGAAGTATCCGATTGTCACCATGGAGGATTGGATACGGATTCCATACCCATACCCATACCTATGTCCTATCGGATTGACACGGGTACTTCTCCTTAAAGTGGAGAGTCCGAGTAAACATAGGTTCCATCTAGAGTTGCATGGTATTATACATATGCCTGCATATGCTCCCCAACTACTGATAAATCACCTTCGTTAGTTGTCTTTTAAGAAGAATCCTCGTTGGTCATAGTTTTGTTCACTGAAATATTAAAGGCTTCTGAGCCCTTATGTAGCTGTAGATAATGGTCATCATAAAGGTCAGGTGCTGAGCAAATATATTTTGATGGCATGAAAAATAACTGGATGTGTATCTCCCTTTATTTACATTTTTTATTCCATCCTCCGTAGTCAAGAATTTGGGGAGTCCCTCTATTTAGATTTTCAATTATGTAGTCAGTCACCACGCCTTTGGGAAGATGTTTTGGAATTTTCTAATGGCTTATACCACGCCTTAAAAGTATCATACAATTTCCCGTAACAATCTTAATTTCTCTCTTCTTTTCTAATCCTTCCTAATCAGAATTTTGGAAGGTTTCTTCTTGATTGTATGAACTTAAACTGTTTGAAGAATAAGGCAGGCTTTCCTAACCAGCCAAGCTGCTCCGGCCCATAGTTCCCCTGGCCAGGAACTCGGAAACAACTTTTAGTGTTAAGTTAGGTGGGAAGGTGGTTGATGAATCGGGTTTTCCATCCATTTATCAATTTGGGATACTAAATAGAAACTCTTCAGATATTGATGGATTAATAGCTTTCTTGCTGCAGAACTTCACAGATATGGCGGCGAACTCATGGGAACGGATGGTAGAGATACTCCTTCAGCAGCACCAGATGCAAAGCAGGCTGCTTCATTGGTGAAGGCTCTCACAGATGCTGTTGCATCTAATGCATCTGTTCCACATTCGGATATTTATCACATGGGAGTTCCTTCACAAAGGTCCGCTGTAATCAATCAGAGGCAGGGTCAGAGGACTCTTCAGAAGTGGAAAGGCCCTGACAAGATTAGTAGAATTTATGGCGATTGGATTGACGACATTGAATAAGACACCAGATGTTATTTGCGTCTGAGAAATAATAATCTTTAGATCTCCTAAACAGGTTAGTGTTTCGATGCAGATGTTCTCCATCATGGATGTGGCAGGCAGGAACTTCACGTTACTTATTATGGAGTTTCTAGATGTAGCTTTCAATAAAGAGAAATATCTTCACTTGAGCAGTTCTATGAAGACTTCTAGCAGAAGTATTGCTTGAGTTGATTGGGAGCTGCTATTTGTCACAGTCGTCAGGTGGCCTGTCTATTGTTCTTCCATACACATGAAAGAGCAACATTAAATCCTTATCTTTGTGCCTTGAGAGGTCTATTTTAGCTTTATTCAGGCAGAACCTTTGGTTTTCTAGAAACTTTTATGGCTCACAAATGTACTGGTGAAACAAGTCAAAGTTGAAAAAAGAGTGATGGATTGTAGTCATCCGAATCCAGCTAGATTCACACGTCAATCAAAGGTGAATTACAAGACGGGCCTTGATCTTCATCTAAGGTATGTGGTCAGATTAATTTTGTTAGGCGGCTTATTTCCAACTTTGATAATTTAAAAGTAGTCTTCATGTTGTACTCATGATATTTGTAGTGAGGATGTGTAAGAATAGTTGATGCACTAACTTTTTGACTGTTCCACAGGATAAATTAAAGTATTGTTGTTTTTCTTACTGCTTTGATTGTTCAATAGGTTGAGGTTGATTTGTTGGCCGTGATTATGTCACTATAAGCACTGACTCACATCATCAAGCAAGCTTTCCAAAGCCTTATTAACTTGATGACATTATTCTTTGTTTTTTATTGTGTATTAACTGCTATGACTGTCTCCGAGATACGTCTTCCATTTCATTGCCTATGCAATATTTAAAAGTATACTTTTTCTGTTTGGTTAGCAGAGAAATATTCAGAAGTACATATTTTTGTGTTCAATTAGTAGGAAGAATGATTTAAAAGAGACTTATACATGGTAGAGAAAAAAGAATGGCTTATATATTGCATTTTACCAATGGAAGTCCTACCCTCTTGGTTAGGGCTGAAAAAGATATATATATATATATATATATATATATATATATATATTTTGAGAAAATTATTTTAGGAAAATTGTTTACGGAGAAACATTTCACCAGTAGTACTATGCCAAAATTCACATTCCACAAGACGAACTGACAGAATTTTGACAAATTCTTCTAGTTTGTCTAGCGGAATTTTGGTCGACCGTTAGCTAATGGTCAACTCAAGAACTCTTTCCAACGACTTTTTCCAACGTCTTATTATTGGCTATAAATTGAAGGAATATTAGAGTTCGATATATTTCTCTACAGACTCCTCTACTATCTTTCAGAAGTTTTACATTTACAAGTTCTCCATTCAGATGCTCTACGTTCAAAAGCTCTCTACCATCTGTTTGCCATTTAAATCAAAAGAAAGAACTAAGAGGACTTGATTTTGATTAACAAACTTGAGAGTACAGAGTAGAGCCCTAAGAGAATCTAAGTACAAATTTGTTTTTATCTGGGGGGTGACGATGGAGGGTTAGGAGTGTAGCAACTATCTTTACTCCGTGGACGATCCGGACACAGGAACTTCTCTCCTTGGTTCTAGTGTGAATCCGCAGATAGCCAGCCGGGTCCTTTTGGTTCGGTCTCTCTCTGAAGCAGAAAAAGTCGACCTTTAGAACGTTCCAGTTGCTCCTATTTATAGCCATCATGCTGATGGGCTATGGGTGCTGCATATGCCTCTGTTTGGTGGCCGCACAAGGCTCCTTCAATAGAACGCGGTTGCAACTGTTGCCGCATGTTGTGGGCAAGCCGCCACGTGGACTTGGTTAGGATTTTCTGTTTGAAGAGATCTCGGGGCTGTTGAGTGCATAACTCGGTCAATTGGACACTTGGTCAACACTAACTGTGCGAGAAATTGTCTTCGGTTGTAACAGAAAATCTTGTGAGTCGAGAGCTGCATACTGTTGTAGTCGCATAGAAGCACTCGTTTGGCCTTGGTCGAAATGACCCTCTGGCCGCATGATGTCGAGGCCGCATGGGTCTTGAAGCCGCATACGTACTCTTGTTTGGCCTTGGTCAGGTGGACGTTATGGCCGCATGATGTCGAGGCCGCATGGGTCTTGAAGCCGCATGCGTACTTTTGTTTGGCCTTGGTCAGGTGGACGCTGTGGCCGCATGATGTCGATGCCGCATGGGTCTTGAAGCCGCATGCGTACCCTTGTTTGGCCTTGATCAGGTGGACGCTCTGGCCGCATGATGTCGAGGCCGCATGGGTCTTAAAGTCGCATACGTAGGACACGTGGCATGGTTCGTCTGTCGAGGCAATTAATGCACTGATGTGACTTGTCTTTTCTTGAGTCGTCATCTGTACAGATTCCGAAGCATCTCAAGGTGATGAGTGAGGTGTCAGAGCTTCTGACAGATATTGAGATATGTGTCAGGGGTTTTTATGCGACCGCCCCGCTCTGTGGTCGTTCAGGCCGCATATAGTATACTGTGCGGCTTCTCTGTGACTTGGTTGATCAGGCTGCATGCGGCTTCTTTACGACTTGATTGTGCAGGCCACATGAAGGCTATTATACGGCTTCGGTCTGGCAGTATCTATCATGTTTTATACGGCATGAGCTCTATGCGGCCTGTAGTATTTTTATGCTTCTACAAGACCCCCCTTCAAAGTTTCCAAAATAACAAGTTTGAAATACTTTGAATAAGAAGCATGGTCGAGCAGTTTTGGCCGCATCGGAGCGACATGCCGCATAACCATATTGTCGCATGACTGTGTTGTCGCATGACTGTGTTTTCGCATAGCACGTTCTGCCAAGCTGTCAAGTCATTAGTTGAGTGTATTTGGTTCGATCTCCGAGGATATCTCTTGGGGTTTTGCGCCGTCAGGGGATAAAGTGGCCTAATAACCGAGGAGTCGCCGTCATTCGTGTCTGTTACGGGGATCGAGACGACTCGGGATCTGAACAGCCGCCGCCTCATCTTCAGTCGTATGCTGCTGTCTATATATATGGGGCCGTATAGGAGAGAAAGATCCTTTCCTTCTCTCATCCTCTTCTTTTTATTGCTTTTCTGTCATGGCTCCCAAAGTCGTTCCCTCAGCTGCCGCTGCTGCCAAGGATAAGGGCAAGGCCAAGGCCAGCAAGGGGAAGGGTTGCGCTGCTGCGACGGACCCTCCGCCATTCTCCGCCGACATTCAACGGCCTGTCAAGGGTAGGTTGTCGTGGAAGACGAAGTAAAGTCCCGGGGACATCCCGCTGGAGGATTTTTGGTGGACATATTACTTCTTGTGCACGAGAGTGCAAGTAATAAGTTCGAGATAAGCCCTGCCAGAGGTGATATGGACGTGACAGTTTTTGTGGACTTAACACCGCTGGTGTACCTTGGTGAGTACGGGTGATAAGTTTAGATGACGATCAATATCAGGGGTACTGTGGACGTAATGATCGATAACCAAACCGAAAGGTTTGCTTAGAGGTGCGAAGGAAATGGCAAACCCTAGTGGAGAATTTTTTGGGTGGACTTATTATTTGTTGTGCACGTTGAGTGCAAACAATAAGTTCAAAAACAATCCCTATCAGAGGTAATATGGACGTGATAGGTTTTGTGGATAGTAAGGACATTCCGCTGGGGGATTTTTTGGGGACCTATTACCCTTTTGCACACTTGGGGTGTGAGTAATAGGTTTGCGACAAGTCCTGCCAGAGGTAATATGAACGTGGCAGTTTTTGTGGACTTAACACCGCTGGTATACTCCGGATTGGGTACGGGTGATAAGTTGGAAGACAATCGATATCAGAGGTAATATGGACGTGATGATCGATGGTCAAGGCCGAAAAGTTTGCTCAGAGGTAATATGGACATGGCAAACTCTTGGGTTGTGGACTTATTACCCATGACGTACCTTAAGTACGAATAATCTGAGACGACTAGCACTATCAGGGGTTATGCGAACGTGATAGTAGAAAGTTGAAAAACAGAACTTTACTCAGAGGTAATGTGGACATGGAAAAGTTCTGAAAATTTTACTCAGAGGTAATGTAGACATGGTAAGATATAATTATATGGGGATAGTGGAGAGACGTAGTTCAGAGGTAATATGAACATGAACTGACTTTTTCTCTACTGGGAAAAAAGAAAGTAGTTCAGAGGTAGTATGGAGGTGAACCAATGTCCGATATTAGTACCGAGAGGTTAGGTATGATCCCGATATTTTTGGTGGAAGAGAGGAAACGAGCCAGAGGTAATATGGATGTGGCTGTTTTCTTTGAATTGAGAACATCCCATTGGGGGACTTTTGGTGGACTTATTGTTTGATGCACACGTTGAGTGCAAATAATAAGTTTGAAAATAATCCCTATCAGAGGTAATATGGACGTGATAGGTTTTGTGGACCCATTACTTTTTGTGCATGTTAATGCAAGTAATAGGTTTGAGACAAGCCATGCCAAGGTAATATGGACGTGGCAGTTTTTGTGGACTTAACACCGTTGGTGTACCTTGGTGAGTACGGGTGATAAGTAGGGATAACCGATATCAAAGGTAATATGGATGTGATGATCGATAGCCAAACCCGGAAGGTTTGCTCAGAGGTCACTTGGACATGGGAAACTCAGCCGGAGAGAAATATTAGGACAGCAGTTCAGAGGTAATATGGACGTGAACCGATGTCTGAAAAACTCGCGGAGGAGTGATTTGCTGAGTGTGGTCTATCCGAAAATGAGGATAGACCTGAGGATTGCTCCGCTAGGGAGATTGGTGGGACTACAGCTCAGAGGTAATGTGAACATGGCTAGCGTCTAACGAGGTTGGCTTTAGTGGTCACTGCGGGAGTGTGCAAGTGGATCTGAGGATTGCTCCGCTAGGGGGACTTTGGGGACTCATCATCCGTTGCGTATCCAAGGTTCCAGGACACAGATGATGGGTTTTACGAGAATTTGTAAAAAAGAGAATGTTGCACCTGGGCACTTGTTGGGGTTGAAGAACCAAGAGTTGATTTGTACATCTGGGTTATCCCGCCGGGGATGAGGGGGGTACAAGTCTAGTTTAGACGTAGTACTTTTTCAGAAATTTATCGTTGATAGGCATCATTAGCAAGTCGCCACTGAGTTTCCCTAGCCGGTATGTACTGTTGGGAAACACGGTTTCCACAGTGAATGAGCCCTCCCCTTTACGTTGGGATTTGTCGGCCGTCTTGTGAGTCATGGCGCATACAAGCATCTCCATATCCTATCCATCTGCGAGTGCTGTTGTAATAACTGTCGGATTGTAAAGGAGTACGTCGTCCTTTGTCAAAGTTCAGACCTTCAGCTTTTTTGAGGTCGTATCCCATCTTCAACATGAGATTGAGTGATTGTTGGCTGTAATGATGGAACTGGGGCAGCACATCATTTGTTGCATTGAATACTGTTGATGACTTATCCTGCGTCGAATAAGGAGCTCTGTGCACAGGAACACTGCCACGTATACATGACAGAGTTGGATGAGTTGTGCGCGTAGGATCACTGTCGCGTGCGCACGATTGTCTACCACGTCGAGGACTACCGCTTGCTGCGCGTTTTTGTATATCGCGTAGGGTAACACTGCCTGTTGCCCATAAGGATTCGATTCGACGAGAAGTACTGAAGACTTGCTCGGATGCTTACAATGGAACGCTGCCTATCATGCGCCGTTGCTGATGAGTTATGCGAGACTTAGCTTTTGTGCATAGGGAGACTTGTTGAGCTGCGCTGAGCATCCGAAGTCTACAAATTGTGTTTTCTAAGAAAAGGATCCTGCGGCCTGGCCTGCATTGCTTTCCCTTTTACCTGGTCGTTGAAGGTGCCATTTGTTGTGCCAGTTTTTGAGCAATGGGCTCACCTCTTGAGGTTGTAGTGATACCAAGCCTGCTACTCGGCTGCGAGCCGGCGGGAGGCTGACGACCTCCCTGGTTGCCCGGGCTTCCGTCACTGGGAAGTCGCCTAATTGGAGGGACACTATGTTCGCAATGACTGTCTTATCCTCGAAGTCGAGGGTGAGCTCATTGGCATCGATCAATTGCTGGATACATCTCTTCAATACAGAGCAGTCTCTGGTTGGATGATGAATATACCGATGAAAGAGACAATATTTTGGGTCATCGACCTTGTTGGGTAGTCGGAGTTTGTTTTCCTTCATCAGTATGTTAAAAATTTCAATGATGTCGTCGCCATTGAAGGAGAAAGGCGTCTTTGGCTTTGGGGCTTCCGGTACCTGAGTTGTACGGTCCTCAAGGAAGACCGGTAATTTTGCATCATTTTTGGACTCAGAGGGAATTCTACCCCCAGCTTTGGACGCTGCTCTGTCTTGTCGTCGGAAACTATCCCATACATGTCATTGTCTGGTTCTTAGGAATCACTGTCCTTACTGCATGACGGGTCGGCGTGGATCACCATAAGATTGCTACCCCCGGCTTGCAGAGTTACTGCGGGCCCTGAAGGTGGCAGGACCATGTTTGCTTTGATCTACATTATTGTCTGGGCCAGAGCCTGCATTGTGGCACTCATGGTGTTCATCATTGCCTCAAGAGCATCGAGTCGTTGGTGATCGCTGAGCCCTTCCGCCTTCGGTACCTGAGTCGTACTGTCCTCAGGGAAGACGGGCATCTTTGCATCGTCTTCAGACTCAAAGGAGATGCTATTCCCAGCTTCAGATGATGCTCTGACTATTCGAGGGTGACTCCCCCCCGGCCTGTCATTGTCTGTTCCTTGAGAGTTGTAGTCTTCAGGGGAGGTAGGCATCGTCGCATCGTCTTCAGACTCAAAGGAGATGCTACCCCTAGCTTTAGATGTTGCACTAACCCTGGGCACATTGTCGTCAGCTTCGTCGGAATCGTTATCTTCAGGGAAAGCCGAAAGTGCTACATCTTCTTCAGACTCGGAGGGAATGTTACCCCCAGCTTTGGAAGGTGCGTTTTCTTGATGAGGGTGATTACCCTCAGAGAAATCGACATCTGTCCCTTGAGATTCACTATCTTTATGGAATGCTGGGTTGTTGCGTATGCCCCGGGGGACACTACCCCCAGCTTGGGCTACCCTCAGGGGTTCTAAGGAAGAACTACCCCAGGGGCTGACGGCTTCTTCCTTGAGCGGGTGCTATGGAAGACTCCTTCCGCATGTGTCGTCAGTCCTCCGGGTAGTTGCCTTCGCGACGTAGTGGTAGATGTCACGTCCCAATCTCCCGCAAGCTCAATAGTCCCCGCTGAACGTGAATCACCACGTTGCAGCTCTCCCGCAGGACAATCGTTCTGATCGGGACGTGATGCCGTACGAGCCTGGAGTTGCGCTCGTATAAGGCGATGTTGTCAAACACCAAAGTTATCATCGAAACGATCAAATTGTAACGAAAGTCAAGTATTGTGTACCAAGCACACATCAGAGTAATACGCAGCGAAGCTCTCGATAGGGTCCAAATGAAATACCATAATGAGAATGCCACAATGGCGATGCCACAGAGGCAATGCAATACTCTTGCTCTTTCTCTAGCCCACAAAGGTACTTACAGTTCATACATCATGTCCCGTATATCCAAGCAGCGCCACTACACCTGCGTACCTGAGATAATGCCCACAAACGTTGGTCAGTACACAGCCGTACTGGTGAGCGGGGTAACCCACTCGTCTAAGCCGACACTAAGTAAAAAAAAGTGAATGCAAACAGTTATATGGTGATATTTCTAGTTGAATGCTAGATTCATTTCATGGCATAGGGATGACATGTTAAGGAAAGCTGTAAAGCAGATTAAGCATGCAAACATTCATCTCAAACCAATTGACAAGCAATATATAACCAATTCGAAGGAAACTAGCATGCAACCGTCCTACTCAAAGCCCAAGCAACACGAGAAACCATCGAACCATCAACCAAGCCTCAATATCCATACTCAACCAAAACTTACAATCCAATCTCAAAGTGCACACTCTTGCCGAGGCAAGGTGGCCGCGCCTATACGAAGCACAAATCAACCAAAGAAAAGCAAGCCAACACTTATCTATATGAAGTCACTGGCCAAGCCATAAAGGACATTGATCGGACTAATCAATAGGCAGTCCTACCCGATCCAACAATGGGCAGCTATCCCCCTCTAGTTCGTATCGAACTACCGGCACCGCGCCCAAGACGCGTTACCCTTGTCTCCTCCATGGCCGAACGGTCCCGGTGCTCCGGAGCCTATCCCGTTCGAGGAAACGAAACCCTGTGCAACGCAGGTTGTCCGTGACATGCATACACCAAGTAGGTATGACGAGATGATCGAACATTCTCGCCCCACCAAGCGATCCTAGACTCATTCAACCAAATATCCAACCGATTATCCAACCAAAAATTCATAACCATTCTTCCAACATATAGCCCAAGGCACCAAATCTCAAGTTATCCCCATAGACACAATGCCGCTTCTCGACCCAGTGTTCCAATTGGTGCAACACCCCACGCTCAGAACAATCCCGTGGCACAATGCCCCAACAGTGGTACAATGCCCTCGCCGATGCAGTTGCTCGGTTTCGAATCACAACTGCTCGCTTTGCAAGACAAAGTGCCCAAGTGATACTCGTGCACGGATGCACGCTCGCTCGCCCGAATTCTCGATGTTCCAACCAACTTATTTCAACTGTCCAAGCATAATTCCAATTATTCAACCAACTGCCTCGAGTGTATAATCCAACTCTAGCTCCAACTATCCATACGCGCAAATCAATTCAAGCCACAATCCTTCCAAGCAAACGACGTACACTCTATGCACGCCTCAGTGTAGTGATTCCCAAGTTCTAGTCCAAGTGTTCAAGCCTTTACGTGTTTTCCATATTATTAGGCATGAAGGAGTAGAGGAGAAGGGACAGAGCCCACTCACCAAGTTTGATTCCGTTAAGCATCCTGTCCTGCCGATACGGCCGATCCTTTGAACCCGTGGTCCGATGCAAAGCACGATCTACTCAACTGGTATGACCGTGCGAGCAGGTCGTGCTCTCCAAATCATCCGACCGATCGGACTAAGGAAGACGACATTATCGCTCCAATCCAGCTATCTCAGTACTGCTCTGAACGAACACCTGATTCCCATCGAACTCCGCTAGCCATCTGCACATGAAACCAACTCAATCAATACTTCTTCCCAAAATCCAACAAATCAAATGTAACCAGCTATTGTTTTATTCAATCCGACTCAGCGTAACGCACCGTGCGGTTGCGGGACGTTACAGTAGAGAGCGCCAGACTTGAGGTATTTGACTTTCTTCCCTTGGTGGCGGAAAGCTTTCCAGTTGAGTAGCATGAGGCGAAAGACAACTCCTCCTCCTCTGATACTTGCAACTGATCTCCGGGTGGTTGTCGGGTAGGTGCTTTCTGGTGCAGTCATTGGAAGGCCGACTGCCTGTCTGTGGGTACTGCTGCTTTATTGCAGCAACAGTCGATGATAATGTTGGTGCAACAGTGTCTGGAAGAGGGCACGTCGCACGCCGTAGTGGTTTCCCTCGCTTTGCGCTTGTGAGTGATCACTTCACGCAAATCATGCGAAGGGTGTTTCACCTTTGCATCCTCTTTGCGAGTCCGGGTATCCCGGGCACACGGATGTGGAGGCGATGCATTTGCTCCCGGACCTGGGGTTCGTACATGAACTTGCCCCGAGGTACTGGTGGAAGACTTGGAACGAACCCTGTCCACTGGTCCTTGTGGGTTGGACGCATGGGTTAGTTCTGTACAACTTTTCGTCAGAGGTCCGCGTAATAGTTAGCGATGCCTGTTGGCGGTCAGTCGCATGAGCAGTTGCTTGAGCTCGACGAGCTCGCACTGCCCTAGACATCTTCAATTTAGCACTCGCATGCGCGTAGTAAGAAGAGTCCAGATTTGGATTTTCGTCACTCTCAGTAGGTCGCATAGGATCTGCGCCGCGTGAGATACGGTCGAAAACAGAAGTTCTGTTGCTGTCGGCTGTCTGCCTGCGGCTGTGAGTTGATGCCGCATGGACAATCTTATGCGGCCTGTGAGTAGATGACGCATGGACAATATTATGCGGCCTCCTTCTTGGACGCATAGGACCTGCCCAGCCCCAGAACGTCTGGCATCGTAGTGTTTTTCTTTGCCAGATTTCAAGTGCTGAGCAGTTCCTGCGCCAGCCGAAGATTCTGCACAGTCGTGGACTTCCTCGGCAGCAGATTGAGAGGCGGAGATCGCCTCCTTCGCAGTTGGGCGAGGCGCAGTGGCCTTTGCTACCCACGTTCTGCGGGTCTTCTTGGGCTTGGCTTGCCTTGACGAAGGATTCGCACTTCCTCCAGAGAGCATTTCCTCGAACGCTTGCTGGTCGAAGCGAACTACCAGCATCTTTTGCGTTGGGCCGGGTTTGGTCGCGTCGGATTGTGTCACCAATTTCTCAACAGAGGAGAATTCGGTAGCATAGTCGTCATCGTGTTTGCCATTTAAATCAAAAGAAAGAACGAAGATGACTTGATTTTGATTAACAAACTTGAAAGTACAGAGTAGAGTCCTAAGAGACAATCTAAGTACAAATTTGTTTTGATCTGGGGGTTGACGATGGAGGGTTAGAAGTGTAGCAACTCTCTTTACTCCGTGGACGATCCGGACGCAGAAACTCCTCTCCTTGGTTCTAGTGTGAATTCGCAAATAGCCAGCCCGGTCCTTTTGGTTCGGTCTCTCTCTGAAGCAGAAAAAGCCAACATTTAGAACGTTCCAGTTGCTCCTATTTATAGCCATCGTGCTGATGGGCTATGGGTGCCGCATATGCCTCTGTTTGGTGGCCGCATAAGGCTCCTTCAACAGAATGCGGTTGCAACTGTTGCCGCATGGTGTGGGCAAGCCGCCACGTGGACTTGGTTAGAATTTTCTGTTTGAAGAGATCTCGAGGCTGTTGAGTGCATAACTCGGTCAATTGGACACTTGGTCAACACTAACTGTGCAAGAAATCGTCTTCGGTTGTAACAGAAAATCTTGTGAGTCAAGAGTCGCATACTGTTGTAGTCGCATAGAAGCTCTCGTTTGGCCTTGGTCGGAATGACCCTCTAGCTGCATGATGTTGATGCCGCATGGGTCTTGAAGCCGAATAAGTACTGTTGTTTGGCCTTGGTAAGATGGACGCTCTGGCCGCATGATGTCGAGGCCGCATGGGTCTTGAAGCCGCATACGTACTCTTGTTTGGCCATGGTCAGGTGAACGCTGTGGCCGCATGATGTCGAGGCCGCATGGGTCTTGAAGCCGTATGCGTACTCTTGTTTGGCCTTGGTCAAGTGGACGCTCTGGCCGCATAATATCGAGACCGCATTGGTCTTGAAGCCACATACGTAGGACACGTGGCATGGTCCGTCTGTCGAGGCAATTAATGCACTAATGTGACTTGTTGTCTTTTCTTGAGTCGTCATCTGCACGGATTCCGAAGCATCCCAGGGTGATGAGTGAGGTGTCGGAGCTTCTGACAGATATTGAGATCTGTGTCAGGAGGTTTTGTGCGACCGCCCCGCTCTTTGGTCGTTCAGGCCGCATATAGTATATTATGCGGCTTCTCTGCGACTTGGTTGATCAGGCCGCATGTGGCTTCTTTACGACTTGATTGTTCAGGCCGCATGAAGGCTATTATGCGGCTTCGGTCTGGCCGTATCTATCATGTTTTATGCGGCATGAGCTCTATGCGGCCTGTAGTATTTTTATGCTTCTGCACTATCTAGTCTTCTACAATCTTTTTCAGAAGCTTTCTATTTAGAAGCTCTACAATCTTTATTCATCATATATCAAAGCTTAATATTATTATGCTCGTACGAAGGTATATTAAATGGACTTATCTTACGAATGAGGTTTTATCCAACTTCTTTTAGCTTATCAAAATATTATGTTAGGTAATTTACTACAATCTTATTATCCATCATTTTTCTATCTGATATGAATTTATATTAAGGCATATTTTTGCTTCTACTGATCTATTGTTAGACGGTGAAGAAATATGAAATTTTGTTCTTGAAGTTATTACAATCACCATATATATATATATATATATATATATATATATATATATATATATATATATGTTACTCCATCACCAAGAATTGATAATGCAAGTAGTCAACGTGTTTTTAATAACCAAACTGTTAATATTGGTCGTAGTTCTTCTCGTCGTAGTTTTCATAGTTTTTCTTACCAAGTTCTTCTATTTACTAAAGAAGAACGTATATTAGAAGAAGCTAATGATGATAATGAAAATAGTAATGATTTAATTGAAAATTTAAATGATCAGTTAACTGATAATGTCAATAATGTTAGCACTCCTAAATTATTTGTCGAAAAATCATTTGAAACTCGTTCTAAATTTAGAAATTTTGTAAGTGATATAACAATTAAATATAATCTTACTTGTTTAGCTACTTTGAATAATGTTTGAGAAATTGTATATAAATGTAATGAACCGAGTTGTAATTGGAGAATATAAGCTAAAGTTATTGGTGAAGGCGAACATTTATTATTCGTAT
This sequence comes from Iris macrosiphon, assembly GCA_036927795.1. Lineage (NCBI taxonomy): Eukaryota > Viridiplantae > Streptophyta > Magnoliopsida > Asparagales > Iridaceae > Iris > Iris macrosiphon. Next base: position 145,129,774 of record JAYESA010000017.1, on the reverse strand, counting down.
ATTAGAAAGTCGACATTCTTGTTTAGGTGGACTTACAACATGAAGCAATCAATTAATGCGTGGGTTAAAACAAGATAAGTGATAAAATTAGAGAGAACATGTTATATAGTCCATCACAAGTTGTAAATGATACATATAGTGAACACAAAATATGTATTAAATATTCTAAAGCGTGGAAGGCCATGGAAATTGTTTTAGCTGAAATATATGGTAGTTATGTTGACGCATATAGTAGTTATGAAGGGTATCCTTTTACAATCATCGACACAAATTCCGGAAGAAAATATTTTTTAAAGACTACAAAAAATAATAGATTTCAAAGAACTTTTATTTGTTTCAAGACATGCATTATGATTTTTTAAGGGGTTGTTTACATGTGATTAGTACATATGCTAGTTTTATTTCATCTAGATATCTTATTTATTATTTGTGCTCACGACTCTTAACTACTAATTATATGCAATTGCTTTTGCTGAAAGTGAAAATACGGTTTCATGGACATAGTTTTTAAACAATTTTAGAATGTCTTTTGAAATCTTTTTTAATGAATGGAATATGATTTCATTTATATCAGATGAACAAAAATGATTAATAAATGGAATGCGTGTAACTTTTTCATATCGTCATATTTTTTCGTATTCCATATTTTAAACAAAATTTGAACACTCAAGTAACCAGAGCAAGACAATATCATGTATGATTAGATAAGCTTGCAAGATCTTACAATGAAACAAGTGCTAAAGTTTGGTTAGGAAAAATTAAAGCTGCAAATATGATTGTTTTTTAATGGCTTGTTGGAGTAGAGGATAAATGCACTGGGTAACAACTTATACTCCTTGTTCTAGATTAGATATTAGCACTTCAAATCTTGTTGAATGTTTTAATAACTGGGTTAAAAGTTTACGTGATAGACTAATAACAACACTTCTTGATGGTATAACTGCTAAAATTATTTCACTTCAAAACAAAAACAGGCAAATTTGCTAAAAACTTGGAAACAAGTTATTGTTCGAAAATGTTAAAAATTATGTCTCACATCAATAGAGAATGACACCAGTTTCGCATGTTGCGTTTTGATAAATTTTTGTTTGAAATGTTAGATCGTGAAACAAGTAAAACATTTGTGGTCCGCTTAAATGATAAATATTGTTTATGTTTAAGATGATATCATACTTATCTATCATGTGTACATACATGTTATGCGTGTAAGTCTTATAATTTAAGTATTGAAAGTTTTTATCATACACTATTTTCTTCTGAAAATTTGAGAAGTGTATATGAGCTACACCTAGAACCAATTACACTCCCTTACAATCTTCAAAGTGCATTGGTTAAAGGCTAAATTGGAGTAGTAGATGTACGCCGCAAAGATATGAGACCAAAGAAGAACCGTATCATAACGAAGTTATCGATAAGAAATCTTCATTACAGTAATTATGATGAGCTAGGACATAACAGAAGGAAATGTACTAACCAACCAAGAGAGTACATTTTTATCGTTGATGTTGTAATTAATCTCAAGATTGCTTTTTTTTTTCTTTGATGTTGTAATTAATCTCAAGAATGAATACAATTTTTCTCTTTGATATTGTAGTATTTATGAAGAATGAATAAATTTGTTATGCTTTGCGCTCCATCTTTTGCCTTTGCTTACTTCAATTACCATAAGTATAATTGTTGAAAAATTGAGTACAATTAAGTATAATTTTTCTGATTTGCTCTCTCTCTTCCTCTCTCTCTCTCTCTCTCTTTTATTGTTTCAATTACCATAGGTAGCTAGTATTGGAAGGTGTCACGAATCGTCTCCGAATAATCGGGCATGGACCGTGGGTAGGTCCAGCCTACGCCGCAGCATCGGCGGTAGAACGCTGTATTGGTATGCTAAACTATCTATCAATAATGATCATCAACATATAATGACATCTCAATGAATATGAATACCCAATCACAGGATCTATAAGGAAGAACAACGCACGAATATGATATAAAGAGAACAGAATAAGAGTCAATACATCTCACAAGACTAATAATATCCAAATGAGTCTCCAAAAAGTATATAAGAAACTAATGTCAAATCTGAAGACAAATCCACTACAATAATCTGTCTATTTACTGAACTATAGGCAATGTGTCCTCGGCCTCAACTGAGATGAGTTCCTCCTGAGCCATAGTCTCTAGCTCTAGGCCTACTATGTCCTGAGGCCCGTAGTGAGTGGGATATCACTCCTTAGTGTCATATGGAAAAAATATATCCAGCCAGGAATGGAGCGAAGTACACCTCTAACAACAGTTCCAATAAATGATAAAGACTATGTAGCAGTAAATAGAGAGAATATACAAGATAAATAGAGCATGACAGAAAATATACAGGAATAAGGAATGCAAGAAATACATACAAGAGAGATGAGCATCATATATAAGAGTCAGGAAATATAACTGAGTAAGTACTAGCTTCAATATGTGATCGGCTTTGGAACTCGCTCAGGAATCATGACATGTTTAATCATACGTGCGTTTATGATTAACACTATGCAGAAAAACAGGAACTGCGGGGGTATGGTCACATATCTACACTAACACTCCCCGTCCCGACTGGTACAGTGGATCCAACCATGGTACGCTATGACATAGGATTCTATAAGGAGGGCGCTAATCTTCTCATGAATCAGTGTCCATACATGTATAAGAACAACATGGCTTGCACAAGAATATGCCAGGAACTACTAGGAATAACATCTCATGACAGGATCCAGAAAATACCAATCCGTGTAACCATGTGTCAAGAAGTCAATGATATCTACACTAAATACAAGAAACATAGAAGATATCATAAATGGAAAAATATCTGAGAATGTACTCGCCTTGAATCCGGATTGAAGTATCAACGGTATCCGTAACAGTGCCTCGAAAACCTAAATATAGAATATCATATCAACACAATGTTTTGAAATGATAAACAAGTTAAATTAATCAAATTCTAGGTCTTAAAGTCATTTCTAAGTCAAAACAGTCAAACTAGGTCAACTCTAGGTCAAACTTGTCAAACTTGATCAAACTAGTCATTTCTAGGTTGTACTAGTCTATATCTAAGTTTCTAGGTCGATATCTTGAGGATACTAGAGCCATACTAGCTAAAACTAGGTATTATGATACCTTATAGTATAACTATCAATATATATCTTATACTAACTATTAATACGAGGTAATAGATTACCATATATACTATATCAGTATGTATAACTACAGGAATGATCTAAAACCATCCAGGTGGTTTCATATTATGGAACTATCCTATGTTACATGGGTTGGATTTGGATTGGGTGGTTAAGATTAAAAGGTGGTGGGGTCCACACCTTTTAATCTCACCCACTCAATTCCAATCCAACCCATGTAACATAGGGTAGTTCCATAATATGAAACAATCCGGTGGTTCTATAACATTACCCTCAATAACTAATATACATACTATAATTAATATAGTATCAAAATTATATACATATAGTTATACAAACTCTATGTAATATACCATAGTATCAAAATAGCTTTTAACTTAATATCCTAGTATTCATATTATAACTAACATCTATACCTTAACTCAACTCTAAAACTTAATCCAATATCTAGACCATTAATCCATAACCTAAACACTTACCCAATTACCTCACCATTGCCTAGTATCCTACACAATGATACTTGGTATCACATTGATACCAACACTCACCCCCTGACATATTACCTAATACCTTAACACACTAAGATACTTTAGAGTATCACTAAGGCTACTAAACACTCACAACATACACTCATGACCTTGATACAACTGTGATACACATACTTATTCCTCACTCACCCATACCCCCAACATCCCTTACACACTGCTGCCCACAACTGAAACCACAGGGACTGTCCATAAGCAGTGAGCAGCAACAGCTGCTATGGTCACTGCTTCACACCCACACCTGCATAGCTCCCCCAAATCCTTGCTGCCTTCACTGTGACTGAACACACACAGGAACAGCTCACCTGGACACTGCTACGAGTGCATCACAGCAATATAACTGCTGTTGCTGCTACTGAGTGCAACCCGACAGTCCTTTGACCACAGCATCAGTGCACATCAGTGCACTGCATCCTTGCTGTCCACCCCCAACTCCCAGGCACCCGAGCCCCTTGCACACACTGTTGCAGACCCCCAACTCTCCAAATGTGTGCCACAATCAACTAATACTCAAGCACAAACACTCTACCAGGTTACTGTGCAGCCACATACATTTGTGTGTGCACCCGAGCAAACACACAAGAATCTGAAGAAACACTAACACCCCTCTACATAACTGAACACAGTACTGCACATGTGTAGTACTCACACCTACACAACCTAGCTGACACACACTCAACTGATACATCACTTAAGATACACATATGTAAATATATACATAGACACATATATGCATATATAACACCCTAATTGATACATACCCTTCAAGATATATATATATATATATATATATATATATATATATATATATATATAAACTGATGACATGAACTATCTTATATACATATGGATATATCAACTAACATGTCAATCTAGCAATTAAAAATATATTAGTATCCAATACAAAGCAATTCAACAAACACTAGTGGTACATTACACTAGTTTCATACTTCATCTGTGATACCTTTGTGATACACTCAAGATACTCTTACCAATCTTACCAAACTCTCCCCATAGCCCATGAACATATCAAATATGACAATTAAAGCCTAATTAGAGTAATAGATAGCTACACTAGTGCTTGTGGCAAAATATGACGTGTATCTTCCGTGTCGAAGAAAAAATCTCCAAAATCAACCCGTATCACAAAGTATCATTATACGGCCTATTCGTATCCAATTGTGGACACGACACTAGTCTCACACAACCAATCTAGTATCTATTTGGTCCAATTGGCCAATTGACAAACACATGGTGCACAAATCTCGGATTTCTTCCAAATTGGGCACAAAAATCTATGTAACATTCATAATAGGGGTTCCTAGAGGCCAATTCTTCTTTCTACAGGTAGCCCTAGTCCATATGTGGGTTCCTAATGATTAAATTGCATAAATAGAACATTAAAGAGGAAATTCTGATTTGTATACTTATTGGGAGATGGATTCACAATGAAATGCTCAATGGACACAATTAGGACACAAACTCCTAGCCAAATCTTCCTTTTCCAAGTGCTCCTTACAATTCAAGCTTTAATGCTCCTTAGATGATGAAAATGGAAGGAAATGAGAGTGATTTGAGAGGAATTGGTGGAGGGATGAATCAATTTGGGGAAGAACACAATTGATGGTCTAATTTGGGATGAAATGAGGAGAGAGAATTCTCCTCCTCTTTATAGGCCGGCCACTAGCCCCCTCTCCAAGTAATTGTATAAAGACAATAATACTCCTATTGGGTTGTCATGTAGGGTTTAATTAGGAGGAAAGCTTCTACTCTTAATGGAAGGTTTAATTAAATCACTAACCAAATGATGACTAATTATTGGGCCTAAATATGTCTAATTTAAATGTTGGTCCATGGTTCATGACAAGTCTAATTAGATCCACTAACACAAGTCTTTTTTGGATAAAAAAATGAATATTCTGAAGAAACTCCAGTTGTATTAAATTAAAAGAAAATTAGCAAGTTCCCTCCCTCATGTTGAGAAAACTTTGATCATCCATTTTTCTTCTTCATTGGGCGATTAGGGACCAAGAGAAGTGGGGTAGAACAGCTTGCGAGCTTAATGGAGGAGGGATCAAATCCCATTTCTCCGGATTCTCTCTCAAACTCAAAGTATACTCTATCATTCTTGTACAAAACGAAGATGGTTGACTGCAGATTGGGACTCGGCTACCTACCTTTAGCTGTCAATTAGATCAGGGTTGGGGGGTTCCTTCCGTCTCTTCTCGAACTGCTTTGGAGCTCCCTCTTCCGTAGGGCGCCTTCGGTCGCCTCACTTCGATTATTCAGCTCACTCCACTCGCCTTCCATTTTTGATAACATACCAAGGGCTTACCTTTCCAATCACTAAGAAAAAAGAAAGACTGTGAAATGATCAAATCAAAGCTCCCTTCGATCGTCTGTGATTTTCTCGGCCCCAAGGGAGTTTACTCGAAGTGAGTCAATTTGTAAGTCTTAGCTTGAAACAACTTCTCTTCTAAAAGTATATCCTCAAGGCTAGTTCGTAAGTGGCGGTATCATTGCTGAGTGATCGCTCGCTATCTGGCTGGAAAAGGTGGTCTGGAATCTTCCTCTCTCCCAGCAAGCAAGACGAGAGGTTCTCATTAATGGACACTTGAGGCGGATTTAGTTGTGGATCGAAAGGGTCGGAAAAAACAAAGAGTTGTTGGCTCGGGACAATGCAATAGCTAGCAAACCAGCTTTTGCGTTAATTGTTTTCCTATAAAACAGCATCACAAAATGAAGTGGCGTCCATTGAAGCGAAGAGGCAGGGGCATTCTAATCCATACAAGACGATCTGGTACACTGAAAACTGGAACTAGAACTGGAGCGATTGAGGTTCTGAAAGAATTCTTTCTTTCGAGAGGGACTGCCCCACTTTACTACTTTCTACTCCGTCTTTTTCTACTGAAACTCCTTTTGTGGACGACCTATTACTCATTTCTCTTTCAGAAGGGAACAAAAAAAATCTCTATTGTCTTATCGGGGCTTGCTTGGGTTTCTCTTCTCATGGTCCCAGGGTGCCTATGTATGCATTTATTGGTCTCTCTTTTGGGTTCTCTTCATCTCTAGGGTAGGTAGTCCTGGTTTTAAATAAAAGAGAAATTGAGTCGCTATTACTTCCCGGCACGGTCACCTCACTCTGCTCGCCTTCGGGGGCCTCTACCAAAATAGATTATTTGGTAGAGAGAATCCGGCGCCACTCCCTAATAGAAGAGGGTTGTGTTCGGTCGGCTCTCGAGAACGTCGAATTCGACCATGGAGCACTGGATTACATTTTTCGAAGTCTTTGCGAAGCCCGAGAACAATCCAACTTCTATTCCCACGTTCTTGAAGCCAACGCTGACTATCTAAACCAGCACATGCATGTGCGACACCATTATGAAATGGAGGGGCATCAATTAGCTTCGGAAGCTATGGAGGTCCATAGGATTTGCGAACTGCGTCTCTTTTAAGAGAGATTCACCGACTGCGGCTTAGGGCCCCGCAAGATACAGAATAAAGAAGTCGAGTCTCGATCTGCCGGATACTTATTATGACGCTTGGTTCGGAGAGCACTTGTCTCTCTTAAACCAGTCAACTCTCTAGGAAAGACGACTAGCTAGATGGTCTTTGAGTCAGAATTCGAACTTGGTGACCCGGAGAGCCATCAAAGGACAGGGGCTGTGGCTGATTTGTGAGCTGAGAAACCCGCGAAAGAGGATGGGATAGCGTCTTTTCCCCTGCTTCTGAAGGTGGGAGAAAAGAGAAAACTAATTATTGATCGAGAAGGAGAACAAAGTGAGGCGACCGTGCCGGGAGCTAAAGAAGAAAGAGGCTTTATCGAGTTGTCTCGGAGGTAGCGGGGTTGCCTTGAAGGCACGTATGTTATTTCTCTTGTTTTTTTCCTAGGCCCATTGGAAGCCTTCTTATGGCAGTCTTTGCCGAACTCTTCTAGATTTGAGGTTCGCAAGACTCACTTCGTTCGCCTCTCTCATTGGTTTAATACATCCCTTTCTTTCACCTATCAGTTCATACCAGAGGGAGTGGAAGGGTAGTCACCCTTCGCGCGGTCGTTCACAGCAGGAGAAGCGGAGGAAAAGGACTATTGATACTTGCTTGATTCGAAGCATCTTGAGGTTCTATATTCTCTAAAGAGATGTCAATCCCTGCGTCTAGGATTCAAGGAAAGCGTCCGAAGGAAGGTCCCATGTCGTTCTTTTCCTTCTTTCTTCGAAGGGAGTCTTTGTGAGAGTATACCCAACCAATGCTCTGTCGTAAGCCAGCTTTGAAAGCTATCCATGAGCCGCAGGAAGGGAAGAGGAATCCTTCCTCCTCACTGTCGCTCGCCTTCACATGCAATTTGGATTCCCTTAGCGGTGGTTTGCTCATCTATTTTGGCCAAGAGCTGCTTCCTGTTTACTGCTGATCTGCTGGATCCGAGCAACCAACCTAACCTCTTAACCTTTTAACACACATCTTCAAACCTTCTGGCTTTAGATTCGAAAATACGATTCTCAATTATTTGTGAAAAATCGCCAATCGAGTTGGACTGCTACGGTCGAGTCTAAAGAGAAAGGTTCTCATCCGTGCACAAACCCCGAATTGGAAAAGTCTCACAAATCTTCTGACATTACTACTGATGAAGCTGGAACAAAAGTCAGAATCTCTGCCAGAGCCAAGGTCTTTGCCCGTCCCTTCCGTCTACTTTATCTGTTTTTGGACTTTCTGCTCGGTGCCTCTTCCTGTCGTCCCAAAGCAGAGGAGAGAGTTTCTTTGCAGTAAAGTGGTTTAGATCTACCATGCCCTCAAGTGTGCCAATGCCAACAATTGTATATCCAGAATAATGTTCTGTTCTAAACTTTCCAGCTGTAACTGACCTCTCCAGCAGAACTGTCCCTCGGACTGAGCCTTTGTTTGGCGGCTGGTGTCTTTCTTGCCTGAGACCATGGGTCTGTCAATCGGGAAAGGTTTTTGGTGACAACACCTGGAGATATCAGAAGTGAGAATGCTAACATGAGTAACAAGAAATCCTGTGAAAAACACGATCGCCTGCCAGTGGAAGGTTTTCTGCGTTCAGTCAATCTACGCAGAGTGAATCGGTCCCTAAGGAACCCCCGAAAGGACTGTCGTCCGATGGGTACACGAAAGTGACGAAGTTGCTTTGACTACTGAACCATGCCTGTCTGTTGGAGCGAATTGGATGATCGGGCCGAGGCGGTTGCTACGCCCTCTTCCCCTCGCTCTCATTTTCCTAAGATTCACCTTGAGTCATCAAAGCCAACACTAATTCAGAGGGGCTCGGCTGACCCAGTCGCGCTACACTACTAGCGCTTTCAAAGGCGAAGCTCTCGTCTTTGACGACCAACAAACGGCTTCAAGATCTTTCGTTTTGAAGCAAGGGGCGGACACTCTTTTTTTTCTCTAAAGGCGAGCGTTAGTGAGGAGAACAAAATGAGACGACCATGCCGGAAGCTAATAGAAGGAAGTAGGGAGGCCCAGCGGGTGGCCTCCACAAAAGTCTTGGGAGAGGAACCTTAATCAAGGCGCTGTAAGCCCTCACTAACGCTCGCCTTTATCTGAGATATAGTTCTTTTCTAACCAGGGCAGGACAGACTAATGGGAGCCCTACTCGCCGGTTGAATTTCCTTCTTCAGGTCCAAAAGAGCGCAAACTTCTGACTATCGAAATGATTCGAATCAAAGACCAACATTTTTTTTGCATTGGGCTATTCGTTGGTTGACCTGATGTAAAGATCAGTTAGTCCACCATATTTTAGTCCACCATATTTCTTCTTCACAGGAAGATAATGAGATGGCTCCATGTGCCATTCCTGCAACATTCGTTGCTTCCTCAACAAGAGATTTGATCCTCATCTCTGGAACTCTGCGCGCCATCTTCTTCGATCCCAGCCTGGCCTTCCGATTGCTCAGCTCATCCCCTCTCGGGGGCCTCAGATGGATTGAATTCCCTCTTCATTAGTGGGGATGGGCCATTATGGGGGGGGGGGGGGGGGGCGAAGCACAATGGATAATATCATCATTGTTCAGGAATTAATTCACACCTCAAACAAGAAGGGTCGCAAATGGGGCATCATTTGATCCTCTTAGAAAGGAGTCAAGTCCGTGATACAAAAGCAAAAAAAACTCCATCCGTAACTTGAATGAAAGGTCAAGTCAAAGAAGAAATCTACTAACTAATCGGTGATCATCAGAACAGTCTCTGATTCAGACACGTACAGGATGGGAAGGGAAGAGAGAGGGAGATCCATGTTAGTCCCCACGGCATATATTGAGGGTTCGGTCTTCACGCGCGTGTGTTCTTTGCCGCGGGCAGGCGCGTGTGATACGCGTGCGAAATAAGAACAGGTGCGCTCGCGCGCGTTTAAAGAACATGTGTGACGCTTCTTGCTTTCCTCTTTTCTGTTCCAGTCTTGACTCATGCTTTTCCAGCTAATAAACAGATATATTCACATCGCTTTATTCACTTTCTTTTTCGGATAGGTGTAAACTATTAGGAAATCCTCTTTTCTTTCGCTCGTTGCTCTATGATAGGGTAAGAGATCGAGTGTCTTAACATATGATTGATTGAAGTGGTTGGCGTGGCGAGAAAAAGAAGTATTGATCCTCCCTCCGGTCGCCGGCTGCCTGCTCTTGTCATGCAGGCTCCCCACGCTGAATAACATGGGGGCTGTTTGCCTTTGGTAAAGATGGGGAACACCTGCCCGCTGACCCCTCTTCTTTTCTATGGACGACCAAAGCTTTCGCATTTCTTGTATCGTTTTTCACGGATTAGCATCTCGAAGTTCTTTGATGGGCATAAAGAAATCGTCTTGGTAGCAACCACCAAACCAATAGAACAAATATTAGCTCTGCAGTTGGTCCACAAGCAAGGGTTGTAGGTCCATTACCGTCCGGCTCTGGACCGAAAAGACCTAACGGAGTCATCCCAACTCTCGGATCGTAGATGCTAACGGAACGGGAATCCTTATCAAGAGATGCTAAAGCTATTTATAGTTGGTATTTCTAAGTTGGAAGGAGGGCAAAGAGCAACTCGAAAGTACTTAACGTCCCAGTATTGAAAGACGTGACTTCAGGAGTTTCTTTCGGATGGACGTTTACTTCTTGCAAATTGCTTATGTAAAAACTAGTGGAAAGATATGGAACAAAATAAGGCAGCATTAATAGACCGTTGAATGAGAATGCTTGAATGGGTCTTGGAAAACTAGTGACGGCTTTTCAATGACTTGGCCATTCAATCTTGTGAACTAATCGAGACCGAAATTGGATAAAGAGATACAAACGGAGAGGAATAACCAATCAATGAAAGAACATGAAACCATTCTATTTCAATAGAGGTACGGGAAAGGGTTGTGAGTTGGTTGTTGACTCTAGCTGTTTAGATTTCTCAGTCTAAGTGCCATGTCACGGATCAGTTCACCGGTAAGCAAGTTGGAAAGGGCCGGAAAGACTGGGACTTTTCGGCTTTCTCCATCTCTCCCTCGGTCTCTTCGTCTGAGGATGATGTGAAAGCAACTGCCACAAAGCCACTCATGGTATACATAGAATGATTTGATAGCCAGGCTACAAACAAGTCTTCAATGGTGAGGTTATGGGTGGGGGTTTGTAGAATGGAAGGATAGGCCCAAATATGATTTACAAGTTCACTGTGGACAAATGGGTGTTCAGTAGTTTTCAATTTGGGGGCTTTGTACAGCATCTACATTTAGAAAGATAGGGGGTTTGCATTTTGACAATTCTAGAGTCAGTGGGTAGTCCATCTATCTAGCAGAAACCGTCCCACGGGCCCCTTTAGGTCCGAGGTTAATTGGTTTCGGCGGTTTCTCAATCCTTGAATTTGGAACTTTATGATTAGCTAACCTTCTTCTTCCTATTCTTAATTAGAAGAAGTCGAATGCTATGCTAGTTAAGCCAGTCACGAGTCCATTGAGGCTCTTCGACGACCTCACTTAATGGATTCTTTGTCCGCTAGCTAGCTAGCGCGCTTCTTTCAAGTCAGCAAGGAGTGGATTCAGGTAGGTAAGCAAATTAATCCTGTTAGTACTAGTTCAGTTAGAGCGTCTGTTGTTTTTCTTGTTTTGGTTTTGTGCCCTTTAGGCATCTCTTAAGGGATGACCAGTATCTTTCTTTCTGGTTTGACACCTTTTGGAAACCGAAAAAAGAGACCCCACAGGACGGTATTGGGCATACCTTTAGCGGCTATATTCAAATCCATGGTCGCTTAGGTCACGAACCGCAAGCAAGACTATTTCGAAGCAAACATTTGCCTGTCTACTGCGAGACCAATGGGACCGATCCACACCAAAAGCCTCCTTATCAGGCGCAACTAGGTGTTAGGACCAGAAGACCAAGTCGGTTTCCAGCGGAAGCCAAGTCTCTACGGGACATCCATGGTTTTACGTTCCATGAGCCCTCGAAAGATATGAGATTCTAACTTTCATAGAAGTACCTCTTTGATTAAGTCTTCTACTAGTTCATTTTCAAAAGATGATGTCAAAAGTGAAGAAATAACAAGAGACTGACAAATATTTGGTTCAGTCCGATTTAGGTACCAAATAGAACCAACCATTGATTTGAAAATGGATAAGGTTAATACGAGTCCATTCAATGCTAGGCGAGCGAAGTGAGGACTATAAGGGCCTAAAAAGAACCTCTTTTCGTCCTATGAACTTGTTCTTCCACATTTAGATATAGAGAACGATTCTAATAGAGATCTAGATGGATCCATTGATCAGTAGAAATTGATCCGGTTTAAAGATCTATGACCAAGAGAGATCCACAAGTATCCATGTCAAAAAAGAAAGATCTAAATAGATCGGGCTGAGCCGATAGCTGGGTTTGGTACGAAGATGGGCGAGAGGGGGGAAAAAACCTTCGGGATGGATCAGGAAAGTGACCTCCGGCTCAGCCCACGACTTCCTTCCCTTCGCGTAGCTCAGGCGCCGCCCTTCCTTCCTCACTACTCCCTTCTCACTGCCTATTAGCTCCCTCTTCCGTAGGGCGCCTTCGGTCGCCTCACTTCGATTATTTACTCGTTTCTTTCATAACTTTTTTTTCCCAGAATGAATTCGTCCGACCACGACGAATCCTGCCCTCCTGTCTTTCTTTCTCATTGGACCACTGGCTGGGGCCCTTAATCATGTAGCCTACTAGCAATAATTAAATAATACAATAATTAAATATATGATATGTACAATAAATAATTATGAAAAGACCAAAAATACTCCTAGTCTGAAAATGTGGTAGTGACAGAAGGGTTTTTGTAACAAGAACATTGATAAGGGAGGAGCAAGACAGAACGTTTGCGGCCAATACGGTTCTACAGTTTCAACCGATACGGTTTTTTGCAGGGATCCACTGACTATTTCTTTCAAATTTCAAAGATGAATATAATGGTACAAAGAGTTTGCGTGTTCCAAGAATCCCAATAACTTTATTCACTCCCATTTTGAAATTATAGGGTTAGAGTTTTATGGTTAGGGTTTTCTACTTAGGGTTTTGTGGTTAGGGTAGTTTAAGGGTTAAGGTTAGGGTTAAAGTGACTAAATTTTTATCCAAAATTAAAGTGACCATATTTTACCCCTTACCCTAACATTTATCCAAAAATTTATCCAAAAGTAAAGTAACCAAAATTTCACTTTTCAATTTATCCAAAATTTACCCAACTTCTCACTCTCTCGTTTAGTAGTCAAGGAGTAGAGAGCGTGGCAACAATGTCCTACTACAAGAGCTCGTAAGTCAGGAACGGGCCTTGTCTATGAAGCCAACAACCCCTAACCCTAAAAAAAACCTAACCCTAACATAACCCCCTAAGCCTAAAAAACCCTAACCTCCCTAACCCTAACGTCCAGACAAACTGGCAGAATTTGTTAAAATTCTGCTAGTTCGTCTGTCCGCCAAACTCAATAGCGGAACATTTCTCTACAAATTATTTTCCAAACTTCCTTCTTGAGGTAATTTTCTTAAAATATATTATTCTCTATAAAATTTTCTGAAAAAGATTCACATATAGCACTTCCTTATTAGTTATCCTATCCATTACTATCCAGATGGAATTTGGGTGTACTTCCTTGATATTTGGATTCAGAAGATCTCCTAGCAATCATGACCATCTGAAAGTATAGGCAGTAGCCCAACTGTCTCGTTCTAATGCTGCTTAAGCGACTACTGTTCATTCAGTAGAGCAGTTGAGTACCTTCGTAAAAACTGATGTTTACTCTTATATTCGGATCGAGGTGTTCCTAGATGTATCTTGGGCTGGTTAGCAGATCACGTGCTATTTTCCGCATCTAAGAAAAACCCAGTTACTTGGAGTAGGAAGAGAGAGGTGCGTTCTTGGTCAGGTGCTTAAGCTGAATAGGGATTAGGGCCTTTGGATCATAGGACTGCAGAAGAGGTTTGGCTCTCGATTTTCATGACAAGTTTGAAGCTTCATTCCCATACATATAGCATATTGATTTTGAAAGGCTCGATATCAAAGAGTTTCATTTGATATATGTTCCTTTGTATCAACAACTTGTTGATGCATCTACAGATATGTTCATCGACTGAAATTTTACTGTAGTTGAGCAATCTTCGCATAAGATAAATGTAGGCTTGCTGGAGATAGGGACATAGGGTGCACTTGGAAGGCTATTAATGTTACCATAAAAGTGGCCCCAGGTTTTGGCCGTCTCGTTGCTGTGAAGCTGTTAAGAAAATGTATTAATCCGACAGTTATATTAAGGGACATTTTGTAATTCCCTAGAGCATTTTTACTACTGAGTGAGGAGGTGGCCTTTAACAAAGCTGAATGGTGAATGGAAGATAAGGATTCATGTAGTTGACCCCAAAAATTAGGGATAAAGGTTTTGTAGTTGTTGTGTTAGTATTTTCCTTGAGCTGATTGTTTGCTTTAATTAATTGCTACCAAGCACCCTTATCTTATATTGACTTGATTTAGGTGCATAGATTATTCATAGATTTCTTGTTCGCAGAACAATGTGGTAAACCCTTGTTATATAAGTGGATCTAATGTTTTTTTCGAGAATTAGATGGAATATTCTTGAAGAACACTTTTTTGTTTGATGAGTATTAATATTGTACTAATATGAAGATGTACAAAGTTATGCATAGCCATGTTTAATCTATCAATGTTTTTTCTTTTCTCTTCTTTTTGTATCTGTGAAATTTGATTGGAAATGTTTCGCTGCATCTTAACTGATTCTGGATGTGGGATTTTACATGCATATGTGATCTTTTGTTTTTGACGATCTTGTCTGTGTGGATGAGAGAGTTGTTTGATCTATTTGTATGGCTCCTCTTTGCCATTTCGTGAGCTCGACAATTCATAGTCTTTTCTCTAATATATTGTGAATTCTTCTGGTATTTTTCTCTTTTTGCCTTGTGACTATGCTATTGAACAATGTTTAACTTTCCTTTTATATTTTTTTTTCGAAGAAGGTAAATTTTATTCAGGCCTCTAGAGGCTGTAACTCAGTCCGAAGGCTATCACCAATCCAGTCCGAAGGCTCCATCCTGTCCGAAGGTTACATCCCGGCACGAAGGCACCCACCTAGTCCGAAAGTCTCACACAGTCGTAGTCGCACTGCACCCAACTACCACTCCACCATTAATTCATCCAAAAGAAAATTAAATGACACCGGGGGCCTCGAACCCACAACCTCTCCATCCGGGTGCATCGATCTTAACCGCTAGGCTAGACGTCATTTATGACCTTATATCTGGTCTTAACCGTTAGGCTAGACAGTCATTTATGACCTTATATATATATATATATATATATATATATATATATATATATATATATATATATATATATATATATATATCGTGAGCAGGATGCGAGGCAACTTGTTTTAACGGGATTGTGAAAGATTTTATTGAATATCGATACTAAGTAATCGATGATAAGTAGTACAAAGAGGAAACATACTTGCAAGTAGCAGGAAAACAAACAGATTCCAAAAATCACACCCTCACACTTAGGGGATTCATTTATTTATATACAAAAAACTGCTTCAGAAAGAAGCAACCAGCTGCCAATTATTTCAGAAAAAAACTTTCAACTGTCTTCCACTATCAGGAAAATGAGTCGTCTTCCTCGTTAGAGAAAAAAAGGAGAGATGCTGCCATTAATAATGCTGGTAACATCATATCATTGCAACTATTAAGTGGAGAACCCATACCCAAAAGTCATCCTCAAATCATGTGAATAAAGGAGGATGGGTACCACTAAAAGTAAAGAAAATTATCCATCATTAGTGGGTAGTGGAGCCGTAATCGACTGGTAAAAGTCGTTTGCCGATATGTTTTCGAGATTAGTCTCTGATGTATAACTAGAGATATCTATACCAAAATTGGCATTGAATTGTGCTTTCAAGAACTGAAGGCGTCTCTTCTTTAACTCTTCTTCAGAAATACGGGGGTTCTTTCTGATTAGAGATTCTTTTAATTTGGTGATGGTGTTATCACCGAAGATTTCGTTTTGGACCTGCTTGTCCAACTTGCTTTCATTTTCTTTGATGGAGGCAATGACTTCCATCAGCTTATCATTTTCATCAATTCGTCGCCATCATTTCACAAAAAAAATTCGTGACAAATTAGGAATATTGTTGGGATCAAAATCACACTTGATAGTCCAACGAAATATATAAGAGATCTGGAATTGGACAAAGAAATATAGAGTACTCTCTCCCTCATAAAGATGATCTTCTTGACGACGTGGATAAGAGAGAATCTATTTGGAGAATTGTTCCTAAATATGATTTGGAAGAATTTTCAAGGTAGTTCCAAGTCTAAGCCACCAATCATAAAACCATGAAGGAATTTAATTATGAAGAATCTCAGGACAAATTCTGATGAACCATGAATGAATCTTTTGGGAATTTTCATAGTATAGGAAGTTATAAAATGCTTGTATATAATCCCAATAATTGGACAAAGAAATATAGAGTACTCTCTCCCCCATAACTGCAATCTATTCGAAGTAAGAATTTTTTATTTAATAAATAATCTTGAAATTTATGAATGCATTTAATAATAGAAAGAAGTTATTTCTTTATCGTAGAGTAATTGATTTGAGTATCATCCCATTTACCATAATGGTATCTAACAAGAATAACGTGGCTATCGTTATTGGGATCTATTTGCTTGAGGATACCCCCATAGCCAATATTACTGGCATCTGTTTCAACAACTTTGAACCAGTCAGGATTGACTAAATGTAAGCAAGATAGGCGTTTAACCTTTTGATTAATAAGCTGAACAACTTTAGTATAATTAATACTCCAAGGAGCATAAATTTTCTATAATCTTTGATACAAATTTTTTTTGTATCAATAGCGATATTCTTATAAAAATCTGCCACATAATTTAGGGTACTAAGAAATCTCTGTAATTGCTTAGTATCAGTGATTTCATCAGAAAATTTTGAAGCAAATTCTATACTTCTGTCAATAAGTATAATAGTATTATTCACAATGTTATGTCCGAGAATTCAATCTGAAATAATTTTATTTTAGGAGCAGAGATAACAAGATCATTCTTTATAGCTAAATGTTTAAAAACATTTAAATGTTTACAGTGCTCGTCAATAGTATTTGAGAATATTAATATATCATCAATATATGAGAGTATAAAAGAAGAATATTGAATGGATATCTCATTCATGATATTCTGAAACTCAGAAGGAGCATTTTTTAAGCAAAATGACATAACATTTCATTCATAGTGTCCAAATGGAACTGTGAATGTTGTTTTATACTTATCTTTCTCTTCAATTTGAATATGCCAGTAACCTGACTTTAAATCAAATTTAGAAAAGATTTTTTGTTTTAACAAATTCTGTTAAGAAAATCCCTTTTATTGGGAATTGGATATCTAATTCATTTTAAGACTTTATTTAGAGGTTTATAGTTAATAACTAACCTAGGAACACCTCTTTCATTTTCAGCATTATTATTAACATAAAATGCTGTGCAACTCCATGGGGAGTAAGATTTCCGAATAAACTTCTTATCCAGAAGAGCTTTAATTTTTTTTCTTACATAATTCAAGATAATTGTTGTTCATTTGACAAGGTCTAGCCTTAGTCGGAATATCGTTTTCATTAAAAGTTTCTTCATAGAATAGAGCAAAAATATGTTATTTTCTATCCCAGAAGGCATTAGAAATATTGTTACAAGTCTGACGTTTGAATTCGTTTTCAACTTGTCTTATCTTTTTCTGTGTTTCAATTTTCTCACTGATATATTTTTTTCTTTTATAAAGTTTATCTGATTAATTTTCAGATCAACTTCTTTTGTTTCATTTAGAATTCTTATCACAGGACTCGTGATAAATTCGAATGTGATATCTTTATTTTTATAGCAAGTAGAAATTCCTTGCTTATTTATTTCTTTTATCGGTATAAGCTTTTCTAGGAAATGAGTTCCTAGAATAATATGCTGGGATATTTCTTTAACAACTATGAAGTGTAGAGGAATGCAAACTTCATTTTTTCAGATATGAACATCTGCTATCTTGAAAGGTATTGGTAAAGCTTTGTTATTGGCAGTACTCAATGTTTGATTAGTGCGTTCATAATATTTTAAAGGAATAACTCTTTCTTTGACGTAGTTCAGATCAGCACCGCTATCAACTAAAGCAATAAGATTATATATCATATATTCATTATTGATAATGAGATCAATTTTTGTATACCATTTATGGGTAATAAAAAGATCTATATTTTCAAGAAAAGAATTTATTTATTCATTTCTTTTTCGTTTAATTGAAACAGATTGGACCTGTGGATCAGACGTTTGCCCTTCCTCGTTATTACTTAGAGGATCAACCATAAGGGCATGCTCTTTCATCTCTTTATTGGGAATAATTTTATTGTATGTTTTAACATCTTGTTCAATGAGAGCAAGTCTTTACTGAGTTATTTCATCATTAGATCTCAGATCTTTGATTTTAGTCTTCAAAAGTTTTAACTCCTTATGAAGATCTTGAATAGAGACAGTCTTACGATCTTTTTCTTTTTTTTTCTTTTTCTTTTCTTCGGGCTAAGACTTCAGTCATGGTATAGAGAGCAAAATAAGGAGATGTCTCCTTATCATGTTCTTGTAATATTTCGATGATCTTTGCTTTCACATTTGAATAGTTAAAAGAGATTCAAGAAATTTTTTTTATCTTTACTGGTCAATACATTAAAAGAAAGACCATTTATTTCAATAATGGACTTATAGTAGTCTTCTTTACTATTGATGGTACATGCTTTGCAATCGCAGTCAGTACCACGGTCATTATCAGAGTATTGAGATTCATTAGAAGAATCATATTCATAATCAGAATTGATCATAATCTTGTAAAGAGTTTTCTTTAACCCTTCATCTTCTATCTCGTATATTTTCTGTTTAGTGTAGCATTTGTTTGAGTAATGACCCAACTTTGCACAATTGAAACACTTAACAGTTTTATTAGAACTTTTATTTCTAGATAATTTAGTTTTCCTTTTTAGAAATCGATTTCTTTCTTCAGGAAACTCTTTATTATGATGTTTCCTTTTAGAAGAATAACTCTTCTTTCTGTAATATTTCTCTTTAGAGAATGAATGATTCTTTGTGTTTGGGGGCTTAACAGTCTCTATAGCAAATTGAATGTAAAATTCACCTAATTATTTTTTCTTAGATAACCTTTGAGATTTTAATCGATTCTTCAATTTTAAATCATTACAAAGGTATAACCCCTCTTGTATGCAAACATTTATCAGACTTCCATAAGTGAAATCACTGAATAATACCATTATTATTATTTCGCATATTTTGTCTGATCCTTTCTGCAAACAGATTAGGAAGACCATCAATGAATTTGGATTTTCAGTGTACAACATTTGCATCACTTAATTGCATTACTCTATTTAGAAATGTATCTTTGTAACATCTAAAATGAGTTAGAGTAAGACATCTAAGATTTTGAAGTAGAGTTCTGATTCTCTCACCATTATCAGAAATTACTCATGTAAAATGTTCATAGATAGTGACAATCAAAGTCATAACACTATCCGGTGTTTCAATATTATTTTCAATTTTAACGGCATTTGAAATCTCTGCCTTTTGTTCACTTGATAGACAATGATCCCACCAGCCTTTCAAGGTGCCAGTAAATCTATCAAGAAAGCTCAAATGAGAAGTCTATCATAGCCATTAAAACTATGGAAAGAACGGTTCAGGTTAATGATAGCGAACACGCTATCAAGTTTCTCTCAGAAGAAGATCTTGAACCCTACATAGGGAATGATGTGTATAATTTTATCCATATTTGATTAATACAAGTAGCATTAAAACCTCTTACTCTACAAGGGTTAAATGCGTCATTTATATCTTCTTTAAGAGATGCCAGATGTTTAGATTGGCAACCATCTCTTATGAGAGTTATGCAGACTAGTCTTTGCCATGGACCAGTCTACTTTAATGTTTATCATAATCTTAGCATGTCTCTTACATATACTAACTTACTGGATTCAGTAACGTTTAACCTTAATATGTATGGTTATAACTTTAAGTAAGGTTCAAAAATTATTGCAATTCTCTATCGTATTCACTTTAAAGTATTGTCTACTTTAGCTCCTAAAGCCAGACATGTTACCAAACCTGGTAAGACAACTTTGATTGAAACAAATACGTTGACATCAAATGTTGCTGCTAATAAAATTATAAAATGGAAAGAAATTCAGTTCCTTGATAAATGGGTTCTGAGTCAGGCGATTTCGCCTAGACCTATTCTGGATACAGAGATAGACCAAATTGTTCAAACCCCAAATGGAGAAGTGGAAGTTAGATTTACTCCACAAATAAAGACTAGAATTTCGACTTCTAGTTTCATATCACCTTCTATAAGATATTCCTCTTATTATGAGAAAGGGAGAAACATCTTCTCAGAATTCTGATAAAGAAGCTGAGATCAAAAATATGAAAATAAAAAATAACATTATTAAACCTTAGTATAGCGCAGAATGGATTGATCCTACTGATCCAGTAGATCATTCTGATGTTAATTTTGGTACCCATTCTCTTAATGTTATTACTCAAACTAGTAGTACTAATGATCATACTAATGACTCTGATTATTTTGATTTTACTCAAAATAGGGGTGTCAGAAAAATTATAGTTGAAGCTTATATATAATGATGAAAATGAATTCAAATCTTGGTTTGAAAAGAATTATACCAAAGAACAAAGTTATAGATTCCAAGATGAATATTATGCTCATCTCAAAGAGATAAATAAATTCAAGTGGTTTGATAAATGGTTTATTGAGAGCTATATCAACCAAAAACTTACTAGCATTCATGTGCTAGAAGAAGGTTATAAAAATTGGATAACTGATACGGGTAAACGAATACGTTCCTTATACTCACCTAATGAGCCTTTAAAGGTTACTGTCAATTCTGAAAAATGTATGCTATTTCCTTTATTCGAATTATCGATCATAAGGAAGAGCAAATAAAAGAGCTTTAAAAAATTGTAAAGAAAAATAATTATACCAATGCTTATATTTAAACCGTTGGTTTTCTCAACTGGTTAGAATAGAAACCGCTATTGATGAAGTTCTTAACAAGGTAAATTCAATTCTGAAATTACCTACAGCTGTTCCAAAAGCTTCTACTTCTAAAGAAATTAGAACAAAAAATATATCCTTAAAACCTGCTAGTGATGTTAGTGGTTTTAAATTATCTTCTCATGAGGTTACGAAAGAAGAAATAAAGAATTTAATCGAAAAATTACAAACTTGTCATGCCCCAGTCCCAAAATACGTAGGACTAGGAATACGTAACATGCCAGCTACGCATTCGACCAGACTCTGGTCCGATTCGAATACGTATAAGCTGTACTAGAAGGGTTACTATCTATAAATATCTATGCCTCAATCCACAATGAACGAAATATACAAGAATGAGCTACATGTGCTAAAGTCGGCCGCCAGTAACCCATAAGCTCGAATTGACTCGAGGAAGGAATATGAGTCTATAAAACTAGGCTATATCAGCAGATGAATAAACAATATGAATAATAACCAATACTCCGGAAGAAATGATATAAGTACCTGGCACCAATTCCTGCATGACAAAGCAACTCACATCAG
Organism: Iris macrosiphon; assembly: GCA_036927795.1. Taxonomy (NCBI): domain Eukaryota; kingdom Viridiplantae; phylum Streptophyta; class Magnoliopsida; order Asparagales; family Iridaceae; genus Iris; species Iris macrosiphon. Next base: position 145,107,928 of record JAYESA010000017.1, on the reverse strand, counting down.
CAACTCCAGGCAGGCTCCACAATGGTCTATGCTACAAAACTGGCAAGGGACCAGGTCCTCAGAGGGACGTAACAAGGTACAAGAAACAGTATGCCAAAATAAATGCAGTATATGAAATGTATCAATAGGGCAAACTATGTAAACATCTAAGTGGTATGCAAAATGAGAGCAACATTAGACTCAGGCTGAGACCACTACAAGCTCTGTGTCGGGGAGCCGGTAGCAGTAATACTATGTAGTTTTACTATGTAGTTTACTATGTAGTTACTATGTAGTTACTATGTAGTTTACTATGTAGTGGGCCTTGCACTGTAATGGCTAAGGCACTGCAATAAATATATATAATTAGCCTGTAGTCTGTGTGTCTCTCCCCACCCAATGCAATCACGCGTCTCATGTCCACGATGTCTCATATCCATGTCACGCAAGATCATATCTAATGCAGCAAGTCATAATGATAGCTAAGCACATGCAATATCTATGTCATGAATCATGTAACCTATACAGAATCACCATGAATATCTCAGGAAGATTCTGTCTCATGAATAGTATCAGGTGTCCCGAGGTATGACGTACTTGATAATGCAAGCACGAGAATGTATAAGGTCTCGATGTCCAAGTCTAGGTGACATTACACAACTCTGCGTACAGTGTTGACACCCGAATATTATTCGGACGCTAAGTAATGTCACACGGTCCTAGGTTCAACAAAGATATTACAATAATAATACATCAAGGAAATAACATGTATCAATGACTGCAAGATTGGCAAGGTACACTTGCCTGGAGTTTGAATTCCAACAGTAGTTCTGGTCTCAGCAGAATCAGCAGGTACTCCTCTAAATGCTATAATAAAAATTACCATCAGATTCAGAAGACATCAATTAGCTAGAATTGTCTGTCCTTGAGTCCAATTTGGACACAGGGGCAAAAATGACAATTTCTGGTAAAAGCGGGGTCCACATGTGGCATGTTTCGCACCGAAAAACGTGTCAGAGACAATGTTCTCCAAAATCGTCAAACTTAGTGTCAACAAGTCCAGAACGATGATACGAACCCGACAGAACTTCCAGAACTGGATTCCGATGAGCCGATCACAAAATCGTCCGTCAAGTGGAGCCGTAGGGCCCACGATACGCGATTTTGTCAACGTTCTCAGAATCGAACCAAACTTGGGTCACAGGACCAGCGTATTGCTACGAGTCCGATGGCGCAAGTTTTGTTTCGATACGACGTGCGTACACGAAGTTACAACGAGTTCCAGAACAGGACCGATATGGGGAGTTGTCGACGGATACGCGTTGATTTCGGTGTGCACGCACATCCAAATCAACTTCTGCAAAATTTCACACGTCCGTATTAACGACGCGCACCTTTCGGTGAAGTCCGCACACGACCAAGTCGTCCCGTTTAGCGGGACGCACCCAGTTCCGGGGAAAAACAGGAGAATTATTTTTCTGATTTTGGGTCACAGTTTGCGATTGCCACAGGACGTGACACACCAAGCGGGTTGCACGGTTATCGAGAGGGTCACGCGGGGTTCGCGTCACAACAGACGGAACGGGAAAGGGGGCAATGAGGAGAGAGAAACGGCTACCTGAACAGGGCTCCGTAGAGGGCTGAAACGTGCGCTTCGCGAGGCGTCGCGACACGGCGACGAAGGCTAGGGTTTCTCGCCGTCGGAGCTGGCACAGCGGAGGAGGTGGCGGCGCATCGGGGTCGTCGACTCATCGGCTCGGTTCCGGAGCTGGAGGCGGCACTGGCGGAGCACAGGCGGAGGCGGGCCGCTGCTGCTGCTGCTTCTGCTGCTGCCGACGAGGTCGGCCGGGGACGGCTCGCCGGGGCTCGGGGCTGAGGGTGATGGGAGAGACCGTGGTCGTCGGGGACGACGGAGGCGGTTGGGGTGGCTAGAGCAGAGGAGGGAGGCGGAGGCGGATGACGACGACGCTAGTGGCAGCGGGCGAGGGCGAGGGCTGGAGAAGACAACGTGGTTCGGGTTCAGCGGGCCGTCGAGGGAAGAGGGTGGCGGAGGAGCTCGGGATTCCGGAGGGGAAGTCACCGGAGACGACGGTGGCTGAGAGTGGGGTGAAGGGGAAGGGCGGAGGCGGTGGTCGGCTTTATACGGAGAGAGGGAGGAGCTGGGCGGTGGCGGTTACGAGCGGAGGAGGCGTAACCGCCGCGGAGGCGTAACGGGCGGGCGGCGGTTACAAGAGATGGAGCGGCGCGGGCGGCTGCCGGAGAAGTCGGGGCGGCAGACGTTAGGAATTAGGTTTTAGGGTTAACGGGTCGGATTTCGGGTCGGGTCAGCGGTTTAGGCCCGGATCCGACCCGCTAAGATTTGGGCCCAGTTCAGCTAGACCTGGTCCAGTTCGGGTTGGTTCAGTTAGGAAATAAACCGAATTTATTTGGGGTTTAATAAAACTTAGTTTTTAGGTCTTTTAAAATGTTTCCGGGGTCCAATAAAATCCAGAAAAATTATCCTATGTCTAATATTTTATTTTACACCCAAAAATATCATTTTCATACTATTTTAATAGGTAATAAACACATTTAAAATTATTTATAACCTGAATACCTTGATTTAAATTAGTGAAAAAAATCACAAAAAAATTCCAGAAAATTCCGAAAATTGATTTTTAAAATCCTGAAAAATCAGGGGGTTTACAATTACCACTTTAAGTGGAAATTCCTCCTCTAAAGAAAAGAATAGTCTAGCAGTACTTGATAGAAATTCTTTTATAAGTGATGATTCATATATTGAATCTATTCATGAGAGTTATTCTCAGGATTCTGAAGAGCATTTAGATCATAATCAAATACATGCTATTCAACAATCATTTCAAGATGATCGATCAGGTTCATTCTTCTAGTATGATTCTGCCCATTCAGCAGAAGCATAAAAAAAAAAAAAAATCTAATCTTCAAAAATATTACTATAAACGTCCAACTCCGATGGATGTCTTATTCGAAAAGAACGATGATATCGTACAAAATAATTATAGTAGTGGTAATATTTACGAATGGAATATTGATGCTTGCTCTGACAAACAGATATGTGATCAGTTGCATCGAATGCTAATTTTTGCTACCGTTTGCTGTGTTAATGGTAATAATGATCAAACAATTGCTCAATTTATTATTTGTGGTTTTACTAGCACTTTGAAAGGCTGGTGGGATCATTGTCTATCAACTGAACAAAAGACAGATTTCAAATGCCGTTAAAATGAAAATAATATTAAAACACCGGATAGTGTTATGACTTTGATTGTCACTATCTGTGAACATTTTACAGGTGTAGTTTCTGATAATGGTGAGAGAATCAGAACTCTACTTCAAAATCTTAGATGTCCTACTCTAACTCATTTTAGATGATATAAAGATACATTTCTAAATAGAGTAATGCAATTAAGTGATGCAAATGCTGCACAGTGGAAATCCAAATTCATTGATGGTCTTCATAATCTGTTTGCATAAAGGATCAGACAAAATATGCGAAATAATAATAATGGTATTATTCTATATAGTGATTTCACTTATGGAAATATGATAAATGTTTGTATACAAGAGGGGTTATCCCTTTGTAATGATTTAAAATTGAAGAATCAATTGAAATCTTAAAGGTTATCTGAGAAAAAAACAATTGGGTGAATTCTTCAGTCAATTTGATATAGAGACTGTTAAGCCTCCAGACACAAAGAATCATTCATTCTCTAAAGAGAAATATTACAGAAAGATGAGTTATTCTTCTAAAAGGAAACATCATAATAAAAAGTTTCCTGAAGAGATAAATCGATTTCCAAAAGGAAAACTAAATTCTCTAGAAATAAAAGTTCTAATAAAACTGTTAAGTGTTTCAAATGTGGCAAGTTGGGTCATTACTCAAATAAATGCTACACTAAACAGAAAATAGACGAGATAGAAGATGAAGGGTTAAAGAAAACTCTTTACAAGATTATGATCAATTCTGATTATGAATCTGATTCTTCTAATGAATCTCAATACTCTGATAATGACTGTAGTACTGACTGCGATTGCAAAGCATGTACCATCAATAGTAAAGAAGACTACTATAAGCCTATTATTGAAATGAATGGTCTTTCTATTAATATATTGACCAGTAAATATAAAAAAGAAATTCTTGAATCACTTTTAACTAACGAGCTTAGTTCAAATGTGAAAGCAAAGATCATCGAAATATTACAAGAACATGATAAGGAGACATCTCATAACTTTGCTCCCTATACCATGACTGAAATCTTAGTCCGAAGAAAAGGGAAAGATCCTAAGATTGTCTTTATTCAATATCTTCATAAGGAGTTAAAACTTTTGAAGGCTGAAATCAAAGATCTGAGATCTAATGATAAAATAACTCAGCAAAGACTTGCTCTGATTGAACAAGGTGTTAAAACCTACAATGAAATTATTCTCAATAAAGAGATGAAAGAGCATGCTCTTATGGTTGACCCTCTTAGTAATAACGAGGAAGGACAAACGTCTGATGAATAGGTCCAATCTGTTTCAATTAAACGAAACATAAATGCATCAATAAATTCTTTTCTTGAAAAGATAGATCTTTTTATTACCCATAAATGCTATATAAAAATTGATCTCATTATCAACAATGAATATATGATATATAATCTCATTGTTTTAGTTGATAGCGGTGATGATCTGAACTGCGTCAAAAAAGGAGTTATTTCATTAAAATATTGTGAACGCACTACTCAAACATTGAGTGCTGCCAATAACAAAGCTTTAACAAAACCTTTCTAGATAACATATGTTCATATCTGTAAAAATGAAGTTTGCATTCCACTACACTTCATAGTTGTTAAAGAAATATTCATGCATATTATTCTAGGAACTCCTTTAATAGAAAAGTTTATGCCGATTAAAGAAATAAGTAAGCAAGGGATTTCTACTTGCTATAAAAATAAAGACATCACATTCGAATTTATCACGAATCATGTGGTAAGAATTCTAAATGAAATAAAATAAGTTGATCTGAAGATTAATCAGATAAACTTTATAAAATAAAAAAATATGTCAGTTATCAATTTCTCAACAACTTGAGAAAATTGAAACACGAAATAAGATAAAACAAGTTGAAAATGAATTCAAACGTCAGACTTGTAGCAATATTCCTAATGCTTTCTGGGACAGAAAATAACATATTGTTTCTCTACCCTATGAAGAAACTTTTAATAAAAAAGATGTTCCGACTAAGGCTAGACCTTGTCAAATGAACATCAATTAATTATCTTGAATTATGTAAGAAAGAAATTAAAGATCTTCTGGATAAGAAGCTTATTCGAAAATCTTACTCCACATGGAGTTGCACAGCATTTTATGTTAATAATAATTCTGAAAAGGAAAGATGTGTTCCTAGGTTAGTTATTAACTATAAACCTCTAAATAAAGTCAAAATGGATTAGATATCCAATTTTCAATAAAAAGGATTTGCTTAACAAAATTGTTAAAGGAAAAATCTTTTATAAATTTTATTTAAAGTCAGGTTATTGGCAGATTCAAATTGAAGAGAAAGATAAGTATAAAACAACATTTACAGTTCCATTTGGACACTATGAATAGAATGTTATGTCATTTGGCTTAAAAATATTCCTTCTGAGTTTCAGAATATCATGAATAAGATATTCATTCAATATTCTTCTTTTATACTCTTATATATTGATGATATTATTAATATTCTCAAATATTATTGAGGAGAACTTTTAAGTATTTAAATGTTTTTAAACATTTAGCTATAAAGAATGGTCTTGTTATCTCTATTCCTAAAATAAAATTATTTCAGATTGAAATACGATTTATAGGACATTACATTATGAATAATACTAATATACCTATTGACAGGAGTATAGAATTTGCTTCAATTTTTTTTGATGAAATCACTGATACTGAGCAATTACAGAGATTTTTTGGTACCCTAAATTATGTGGCAGATTTTTATAAGAATATCGCTATTGATACAAAAAAAATTGTATCAAAGATTAAAAAAAAATTCTGCTCCTTGTAGTATTAATCATACTAAAGTTGTTCAGCTTATTAAGCAAAAGGTTAAATGCCTACCTTACTTACATTTAGCCAATCCTGACTGGTTCAAAGTTGTTGAAACAGATGCCAGTAATATTGGCTATGGGGGTATCCTCAAGAAATAAATCCCAATAACGATAGTCACGCTATTCTTGTTAGATGCAATTATGGTAAATGAGATGATACTCAAATCAATTACTCTATGATAAAGATAGAACGTCTTTCTATTATTAAATGCATTCATAAATTTTAAGATGATTTATTAAACAAAAAAATCTTACTTCGAATAGATTGTGGTTCTGCTAAATCTGCTCTTGAAAAGGATGTTAAGAATCTTGCCTCTAAACAAATTTTTGCTAGATGGCAAGCTGAATTATCTATATTTGATTTTGATATTTAATTTATTAATGGAAAGGATAATTCTCTTCCTGACTTCTTACTCGTGAATTTTTGCAGCAAGATGTCTAGCCAAATCCGAGGTAAAGGCAGGTCTAAGGGAACGTTACGTCCTCAGGACTCTTTCGCGCATCAGAAAATAATAGGCAATCGGTATATTGAAGCTTGTTTCATCTCCAATGCTAAAGACAAACAACCTGCCAATAATGAAAATAATATCCCTTCTTTCAAAGAAGCAAGGAAGTTGAGTCCATCTTCTCAGAGAAGCTAAATTTTGAGGAAATTATTAAACTCGATAGGAGTGATATTTCATCTTATGAAGGATCCATGGAAACTTCATAAACGTTATCTCGAAGGCAGTTTTATTTCGGTTACGGACATATCTGTTAACCTTTACGAAGGTATTTTGATAACAACAAAATCTATAACAGTGGAATATTCTACTAAACCACATTCTCTGGAAGTGGTTTATAGTAAGGTTATTATCAAGAATATCCTCACACCACAATCTTGGGATTTATATCCTAACCGAGAACAACAGCTCTCAAAAGATAAAGTTATTGTTTGTAGTTATAATTATTGGGATTATATACAAGCATTTTATAACTTCCTGTACTATGAGAATTCCCAAAAAATTCATACATGGTTCATTAGAATTTGTCCTGAGATTCTTCATAATGAAATTCTTTCATGGTTTTATGACTGGTGGCTTAGACTTGGAGCTATCTTGAAAATTCCTCCAAATCCTATTCAAGAACAATTCTCCAAATGGATTCTCTCTTATCCACGTTGTCAAGAAGATCATCTTTATGGGAGAAAGAGTACTCTATATTTCTTTGTCCAATTCCAGATCCCTTATATATTTCGTTGGACTATCAAGTGTGATTTTGATCCCAACAATATTCATATTTTGTCACGAAAATTTCTTGTGAAATTGTGGCAACGAATTGATTTAAATGATAAGCTGATGGAAGTCATTGTCTCCATCAAAGAAAATGAAAGCAAGTTGGACAAGCAGGTCCAAAGCAAAATCTTCGGTGATAACACCATCACCAAATTAAAAAAAATCTCTAATCAGAAAGAACCCTCGTATTTCTGAAGAAGAGTTAAAGAAGATGTGCCTTCAGTTCTTGAAAGCACAGCTCGACGCCAATTTTGATATGAATATCTCTGCTAATACATCAGAGACTAATCTCGAAGACATGTCGGCAGACGAGTTTTACCAGTCGGTTACGACTCCACTACCCACTAATGACGAATAATTTTCTTTACTTTTAGTGGTACCCATCCTCCTTTATTCACGTGATTTGAGGATAATTTTTGGGTAGTGGGTTCTGAAATAATTGGCAGCTGGTTGCTTCGTTCTAAAGTAGTTTTTTGTGTATAAATAGGGGAGTCCCCTAAGGTGAGGGTGTGCTTTTTAGAATCTATTTGTTTTCCTGCTATTGCAAGTGCGTTTGCTCTTTGTACTACTTATCATCGATCACTTTGTATCGATATTCAATAAATTCTTTTACAATTCCGTTAAAACGAGTTGTCTCGCATATGCATATATATATATATATATATATATATATATATATATATATATATATATATATATAAAGGAAGGATTTGAGCACCTGATAACCGACTTAGAATTTATCAAAAAAAAAAAAATCTTATTACGTGACATTGATGTAATTTTGTAGCTTGCTGTTCATGAGTGGTTCCGGAAACCTGTAAATGATTGTACACTACTAGAGGAAATAAAAATAGTGTAAGCTGATATGGTGGATGAGAATTTCGTTCTGGGCTTGGTACCAACTTAGAGAGATTATTTGGACATATATGCAACATAGATTGAACGATATGCAAGTCCAGGTCTTCTATGTTGTTGTTCTGTTGATCCAGTATATGAATCTAGTTCTCTAAAACTCAGCAGTGTGTCCATTTTCTCAAGGAATGCAACTTTTTGCAGTAATATGGACTATTCTCCTAAGGATCAAGAATTGCTAAGAACAAGTAACCTTTCTTGTATCTTGTTCTTCTTGTAGCTAATGCTGCTGCATGGAGGCTCAAGTCCCACTGGATTTTCGGACAGAAAGTCCCATATGATTAAAGTTACATGTCAGGCAAAAAATTTCTGACTGCGCCAATAGTGAAAATGGACTTGGCTAAAGCAGTGGTATCTCGACTCGTGGGACGCTTCTGCACCAATAGTGAAATGGCATTGCTAAATAGTCTTTGACTAGTTGGTCGTTAACGTAGTTTGTAGTATCGGTCGATATTCATCCGATATCGATACTGTTTGGCATATTTCAATCCGATACCGACCATATCGATACTGACCGATACCGACATCGGAAATCTACTTTTCAGTCAAAAAAGACAAAGAAAATTGAACTAAAAAGAGCAATCATTAAGGATGTAAAAGCATAATAAAATTATAAAAGTATAAAACTTATCTATCGTAGAATGACGAAATTGTGAGTACTATTTCATTTAATTCCAAAATTAGTAATAAATAACACAAAAATACTTAAAATTATATCTAAATATATATTTTTTCGAAAATTTTGAAATATTTATTAATATTTATTTATTGTTTGATACCAAAAATTTTGATATTCCTATCTGATATTGATATTGATATGCTTCTTGTTGCATCGAGATTGTAGTCACTGCATTGCTCGACGCTTCTCGTTGCATCAAAGATTGAAAAAAAAAAGGGTTTGGAGTGAAAGATGGGCTCGAGCTATCGAGAGAAGGATAATTCAGTACAGTTATAAGCCTACACGCTAGCCACCCTTACAGGCCTTACTTGTCCTGTTATTTTATACTTGGTACTAAATCCCAAATGATTCTAATAGATCCATATCGGATTTTGGATCCAGATCCGAAAAGAACCAGATCCACGAAGGGGAATTGTGGTTTAGTGTAGATTTGTCAACCTAATTTTATTTTTGTCAACATAATTTTATTATGAATCCGAGTCCAAATGACCTATATTATGAATTTACTATGTCAATAGATGAATTGAAAGCAATATTAAACCTATCTATTTAGTTATTATGTCTCTAGGTTCATTTACCTATTTCCAACTAGGTAGGTATCCTAACTAGGTCACTTTTACCTACTAGGATTACATAATAACTTATATCCAATTATATCCTACTGTCCATTGGTAACATATAGTATATATCTACATCTATCTACGTATCCATATATACATATCCACGTGTAGGGTATCTAGGTTGCTAACCCTTTATATATATATATATATATATATAAATATATATATATACTTGACACTATGATAGTCACTTGTATCTATGTATCACATTGATACTCACATATAGACCTACACTTGGTACACAGTCACTCAATTGATCCTCACTGATACACAAATACCACCCCATAGTGATATCCTTCCATGTATCAACCCACACACACATTACCCCATCTGACACTCAGGTATCCACCTCACTGGCACACTGTTGCAGAACACCCCTCAGTCAAGAACACACACACACACACTGGCACTTATACCTCACTGATACACAGGCTCCTATTGCTGCCTACTGCTTACTGCTACTGCTACTGCTACTGCTACTGCTGCTGTTAGATTACTTCACATGATGCTGCTGCTGCAGATTGCTCTGCTTGCTGCAGAATACTGCATTCTGCTACTGCTGCATGTTGCACAGTTGTTGCCAATGCAGTTATTGCTGTTGCACGGCAATGCTGCACACTGCATCATTCAACACTCCTCACTGAACACCATGCACACATATCCCATTCTATCATTCACTACACTACACTCACACAAAATCTGACACGTCTTATGCATATAATCTGATACTCACCTCATGATACTCTTTGGTATACTAGGCTAGGCACACACACACATATCATTCCTTGTCCGGCGGAATCGGAACGTGACACTCCTTGCCTTGCCTTGCCTTGTCTTCTGTTGCGTTGCCTGGTTTATTATTATATGGAACACATACAAACCTACCATGCATTGTTGTTTCTGTTTTTCATGATGATCCATTCTTTATATGTGGATGTTATTAAGTATTATTTGTTTGAACCGATGAATTGATGCATTGGTCGAAGCGCTGCATGCGAGGAGATGGATATATAATTCACATGGTCATTATTGTGCAACTCTGATTGATGATGGTTGAGCCCAAACATCTGTGCTTGTGAACATTTATTTGCAGCAACAACAATAATTATGCTCACTCGATTAATGATACATGATCCAGAAACAACAATAATTATGCTCTCTTTGTACTCCTCGGTGTGTTTGTGTGTGTGTGATCTTCTTTCTCCTACATGGGAGTGCTGGGCACAATTAAAACATAATATGTCAAAAAAGTTGGTTTGCAATCCTCCCAAATATGAGTAACATATTGGTTGGTTGAAGTTGGAGGTTGGAAATAAGAGAGAAAAAATCGACACAAGTGAATTGGATATGAACACTGTAGACTATCATATGCACCGATTAGAATGATCAAGAAGGCATTAGTCAATACAAGTGATATGATTCTTATTAATGTTTAAGAATGGCATCGCCATCTTGGGATAAGTGTTGCTGTTGTTGTCATTATTGCATATTTTTTTGAATTATATTTGTTTATGAACTTCATGTATTTTGCTTTCACCTACATGGGAGATGCATCCAATCCTGGATTAACTTTTTAGATACTTATTCCTAAATTTATTTCCCCACCAAGTACCAACCCTGTTCTGGATTCTAATTCAACCATTCAATCCCCAAAATTAATCGTACTCACCAAACCGTGACATCTTTCCATCATTTACCAAATAAAATCTCTATATAGACCTTATTCTCCAAACCATCCTAGGGAAGAATCCAATGAATTAAACTGACAGTTATAAGTAGAGTTCTGCATTGGTGTTCTTCAACTGTGGTTGGTACAAATCAGTAAACGACAACTTCGGTTTCATTATTGGGCTAAATAGCATTTAGACCCTGAATTCTATACCAGATTAGAGTTTAAGTCGGAACATGCTCAATTAAAAAGTTAGGACCCTAATTTTCTTTTTCTTTTTCTTTTCTTTTTCTACTATATCTTGAACATGAGTACAAGGACAACAACCAAGACATGTTGTAAATGAGGATATAATGAAAAAAAAAAATCTAGGTTCCAAATTTTCCAATTAAATATGTCAAGACTTAAAACACTAAGCTGGTACAATATCCTGAGTCTAAACGCTAGTTAGCCCTTCATTATTTGAGTAACAAATATCCTATAAGAACTTTCTTAATTTAAAGATTATTTACACTAACTACTTCTAAGTTTTAGACTTATTATATAAAATATTCCTACTTTTAAACTAATTACACTGACCACCCCATCCTTTAGAAAATAAAATAAAAATAGGGAGTGATAGTGTTGACTTTTCATTTTTATCTTAAAATAGAAATATCCCATATAATAAATATAAAACATAGAGATGGTCATTGTAATTAGTTTAAAAATAGGAATACCTCGTATAATAAGTCTAAACTTAGAAATAGTTAGTACAAATAACCCTAATTTTAAAGACTGCCATTAATAGCCGTCGGATTACATGCAATTCATCTCTTGATTTTTCAAAGACCTAAACAAAAAAACCAACAGCCTAATTGCAAAACTAATGCCAATTTTTTTTTTCTACCAGAAACCCCTTTCCACCCTTAACCGATGTCAGGACTCGATGAACGGACCTACTTGGTCTCCTAACCTTACCACTAGGCTACACCCTAAGGGACAATGAAATAGTATCCAAAAAAAAAAAAAAAGAACTCTGCGCAAGTTAGTCTCGGTCGTTGGGACTCTTTTGAGTAACTATCATATAGATCGTACTTTGGCATTATTTTTTGGATAACTTTGGTTTCATTATTTGAGTAACTTTGGCATTCAATAAAGAAAAAACACACTTGTTCACTGAACACGTCTATTGATTGTACATACCATCATATAGATATCATGTATGCAGTACAGCTGCAATATGTCGAAGCACTCTTGAATCAAATTAAACACACAACTGTAGAGAATATAAATAATCATTCACTAGATTCTCAATGGTCAGTATCTGAAAATTTGCAAGGAAACTACCTTCCCCTCACTCTCTAATACAAGATGCGATCTCTAATTTAAAAGCTATTTACACTTCTACATTTGCTTTGTTCCCAGCAAGGATGAGGGAGATTTCCAACCCTCTGCTGAATGCTTGGTTGAACAGGAGACGGGACTGGAATGTAGAGACAAACGGGAACCACGACAAGAATGCTAAGGGAGCAAAAATAAGCATGCCCATGCCAGCATCGTACATCCGAGCAATCTCACGGACATAGTCCCACAACCCTAAGCTTCTCACCAGTCTCCTCCATGTGATGGCAAGCTGTGAACATAAAATCAAAGTTAGCAACAATAGTTCCTGATATTCAAATTTCTGAAGAATGGTGCAGTGTTGGTGCAATGATTCATCAGTGTCCTGCAGAGTATGTTTTCCTATGCAACATCAAGCAGATACCAAAGCACGTGAGATCAAATAAAGGTCTTGTACTAAGCTACTCACAAGTTTCAATCTTCGTAGCCCACAAAGTTCTCGAACATTCAAGCGAACTACCATATGCACTAAAAAACGTCTCTAAGAGGTACTCAAATGAGTGGTTTGTAGGCCTTGATCAGATGAAGATTAAAATGACAAAGAAAGACAGGAGCAAGGCAAAATCTCTCTTTCTACTTCCTAGATAGGAAATAAGTATCAAACTTCTTACAAGCCTATAATGCACTTAAAGAATCATTGGTACAGAATGATGTTTCACCAGACTCACTCTTGACAACATGATATATCAATGATTATATTAGTGGTTCAACTTCATAGATGACTGGTCTGTAGCACTACTGCAAATTGTGGAACAAATTTAATATTAGTATACTGACAATGTACTTCGTTGGTATGTATCAGCGATGGATACAGTGAATCCTAGTTATAGTACTTGAAGCTACTGTTTCCTTGCAGAAAAATATAAAGAAAATGTGATTCTATCAAAGCTAGAAATTCATGAAAAACAATGGCAATTCTTACATACCACCCTAACAGGCATAAAACTATTTCCCCCAAGGCATTATCCTATTGAACCAGCAATAAAAGGGTTTATAAAAATCCACAAGACTAGTAGTGAAAGGCTTTGCCGTTAGCAGTTTGGCAAGGCAAAAAGGCAAAGGCATCTGGAATGTATGAACTTACACATAAAATGAACCAGCCAGTAGGTATGAAGGCCAGAACACTAGCAAACAAGTCGGGAATTGACAACCTAGTGAGTGCAACAATGACAGCAAGGGCCGCAATTAGTCCTATAGCTGTGACACCCTGTATAAACCGCATCATCAGCTGGAAATTCGCCGACTTTGAACTATAATTGAAGACCTGCAATGTCATACAAATAAGCCATCGTTGGAGCATACGATCTTCACAAAAAATATGACTCCCTCACTTTGTAGGTTTTTGTGTGTGAATAATATTGTACTCTCACCTGAAATATCAACACGATGCCGAACAGCACAGCCCAAGAGAAACCATAAATCTGGAAAGATAAGAGCAATAATCAATCTCTCAGATCTTATAAGCCGATAAATGGAAAAATGTTGTAAACTATGAAGCACAAACACACTAATAATCAGTGTTGTGACCAATGTCCAGCAAGGCACGCCCATCCAAAATACACTAGGACATGCAAAAACAGGCGCCGTGACCCGTGTCAAACAAGTCACGTCACCTCTAAAATACACTAGGACATGCCACAATAGGTGCCGTGTCTGTGTCGCCATGTCCGTAGTGTGTCATATCGTATTCAAGCAACATAGGTTGTAATGTTGATAAAATCATTCTTATTTTGATAGGATAAGATGAAAAAGAAAATCAACATAACAGCTAGATATCCCAGGAGCTCACTGTTCTAGTTCAAATTAAGTGCGACCATCAAGATTAGAAGTGGATATACAATTGACTTGTATGACTTGTAAGGGCCAAAGAAGCTCCAGGCGCATAAAGGTCATAAAGAAATTGCTAACATTGAATTTTCAGGTACTTTTTCGAGACGATGTCACTTAAAACAAAAGAAGAAATATTGTTTATTAGTCATTCAAAGATACATCAGCCTCTCCAACCCTTTAATCAATTTATCAATATATGCCTGAGGTCGAGCAAAGTTTTAATGCTAAAAGAATTTTGTTGCATTGAGCATTATGGAATGTCCTTAAATTTGTTTGACCAGTTGCACAAAAAAACTCAAATTGGCTCATCAATTGAATATATGATTCTGGGATTCACTAGAATTGATTGCGGTTCTACAGAAAACTATAACGAGATAAAAGAGCAACGCGGCCAAGGAGTAAATTTTAGAGAGAAATTGGTGCCAGTCTGAGGGGTATATGTTTGTTTAATCCCTTGTTAAAATCACATCAGTTAGCTTCCCCCTAGAGAATATTAAAGCATGATTGCAAAATGTAACGGCCAAGCCTTCCTCCAAATTCAGCACACATAGAAAACAACTTTTAACCGAGTAGTTTAAGAATTGGCGTAATCTTGAATCCATTAAGAAAAACAATGTGTACAGTAGTATAGTATAATCTGACGCTTGACATAAGCTCCTGTTTGAACAAAAGAAATAACAGGAAGCCACGGATAGAGTTCAGGAGAAACTACAATCTGTTGGTTAATACTAAAGCAAGTCTCCCTTTCATGTCTCTTACTATCTTAATTAAACTAATGGTTTTGTTAAGCTCGATCTAGGTTGTCCATTCAATATATGTGTATGGATTCACTTGATTATCATCTCTCGTATCCTAAGATAAATTGTCAGTGATAAGGAACATCAGCATTAAGTGACAAGTTCATCATAAGGTTGATAATTACAGAAAATATAGATACGTTAGTATTGCATACAGTAAAGTATAAGATCGCCGAATAAATAAGAGTTCAACTCTTAACAATTAGTATGTTGACATAAAAAAAAACATTTTGTTGCTTTATAATTTCCAAACAACGTATAATTTGAAAAACCCTAGAAAACAGATGGAAAAGACCTCCAAGTAAAGACCCAAAACAAAACATGAAGGTTCAATAAATCCAAAAGAGAGAAATACTAAATAAATAAATGTTCCTCCTTTTAACAAAAATCCACTTGCCTAAGTCAGTAGAAGTTTCTAGAGATGCTAGATGTAGTTACGGAAGAAGTTGGGCATCGTCAATGGAGATAACATAACTGAAAGTCAATGAATGACGTCGGATACAAAACATTCTTCTAAAGAGTTCAGTCAGAAGATGAGGTTGTTTACAAAGTTGTAAAGGACTTTAAAGGGTTATACGCGTATTTGGGTCCACTTATAGTGTTGTAGCATCAGGTTAAATAAACATAAATTTCCAAACCATTTCAAAGTCAGGATTAACACGTTTAAATTCATATTAGTCCAATAATGATACACTGTATCAGTTATAAATATCTTGTCATACAATATGGAAAGTGTATCCTATGATATAACTTATACCTATTCTATCATCCAATTAATTATCGTTTCCATGATGTACTGTCGCAAAAGATTATGTATCGTGTAACATAAGATACTAACAACAAACACCCCATTTGTCACTAAAAGGAAAAAGCATTTTATGCAAGGTAGTCAAAGGCGCAAGGCGCACTCAAGGTGCAAAGGGTGCATATCACCAGAGACGCAAGGCGCACTTAAGGCGTGTACCTGAGTGAAGCAATGCGCACAAATAATAAATAATAAAAATATACATAAATAAATAAATTAGTAATGTAAGTAATACAACCAAATAACATGATAAAACCAACAAAAACATGTTAAAACATAACCAAGTTAACTAGCAGAGTACAATAGTAGTCAACAGAACTAACAAGAACTTGTTTTCTCCAACAAGAAGTAACAAATGAAAGGAACACAATTTGTAAAATAAAAGCAGAACCAATAAAACAAGCATTCATCTCCGTCAAACTCCATCAAATCATCGTCAACATCGTCACCACCAATACTCCCATCAATATCATTTTCTGCTAGGTGAGTCCAAAGAGCCAAAATAAAGTACAAATACAGAGGGCGCGCCTTCACTTGTTGGCGCCTTACTGCGCCAACAATGTTATGTTATGTTCAATACAAATGCTTACCATTAGGCCCGTGCCAAACGTAAATGTTATGTTCAATATAAATGCTTGCTTGCCACAATGAAATTGTCACAATCGACTATCACAATCGCGTATCGTGCATGCATCGAGTCAGCCAGAACGCTATCGAATAATCCCTCTGTGCAATATGAACCTGCAAGTATCCGGGACCGTTAGGTCGCCAAGGCAATCCCCGAATCAGGGGAATGCATCAAGGCAAGTTGTACACCGAACGAGAATCATGTCAAGCAAGTCAAGTAACACAGCTCGTGGAGCAATACTCGTTCAGAGCAAGAATCAAGATTCAAACATATCGTGTATCTCCTGTATCTCGTGCATCTCGTGAATCTGGAATGACCTAAGACTTGCATGGTCACGAACAACTCGTGCACGAGGTAACTCATTCCTCGGACGATCAGCAGGGCACCGACATCGTACCGGCCTAGGAGGAATGCTTGTGTGTATTGCGGCTGCAAATGCGGGTCCAGTATGCTACCCCGTCTTTGTGGTTTGATAATACACGGTATTCGGCCTTTGTAAAGCATATTACCTTGGACTCTCCGTCTACCCAATACTCTCTGTTCTGGCGGGATGGCGTGCAACGGCCCTCCTGTGTCGCATGTTTGCCTTGAATTGCTTGTCTTGTACAAAGTGTTGTGCCCCATTCCGCAATTGAGACTATCAAATGCCTGGTCCTTTATGGCTATGCCAGTGACCCCATGTTCATATAGATAAGTCATCCTCGTTTAGCGACAATCCGCGTGCGAGTCATTGCATCTCGTCGAGAACATCTGAAACACCTAAACGATCTTGAGTTTGACACACTTGTATATAAGAATACTTCAATATCTTCTGCAACACATCTGATGACCCGTGTAACTCGTGCACCCGAACCATAATCTCGTGCACAACACTTTGCTTGCTTATGTTATTGCCCCTGAATTCATATATATATGCTCGTGCTTGAATTAACTTAGTTTGCCTTGGACAGGGAAGGACAAATGGTAAGTTGGTAAGTCTCGCCGTGTTTCCTCTTATATCGCACGGTGCACTGCCACATGAGTTAGGCTATTCAACATTGCCATGAAACTGATCCTAAGGCAAGATTAGAAAGATAACTTAATAGATGGTGTACGAAACCTATTGAACGTGTTTGGATTTGTCGAGCGGGCGAGTAGCCTACCCTCCAGTGCATTCATGTACTGATAACCCACCAGATTGCTTGCAGGGTGCGGAAGAACCTCATTCGGTGCGGATGCCTCCTTCGTGCGTGCTAAGGCGTGGAGTCCACTCTGGAGCCTTGGAACGTTGCGATCCGGAACTGAAGCATATATACAAGACATAATGTTGGAACATCGCCTATGTATCATTCCGCAAATGTAGCAACTTGGCATGCTTTTACTGTTTCAGAGAGAAGCTTGAGCGATTTGTAATCTCGGCTATGCGCCGCCTGTAACACTTCTTATATCAATAAAGAGTTTGTTTTACTTCAATACTTGTGTTATTCAATGCTTCCGCTATTGACGACTCTGTGAACTTGTTACCAATAGCCTATGCGTTTATAATTCCGCTGCACTCGTACAATCTGTACGACTCTGTGGCTTAGACCTCTTACCGCCAGCATGAACCACGGCCTTGCACGGGCGCGGCTTACGCTCGTGCGACATCACGCCCAGATGGGTCAAGCGATCGTCCCGCGGGAGCGCTGGCGCGGTGATTCTCGTCTAGCGGGGACGGCCGATTAACCTGCGGGAGATGGGGGCGTGACAACACTTTTGACTACACTGATTTTATGGCAGTGTGACCCTTCCCACATACATAACAGGGTATTTAGAAATATGCAAGACGTCATCAGTACAAGTTTAGGTAGGAGGTTCCTTCTGTAAAAGTATTACTGTCATACAATGCAGCTACCACATGTCAAATAATAATTAACTTTTAAGAAAATGATTTTCTGGAGAGCTTAACAACCTAAAAAAAGTTTTCCAAACAGAAATTGGTGCTTGTATAGGAACCATGGAACCAAATTATAAGCAGCACTTCAAGAGGCATTATTTATTCACAACCATGCTCCTCCAATGCAAATTCTAAATATGCAAGATAACTGAACCATGATCACAAAAAAACTACTAGTAAAATAACTCAAATGGCACAAGGGTAATGATAACTTACTGCCAGTGAAGTATTATTTCCAGTGAGATTGAACTTGTATACAATCCCATATTGGAATATGAGAAATCTAAGACTTAGAATCGTCTCCAAGATACGCCCTCTCAATGTTTGAATATGACTCTGCACATATATAATAATGGCAAATAAGACATGATAAAGCAATGGACATAATTTAAAATGACTAACAGTTATAGGAATGCAGTGTATGAATTCATCGTGCAGTTTACATATTATAACTAGCATTGAAGGGGGAAAACATACTGAAGAGAGCTGTCTGGAAATCATCCAACTGTTTCCATCAAAATGTGGTCAGCAGAGACAACAAGGCCCCACAGATCACATTTACACACAATTTTGAATCTTTTACCAACCCTCCATGAAATTATTGCCAAATTTCATAGCATGCCAAATTTCATAGCATAGTTTGGAACACGTGGAACACCTTACAAACCTAGGAGAACAATTGGCAGGTGGATAGACCTAGTGATTGTCCAGGGTAAGCTTACAAAAATAAAGATAATCTTCTTTAACAAGCCTAGAAAGGGAAACTGCTCAATGGAACAATGATTTCGGTAGGACTGAGTAAATCAACTTAAATTATCAAAGAAAATAATTCTAAATTAGTAGTTTAATAACAGGCTTTTATCTATGGCTCTTTGAACTCAGTGAGCCATTTTCTGTAACCTACACTTACCCCAAAGCACACCACCACCACCACCAACAATAATGATAAATAATAAAGTAATAAATAAATAGATATAAAAGAATATAGAAAATAATTCTTCATAGGATTATATATCTACATCAAATGTGCAAGAACAGAGCAACGAAGAATAATGGTCAGTGAAACAATTAAGTCTATGATATCTATATAGGTCATGGCAATTATATTAGTAGATATTTTCCCTTAGAAGAATGACCTATTGTGCAGAAATAACCCCACGCAAGAGCAGCATCAGGTAGTTGGAAAATAAATGGTTTCAAAATTGTAAATAAACTAGAATCACAATGTAAATATGATATAAACATGCACGAAACTAAGGCATAGTTATCCATACTATGTCATATTTATATACCTGTTCCTCGTCCCACCAAGATTCCCAACTGTTGTCCCCTTTTATTCCAACTCCACCTTTGTAAAGAAGCCAACTAACCCAATCATCAAAATCATCAACAATCCTGGTAATTGAGCATAAAAAAAGCACTAGTAAAAACACAGTGAGTGATTCCAAGCACGACTTCAGAAGGAGAAAAATTCTGCACTAAGATTGCAGTATTTACTAATAAGAATATATATATATATATATATAGGTGACAGTCATATGAGAAAAAAAGTAACATACACAAATTCAAGAAACTTACTTCTGCCACTCAAAACCAGAAGGATTGAAAATATATGGTGCAAAGAGCCATGATATGACCAGAAACCAACTACTAATAGTTAGAAGGACGAAAGAAGATGCACCATGCTCAGTGTAACCATATGCTATGTAGACAATGAGAAGAAGTGCAACCTCTAGTCTGCAAATAAAAGTAAATTTGTGACATCTAAAGTAAATAGAAGGCGATCTAATATACATTCTTAGAGCCGACCAACTTACGCTTTGACAAAGTGACTTCGGGAATAAAGCCTATAATTTTCAGCGAATTTAATGTGGCGGACAACAAAGCCTCTGCCAGTTGCCTTGTACTGTAAAAGTTTGCCATCAATGTTATATAGCTTGCAAGGAAATGCATAAACATAAACTACATTATTTATAAGAAGAACCAACTTACTTTTGCACCTCCATGAAGGATTGTCCTGCCAAAGTAATGAGTTCTGGTTCCAAGGGAGAAAGTAAAGAAAACAGCACACAGCTGGAGCTGCATAATAATAAAACTAAAAACAGCCTGCACAAAAATAGTTATTTAAATGTTAACTCAATAGAAAGTATAGTTAACTAATAAGCATCTCACAATAGCAAGAACTAATTCAAACTAAAAACAGAAAGCACTAAGCAAAATAGAAACAGAAATATATTTTGGGTTTTAAAGAAAACAGTGCTATAGAAAACACACAAATCAACGAATAATAGTGAGAAAAACAAACACAGCAAACACAAAGGTTCGAGACAAACTTGACGAGCGAAGATCGGAGATGATTATACTGATATCTGAAAAGAGGAAATACAAGCACTAGCCCCCAAAATACACCCAACTTCTCTCACCCTGAACAATAGATCGGAATGGTACATAAGTAGAGAAAACCAATATCCAAACCGATCCAACTAAAGATGAAAGAGGGAGGACGAGGTATAAAACTAAATATATGGGATCGGTCCTGGACGTAACAAGTGATTTCCCTTTCAAGTCATATGGGCCAAGTCCCATATCATAGCTCATGGATCAACTCTAGCTTTGGTTTCACAGAGTTCCCAACAAAGACAGAGTTATACTAAGTGCCATCATAATTGACAGCCTTAGCTTTATACTCTAATACTTTATTAGGTCAGTACTTAATCTGTGGTATTCTGGTACTACGTACATTAAAGAATGTGGGATATTAAGGAAGCATCGTGCACTCGTGGAAGTCCTCTTGCAGGATTTGTGAGCTCTTGTATGTCATCCTCCTTCCTACGTCTTTCAAAAGCAAGAATCATAAGCCAAAGAGGAAAACATGTCCATCATGCTTCTTGTCACAGTCCATAGGCTGTATCTCAGCATAAGAGAGGTAATTCCAAGTCATGATGGCAGCCCATTGCCCATCATGTCCGACCATGTAAGGTTATAGGAAGATTAAGTCACCTATTCCCTCGTAACAAAAGTTTTACCACCACTATATCAAGACTGCCTCGAGCTTCTTTTCAGTTGAATCTTGGTAAGTACATGCTCTATTGCAAGATAATAAAGCCCTTTAAATACCAAACAAAATACTGAGAAAGACAACCCCCCACCCCACCCCCACCCCGCCCTTCCCCCCTTTCAAGTACTAAACATAAGGAATACTGGAACAGTATAGACGTAGTAGCCATGTAATAGTACCGTGATTGTGATTATTTTGATTATTCTGTATTTGTAATAACAGTGTACGCTCCCTAGGCATGCCTTTGTAACCACTATCAATCACTGCTAACTTATGTTTATCTAGTAATGCTACCTTTTCTGCGTTCGCCATACATAACCGGATATAATATTGGCAAAAGGTATTCTACAACAGCAAGTCTGCACCCAGTTTTTAAGATAAGATTTATGAAACCAACACATTTATAGGATTGTAATAAAATGTCCAGATCAAAAGGGTGAGTGTTATATAAGTATAAAAATGTTCACATTAAAAGGGTAACTTTTATATATTATCATTGAGAAACATTTTTTTTAATCAAGAATTTTGGAATTAATATAAGAGAGAAGGCTGACCTGCATCAATCCCTGCTCTAATATGAAACCCATTATCATCGGTACAGCAGTAAAAATACCAATCTGAACCAAGAACTGAGCATTCAAAGCAGCATCGAGTGCAGTGTTCCCCAAAATCTTAGCCTGACGTGAAATTGCTTCATCGAGGCCAGATAACGCCTGATTAAAGAACATCTTAGGTTAGAGTTCCGAAGAGCTACATATTTATTCTTGCAAAACAATTATGCATTAGTATGAGTAACAATCCTGTATATCATTGAGATAAATATACTTGCAGTGAACAAATTTCTGAGTGCTGAGCTTACCAAATATACTCTTCCATACAAGAAAATGTACACAGTAAGAACAGTCATCTGCATCAACAAGAAAACTTCAGAACTAACAAACTGCAAAACCATGAAAAAAAATGTGAAACCATAAAAGCACAGAAAGAAAGAGAGAGAGAGAAACAAAGACAGACCATTGTGCAAAAGTAAAAACCAACAGTGGTGAAGAAGAATGATAACATCCTAAAGAAGTCAAATAACTGTCCGATCCGATAGACATCTCTACTTAGGACTTGCTCTCCGTTTCCACCAGCAACTTTTCCCTCAAACAAAGCAATTTGGTTCAAACCAACATCTCTACCTTTTCCAACCTGCAAAATAACATAATTTCAGGATATACCAACTGCGCCATACTTAAAAATAGACAATTAAACTCAACCTGAATATACTCGTGGTGCGTGATGTTCCCCTGCCGCAGCGTGGAATTAAATCCTGAAAAGTTATGAATAATCAGATGAAATTAACAAGAATGCTGTGTCTTATACTGTCAGGGGTCAAAGAAATGCCTATATTCTTTGGTGAAAATGAGTTAGGTTCATTACACAATGTTAGACTGAATAAGAAAAAGAGTTAGGTTCATTACACATGTCGATAACAAGAATTATGTGTGTACCACTTATTCTTATTTTATACCATTTCTATTTGTTTTGTTGAATGAACAAAGATCTTTAATCTTTTAACTTGGTATTTCTGTTTTGTATTTCAAGTAGTTAACAAGCATCAGTTGACGGTTTCGCCAAGGTAGATAAGGGCTCAGATCATGTGAACTTCTCCTTGATAGAATCAGAGATGGAATAGAACGGAATGGATAATCTACATTACGCTTGAGGCCGGGTATATATACCCCATCGGTCGGCGGCAGTCTTGCCATCCAGCCGATGTGGGACTATGCAATGTGTATGTCTCTAACAGTCCTAGGTTAAGGTTTATCTCTCTAGACCTTTCTTTTTGAACTGTCCATATGCTCTTTGGTACTAATAAATTATATTCATTTATCTTGAAACACTTGGTACAAGTAAATAGCATATGCGACACTTTTATTTATTTTTGGAGTTAACATAAATGCATTTAAGTAACAACAAAAGGAGAAAAAGAGACATTTAGAACAAAAAATTGGTGAAAAAAGAGAGCATATGGATGCTTAATAATAAGAAAAAGAGAGCATCAAAATAATCTTCGTTACCAAGGTTAATAAGAGATCCACTATAATCCTCTTTGTATCGTGATAAATATTTATTAGTAGTTTTTGTTTTTTTACATGAATCTTAACAATTGTAAATAGATATAACACTCACAGGAAATGCCTTATCATGCTCTTTGATATCTGTAATATTGCTTAGTATTCCTAAACTTGATGAAAAAAAAATACTAATTGGTTCAATACTTTATTTGAATAAGATTTGGTTCAATACTTAACTATGTATCTGTTTGCCAATGGTACAACTAATCCTTTATGTTGTAATGGATAGAGAATCAACAACAAGGCAATTCTAGAGAATATGAATATGATAAGCAAAATATACGACAATAAATAAATATATATGAAACATATTAGTCTTAGTATCTAGATAAGATAGGAGAAATTTTAACTTTGTACACTAGAAAACAAAATAATGGATGCTAGGAGATGATTCTACACGAGAAGGAAAGGAAAAAAAAAACTATTGAAATCACATTCATACTTCACACACAATATTTTCCAAGCATTATTTCATCTCTTTGTTATGCTATTAATTCTCCTTTTGGCTCATTAATACGCCACAGATTCATTAACCAATGCTTTAACTTAGCATACATAAAGAGGCTTATTTGACACGTATTCTTGGTGTACATGAGTGAACGAATATCTGATACTGATACAACTCATGTATGACACCCTCCATTAAAGTATAGGTGTAACATAGTTACCTTAGAACACATGATACACTAACATTCTAAAATGATTCTCTATATGCATCTTGAATTTAACATAATATATCCACAAAACTGCCATTTAGAAATAAGTCTATTCATCTTCACTTGCAAATATCGTATGAGCAAGCTCAAGATAATGTTATAGTCCTAGCAAATTGGAAAGAAATAATAACAATTCCATCATAATTACCTGCATATATATCCTCACTGATATTGATAACTCGAGATGCTTTGCTTATGCCACCTCTTGTGATGTGAAAAATCCTATCAAAAACATCTGGATGTCCATAGTGCATGCGAACCCTGTAAGGGATATCATAGCAATTAGCATTCACATAATTACACATGTAAAGAAGATTGGTTTTAAAACTATGAAATATTATCTCGTTAAGATTATAATAGGGGTTCTTCGATATAGCCCCTCAAATGTTTCCCATTTCAACATAAGCCCCCCCCCCCCCCCCCCCCCCCCCCCCCCCAAGTTAGACTAACCATATAGTTAATCAGCCATAATATTCCACATTGGGTGAATGACCTTTTGACAGGGAGGAGAGGGGAGGGGGGTGACCAAGGGAGGAAGGAGGGTGACTGAGGGAGGGAAGAAGGAGGGGTGGTTGTGTTCGAGGATGGATTTGGGTTTGTTGGGTCTGTGGATGAAGGAGTGGAGGAGGATGCCCGAAGGAGGTGGACAACCGACCGGGGGGAGTTTGCACCGGTTGTGGACGAGAGTTGGTAGTTGTTTGGAGAATGGAGGACGGGTTAGGGTTTGTTGGCTTTTGAGTTTGAGGATGGAGGGAAAAAATAGTCAACAATATGACATCAATTGACTCTATCGGTGGTTATTATTGCCCTTAACCACAAGGGCTTATAACCAATAATCTTAATGATTTAAAGGTTCTCCTTCCAAATAACAAGAGTCCGGAAGCTTATGTTGAAATGAAAAAGATTTGAGGGGATTTTATATAGAAAAGAATCGATTGTAATGTATAAAGTTCAATTTCTTCCAAAGAATAAATTTTATAGTTAAGAACATAAGGAGCAACATTCTACAAAGTATTAAAAAGAATCTTAAAGTATTACTTGTCAGAAACACATCAACCAACGATAATACGAAGGAACGCTCACTAGTTATGGGTGCAATATTAGATATCCCTATTGAAACTTTTTCCCCGCAAGATGTGCAGTCATGAAATGAACAATATGCCATCAATAAGAAGTTGGACAGAGCATAACTGGAAATATGAGATATAGAAGTGAACACCGATAAGAGACGAAAAGATAAGAAAGCAAGATGCTTAATGATGCAAAACCACCGAAAAGATAATTATGTACCACTGCAGCCAACAATTGACACCAATCAAAGTTCTTTGGGAAAACAATTCTTTGGGAAAACAAGGTCCACTCACCATTAAACTAACATGACAAATATAACGCAGGACGATGATAACTGGTATAGACCAAGAGAAGACAGAATATTAATCATGGAAATGACTAGAAACTGCTAAAAAGAGAGCCGGCCATGAGCAGTAAATTAAAGAGGTGGATGGCACTGGTCGTCCCATGCAAAAATCCAACTTTGGCTTATTTCTAGTGATATAACCATGCAGAAGAAGTATGTGATTCGACAGCAGAAGCAGCAAGTCCAACTAACGGGAGTCCCAACTTCCACTGTATTAACAGTTTGAAGCGGGCAAAACAGAGATTATTGATTGAGGAAAAGAAGCAATTGTGGAAAGGAGAGTAAGCGAGTGTTTGCTCGATTATAGTAGGGATAGGATAACCACTTTTTAGACTAAGAAGGAGACGAACAATTCAGCAAAGCATAACATGCACTGCTCCATTGAGGATTGATTGCTTTTCGGTTATTCCATCCCAAGCAAAAATTCTTGGTTGTCAATGTTGCTAGCATAGTTTGCAATATCGGCCGATACCAATCCGATACGGCTAATAACGATACGATTTTGGCATGTACCGATCCGATATCGACTGATAGCCGATACTAGCCGATACCGATATTATAGGCCTCTTTTCCAGTCAATTCGACAAAGAAAATTGAATGAAAAAGACCAATTAACAAGAATGTAAAAGCATATAAACGATGAAAACTCATCTATCGCATATAAATCTATCGACGAGGGTGACTACTATTTCATTCAATTTCAAAGCAACTAAGAAATAACACAAATACTTAAAATTATACATAAATGTATTAAAAAATTCTAAAATGTTAATAATTTATTAATAATTATTTGCTTTCCAATACTAAAAATTTCGGTACTGATTCGAAACCGCCGATACCAATACTCAAAGGAAGTGTCCGATACCTATTCTGATACCACGAACCTTGGTTGCTAGTAGCAGAAGTGCTGGAGAAATATGGTGGTAGAAGTTGAACCTTGCAACTCTTGCCAAGAAAGAAGACACCAAACCACTTTTCCCAAGTCCAGAAGGTGATGTCAACAACAACAGCAAAGCCTTTTACCAAAATCTTGGGGTCAGCTAGAAGGTGATATGTTGGAATAAAATCATAGTAATTAACAGGAAAATTAGGTGCACGCCTGTGCCTAGGCAAGAAGTTCAGCATGGAAAGAGGTTGTGCCTTGCTTCTGTCAGGCGTGCCATTGTTTTTGCTGGAACAAATGCAACCTTATTCAGGGATCAAGTAGCAACTTCGACCCTCCACATGAAGGATTCAAGCACTGTTGAAGCTACCTTGTTTTGTTGCAAACAAGTGCATCCTGGAACATAGCAACATGGAGCAATTCCAAGGTCGAGAAAGCCTCATTTTGCTCAGCCTCAGATGCATGTAGTTCAGCATGAAAAGAGGATGTGCCTTGCTTCTATCAGGCATGCCCTTGTTTTTGCTGGAGCAAATGCAACCTTATTCAGGGACCCAGTAGCAACTTCAACCCTCCACATGAAGGGGTTCAAGCACCGTTTAAGCTACCTTGTTTTGTTGCAAACAAGTGCATCCTGGGACATTGCAACACAGAGCAATTCCAAGTTAATTCCTCAGATGCATGCCTCACTTTTGTGCTTTGCACCTAGGCCCTGAAGGACCCTTGTGCTTAAATGCGTCTTTCACCTCTAAACATTATGGATCAACTGTGTAACATATATTCCAAAGGTCCCAACCAAATTGGCTGGCTAGAAAAGTTGAAAGCAGTTGCTATTCATAAAATTAAAAAAAAAGAAAAAGAAAAGAAAAAGACAGGTCTGATGAACCTATCTTACCCATTATAACAACAGAATGTTCAAGATGACATTTCTTCTATTACAAGTAATTAGCAAACAAGTGCATCGTGGAACATAGCAACACGGGGCAATTCCAAGGTTGAGCTTTGCTCAGATGCATCTCGCGTTTGTGCTTTGCACCTAAACCCTGAAGGACCCTTGTGCTTAAATGTCTTTCACCTCTAAACATTATGGGTCAACTGTGTGACATATATTCCAAAGGTCCCAACCAAAATGGCTGGCTAGAAAAGTTGAAAGCAGTCGCTACTCATAAATTCATAAAATTAAAAAAAAGGACAGGTCTGATGAACGGTCTATCTTAGCCATTATAATAACAGAATGTTCAAGATGACATTACTTCTATTACAAGTAATTAGTAAAAAACTGGTAGATGAACATCCAATTTTAAAAAGGATATTTGCTGAAAGTAGAGAAATGGAGTCTGAGTTCAAACTTCAAACTAGAAGCTAACAAATAGAGGAACCTCCCCCTAGTGACTTCTCCAGACTAGGATCACAATGTCCTAATCAAAGTTGTAAGTGCATGTAAACCACTTCAAAGAAAGAGAAAAGTTGAGTCGCTTAACTGTTTTGCAGAATAATAATCTGAAATCTAAATATCTATGTCGTCCTTTAACCAGTATGTCAGAATCCACTCAAAAGTTCAAAACCTCACAAAGTTATAAAACTTAAGGGTACAATCTGACTTGGAGACACTTTGAAAATATTAAATTTCTCTCAATAGACATGTATATGAATAATTGAACCTAAGCACATGAGAGATCCTTTTTAAAGCTGTCATCAGTGTCATATATATATATATATATATATATATATATATATATATATATATATATAAGAGAGAGAGAGAGAGAGAGAGAGAGAGAGAGAGACTATATCAAATAACAAGAGGTATTTTAAATTAAATTTAACTCCAGAGTGCATTACACAAGATAATAATAATAGTGATTCCCATAGCACCTTCCACATTTCAAGAAGAGAACATCTATCATGTGGGCCAAACAAGAAAGTGTATCAAAGATGCACCTAGTAGATAAATCCCAATAATTTACATTGATATGTCCTAACTTCTAAATATACAGTGGACTAAACCAAAAAATAATTTTTCTTTCTTTCTGTTCATTGATAGGAGAAGAGAATGCTAGTTAGCAAGTGTTGTCGGGCTCTACTTGCAAGCTAGCTAACATGCCCCATGTCAATCAATGTACACTAGTGTCTATGTTTGCTGCTCGCTCATTTTTGTTCAAAAGAGAAGGTCACTCCTTTCAGAACATGAGCTCACTTCTTTACTTTTAAGATCCAAACCATGGGTTAAAAAATTACATCACTTACAGAACATAAGCACAATAAATGACTTAGGGAAGCAGTAGATCCTGAACAGCTAAAATTTTCAACTCAATGGGAACAACAATGAGTCACTGTAAACAAATATATACGAGAAAGAAGTTTGCAGGAAAGTACATCAAAAATAAAATGAACTACCAATAATGAAGTTAAGGGTTGTCAAAAGATACTATTTGGAAGTGATAGAGCAACATATACTATTTTTAATCAACATTAGCAATAATACATGTTACACTATAAGAGAATCTCATTATCCATGACCAATTAAAGGTATGCCGATGAGCAGAAAAGAAATTAGATTATATGGGAATGAAGTTCAAAAAGGTTCAATATTGCATAAGCTTCATTAAAAAAGAGAAAAAACTGACTCACTTGAGAGGGTATGCCAAAACACGTTGCCCCAAGGTAACAAAGCTTGTTTCCTGATTTGACATAAACCATGCCAATGAAGACACACTGGGGGGGAAACAGGGTGTATAAAACATATCCACATAAAACAAAAGGCATCAGAATTGTAGGTAAAGATAGGGTTTATAAAACTATGAGAAGAAAAAAATCGATGATAACCTTCCAGTAAAGACATGCTCCCGCACCCCAAGAATTGTAGGTGGCCGCAGTCCATGATCTGCCCGGAATTCTTCAAGGAGATTTCTCATTTTCATAGCTTCCTCAAGGTAATTGTCCTATACAATGAAGGATTCTAGACTAAATACGGAATGGCAGTAATAAAAATAATAAGAATCTTTGAAAATTATAGACCGCTATATTATGCATCGAAGATAAATGAGAGAAAATAAAGAATCTTCGAAAATTTTAGATCAGCAGAATATTCATGGAAATTTAAGAGCAAAAAAGTAAGCACAAGAAACATGCTTTGAAATAGAACTAAAGACTATATTTATATAAGGCAGACCAATGTTCCTGAACGAAAGAAATCTAAGCATATAGTTTTTTTTATGAAACATGTGATAGTGAAAAAGGGAAACTCAACTGTATTGCAAAACATATCATCTTCAAGATTTTCAGGTAACTCTCCTATCTACATACTTCAGAATACCTATGTTGCAAGAATACGGACACCGACACGGAAAAATACAGATACAGGGATACGGACATTTTCAAATATATACTATAGTAGTTACCTATGTTGCAATGATATGGACACGGTTACAAACAAGATACAGATATGAACATCATTTAGCTGTGTACGTGCAACATAGCAGAACACATTGAAAGAGTGTCCAGACTTGCTCCTCCGATGCCAGTGACCCCACTTCAATCTTACAAAGATGTACACAGTGAATTTCGAAGTCAACATTTCCGTACTGAATTCAGGATCTGTTAAAGTTCAAGATCAATAAGTGCATACAGAGAAGTCCTCAATCTGAATTAAACAGTGGAATTCTTCTTTTATATAATTGTATAAGACTTCAATGACAGGGAGAATAATCATGAAGTCCATGCCTCGCAGCTGGAACCTTCTCTCACCACAAGGCAATTCCCATGCCCTTCTTTGTTAAAAGATGCATAATCAATTTCTATCTGAACTTATAGAAGTGATATATGCAGTTAATAACTGTTTTTTCATGATAACGGTCCAGTTAAGTTATAGATATATCACCGATATATCGGTTTTATAACGGTAAATATCGGTTTGCATTTTTAACACAATTTTTATATATGAACAATACACTTAATAGTTTTCTATTATAAAATATGCAGAAAGTATACATATCGTCGTGAAATCCAAGAAATCCAAGATAAAGGAGATCACCTGAGAAACTACATCTCTGAATAAGTTTGATACATGAAGATTTTGATGGCAGAAGATGTAATCTCCATTCTCCATTGATGTGAATGTCATATCATTCAATATCGGTTTTTCTTTAGCAAAATCAAAACCGTGAGAAATCGATTTTTTTGTAAACCGATATTTTGAACAATATCGGCCATATCGGCCGATAATATCGGTTCCGATATTTTACCGATATTTCTACAAAAAAATATCGGTCCAGGACTGGTACCATTATATATCGGTTATATAACCGATACCATTAAATAAGTGGATGAGATCCTATACTCTAATCATATGCGCTGGCTTGCTCGGTACAGTAACGTAACCGAGACAATATGCTCTCGACCTGTATGGGCCACCACAAAAACATGTCACGCCCCAGTCCCAAGTGATATTATGGAATTGTAATTATCTTGTAATCAAAACTGAACTGTCATTCATACTTGATTCAGATCCCATTCTTATCACACTAGTTCCTCAATCAGATCCATATTGGCACAAGCCATGAGGAAGATTTTTCTGATTCTACTGGAGTGATACTGATCA
Source organism: Iris macrosiphon (assembly GCA_036927795.1). Taxonomy (NCBI): domain Eukaryota; kingdom Viridiplantae; phylum Streptophyta; class Magnoliopsida; order Asparagales; family Iridaceae; genus Iris; species Iris macrosiphon. Next base: position 145,076,548 of record JAYESA010000017.1, on the reverse strand, counting down.
CCTCACAGGAGATCCAGTGGTAAATCTTTACTCTAGAATCCAATATCTCATTGAAGTTAAAAAATGATTGGGCTTAAAACAAGTGAGGTCGGAATTACACTATTAAAACCAGGCTGCCAAGTTTACATTCTGAAATTATCTTTACAGAAGATCTGAATATTACACGATATTTGTCCACCACTATGCCTGCTACCATTGTTATTAATCAAGGCAATAGCAAACTTAAGATGTATGCTTGAAGCAGTTTTAGGTATTGTAGCCTCCATCACATTCTTCATTAGGACTAAGAACTCTAGTCAACTATTCAAGCAAGTCAGAAACCGAAGGTCATGAAGTAAAACTACACCCACATTTCAGGATAAACCAAACCTATGACAAATTCCAGGGTTTGGTTGAAACAGAACCTGAATCACGACACCGGACCACACCGATCCAGACTGTCCGGAAACATCCTGGACTAAGGTTCGCAGTATCGGCCTATACTTCCGATACCGAAGTTCTGCCTATTTTTCAAGTCAAGAAACAGGAATAATATGACAAACGACAATGTTGACACTAATTTGATTGAGCTGAAGATCAATATGGTACAGTATGTCGATAAAATTCCTTATCAACGCAACGTAACTGTTACATTACAAGAACTTGTATATTATAAATTCACAATGTTCATACATATTAATCTTATTCTATTCAAAACTATATATTTTTAAGAGTGCTTTGTCTAAGCAAGTTGTAGCATGTGAATGATAGATTAATTCATTAAGAGGAGAGGGGAGTACATTACATAGGAGAGGCTAACCCCTCTCCCTATTAGTCTACCCGATGTGGTACTAATTTCAACTTAACACATAACTCAACACCCTCCCTCAAGCTGGAGCATAGATGTCAATCATGCCCAGCTTGTTACAGAGAAATTGAACCCGAGGACCTAGAAGAGATTTTGTAAATATATCAGCTATATGATCGCCGGTCCTCACATGGTGAAACTTTATCATTCCTTTCTGATACTCATCACGAACAAAGTGAATGTCGATTTCAATGTGCTTTGTCCTTTCATGAAATACATGGTTAGTAGCAATATGAATAGCAGACTGGTTATCACACCACATATCTGCTGCTTTATATCCTGCTTCTTCTCCCAGTTCATGTAGAAGATGCTGCAGATATAGCACATTTGTTGTGCCATGAGCAATTGTCCGATATTCCGCTTCTGAGCTTGATCGTGCGATCACACTCTGCTTCTTACTCTTCCATGATACCAAGTTCCCGCCAATGAAGACCGAGTAGCCAGATGTAGACCGTCTATCCGTAAGACTGGCACCCCAGTTAGCATCAGTAAAGCTCTCAACATAAGTATGTCCCTTATTCTCTATCCGAATTTTTTTCCTGGATTCAGAACTAGATAGCGCAGAATTCTGAGAACTGTCTCCCAATGTGGAACTCGTGGTAAAGACATGAATCTACTTGCAACACTAACAGCAAAAAAAATGTCTGGACGAGTCATAACGGCCAAGTAGTTGAGTTTCCCAACTACTCGACTATATTGATCCGAATCGGTCATCAGTGTCCCCTCGTCGAAAAATAACTTTATTCCTGGGTTCATGGATGAGGTTGCTCCCTTAGCTTGCATCATTCCTGCATCATTTAGGATGTCAAGCACATATTTTCTCTGAGACATTACAGTGTCCCGCTTACCGCGTATGACTTCTACACCCAAAAAATAGCTCAACGATCCCAAATCATTGGTTTGAAATTGTTCTCCTAAAAACTTCTTTAGTTCTGCAATGTCCTGACTGTCGTCTCATGTGATCACAATATCATCCACATAGACACCGAGTAGTATCCTCCCAGCTAATGGCTGATAGTAAAATACTGAATGATCCTTCTTTGATTGGCACATGCCAAACTGAGTAACCACATTTGTGAAACGACCAAACCATGCACGAGGAAATTGTTTAAGACCATAAATAGCCTTCCGCAGATGACACACTTTACCCTCCCTTGCAACAAACCCGGAAGGTTGCACCACATATACTTCTTCATCAAGATCTCTATGAAGAAATGCATTCTTGATATCCAATTGTAGCAACGGCCAGTCATAGCAAACAGCTAAGGCCAAGAGGACGCACACAGAGGTCATTCGAGCAACTAGGAAGAATGTCTCAAAATAATCCGCACCATAGGTCTGAGAATAACATTTTGCCACCAGACGAGCCTTCAGGTGATCAAGAGTGTCATCCGGTTTTACCTTAATATTGAACACCCATTTGCAACTCACTGCCTTCTTACCATGAGGTAAATCAACCAAGTTCCATGTATGGTTCTTCCGAGATGCTTTCATTTTCTCTTCCATGGCAGCACGCCAACCGGAATATTTAATACCCTCCTCTGCAGAATTGGGAATTTGAATCTCATTAATAGTCGTCACCAATGATTGTGTGTGGCTAACAAGCCCTTTGTAATTGTGAACGTACAATGGATGATCACATGTACGACGAGGTCGAGCTGGCGGATCAGGCGGAAGCAAATCAATGGAGCTAGAGAAGGATGAAGGCGTTGTGTCCACAGACACTATCGACGAAACTAGTTTCGGCGATGCTGGTACCGACGGAGCCGGTGTGTGCGGACCATCGGACCGGAAGACTGGCTCGGTAGTGGAAGGCACCCTTACAGGGGGCTGTTATGTTTGAACAGGAAACAACAAGAAATCCTCTTCTGGATAAACTTGTAGAGCCGGATCAGTAGTTTGTGGAAGTGGAGAAAACTCGGTTTCAATAAAGGTAACATCCCGAGAGAAAAAATACCGCTTCAAGACTGAGAAAAAATACCAATACCCTTTTTGATCTTTAGGATACCCAAGAAAAATACATTGGATAGCCTTTGGATCTAGTTTAGAAAGAGTTGGTCGAGTATCCCTAACATAACAGAAGCAACCAAAGATTCGAAGAGATAAAGGAAACGGCTCTCGTTTGGAATATAACCGAGAGAAGGGAGTATCGCCATTGAGAACAGATGACGGCATGCAATTAATTAGATAGCAAGCCATGAGAACGCTATCCGACCAAAAAAAATTTGGAGTACGTGCTTGGAACATAAGAGCACACGTTGTTTCTAAGAGGTGAGATTCTTGCGTTCAGCCATACCATTCTGTTGTGGTGTGTAAGGACATGAAGTTTGGTGGATGATGCCATTCCGAGACAGATGTGAAACAAACTCACGAGACATATACTCACGACCATTGTCACTGCGAACGAATTTAATCGGAACACCAAATTGTGTTTTGATTTCAGCATAAAAATTGCACCAAATGCTATAATTCGGAACAATTTTTCATGAGATAAACAAAAGTGACACGCGAGTAGTCATCAACAAAGGTAATAGAGTACTTGAATCCCATCACAGATTCAACCGGACAATGTCCCCATATATCGGAATGCACCAACTCGAAAGGAGCGGAAGCAACTTTATTTTGACTGACCGGATAGGAAACCAGGTGATGCTTAGCCAAACTACATGACTCATAATGAAAAGAACATGAAGCATCTAAAGATGGATACATTTTCTAGAGTGCTTTGACAGAAAGATGTCATAACCGATAGTATAACTCAAAAGGATCAAGTTTCACACCAGCACAGACAACAGAGGAAGGTTCATCAAACAGGTACAAGCCTCCAGCCACATGTCCATTACTGATAGTCTTTCCAGTCTTTAGATCCTGAAAAACACAACCATCAGAAAAAATATGATACCGGGCAATACATATCACGAGTAATCCAACTAACTGAGAGTAAGCTGAATGGGTTTCCAGGTATATGTAATACAGAATATAGTGACAGTCCCGAAGAAAGACGGACAAATCTTTTTCCACGGACTGTCAGCGAACCACCGTTGGCACATGTAATATTAGACATACGACCAACCGGTATATAATTTCGTATCATATCTGTGTCACCTGTCAAGTGAGCAGACGCACCATAATCAAGGACCCACTGCTTCGATTGTACCACATGCCGCTGAGTACCCTGCGGTAGACCCAGAAGTAGAAGCTTCACCTAAACGTTGAGCTTGAAACTCAACAAAGTCTGCATATGCTTCATCAGTCATTTGTACGGATCAGCTGCCAAGATCAAGAATATCTAAGGTGACATTGGCGGCAGAAATTTTAGTACACTGCCACTGAAATGACCCTGTAGACCACAGTTGAAGCAGGTGTGCAGTCGACCTCCATCACGACCGCCAATACCTCGTCACGGCCAACACATCGTCCACCACGAAATCCAGTACGAGCGGCTCCCAGAGCAGATCGATCAGCGAAAGCATCACCTGGAGAGGTCTCGACGACCTTTGTTGCCCGTAGGACACGAAAATGAGCTTCCATTAGAGATGGAACCTCAGCTACTGCCATGATCTGAGAGCGAGCTGAGTCTGCATCAGGACGAAGAGAGGCAAAATATGCCATGACAAGAAGCTGCTCCCGTTGAGCCATTGCTTCATTGATATCCGTCGTCAGAGGTAATACACGGTCAACTTCATCGACCAAAGCCTTAAAGCCTGAAAGTGATCCTTATGAGACTTGTTGCCCTGTTCCGCCCGGTAGACGCCGACGACCGAGTAGTAGATACGAGACAAGACGCATTTTCCATCAAACGTCGTCGATAGGACCTCCCATAACTCTTTTACCGTGTTCGTGTTCTGATCCATGTCCTCCACCGATGGTTCCATTGAGTTCATCAACTGTGTAAAAAGTCGACTATCATCTCTCCCACTGCTCAAATGTGGGATCAGTTGTCTCCGGAGGATTGTTAATCAGATGCTTGGAGAACCGTATTCCCCGAAGTATTTTCTCAACCTTCTTCCGCCATGTTGAGTAGCCATATGGTCTGTCCAACCGCCGATCGACGAGTCGAATCGAAGAAATCATCGTGCCAGTGCCCGTTGGTTCCGCCAATACGTTCCTGACACCGGTAGTAGTAGCACTGCCAGTTGCATCAGTGTTAATCATCATGCACTTGATTCAACTGTTGCTGGATCTTTCCAACCCCAATAATCACATCAACTTTACCGATGAGCTATCAACGTGGCCAAAACCGGCACGCGCATTGAAAGTAGAGATCGTATGGGAATCACAAAAGCCAGGTCACAGAGGTAACCCAAGTCACTCTTTGTGTAGATCATGATGTGGATATCGGGATAAGACGGAAACAAAGATCCACGTAAACAAGCAACTTATCTACTCTTTGTTAACCCCTAGAGCCGTAATCTAAGAAGAGAGGTTGTGCAAACAAATCATTGTCTACCTTCTGATTTCGATATATGCTCATGAAGTCATAATCTAGGAACGGAGGTTGTGCAAACAAATTATTGTCTACCCTCTGGCTTCGATATACGAATTATTTTTTTTTGGAAATTAGGGTTCAGACAGGAATGAGGGACGGCGATTGAGGGTTAGGGCTGGTGGCGGGGTGGAGAGGCTAGCGGCAGGGAGGAAGCGGGGGCGCCAAGGAAGCGGAAGGAGGGGTGGCAGGAGGGGGGGTTTTAAAAGGGGGGGTGGGGTTGGCGGCTAGGGGTTGGGGTTGGCGGCTAGGGTTTGGGGTAGAATTTTTTTTTTATGGAGAGTGAGAGGTAGATGGGTTATGGCACTGATACTATGTAGAATGTGAATGATAGATTAATTCATTAAGAGGAGAGGGGAGTACATTATATAGGAGACGCTAACCCCTCTCCTATTAGTCTACCCGATGTGGGACTAAACTCAACTTAACACATAACTCAACACAAATAAACATCATCATCTATTGAAGGGTGAATAGTTCAGTAATTTGAATATTACTTAACTAAGAACTAGCGAAAAACAACAAATACTACATAAGATTATGCATGAATGTATCAAACTTCTTCTAGTTTTTAGGCCAATTTCGTATTCTTATTTTTATTTTATTTTATTTTTATTATTTATTGGCTCCAATAACTTCAAAATTCTGACCGAAACCGTCAATATCATACTACAAAGAAGGGTATACCGATACTTGAAACCTTGACCTGGAGCAGTAGGGCCATATCAACAGATAGTATGACATTTAAGTTTCTAATGGAAACATTTCTAACATACTTGTAAAGAATGTAAATTCCAGTAGATGTCACTAAAGATGGTGATAAATCTCTGTTGTTTTAGAAATATAATTGTAAGAGAATGTACTACAGACAGGAACTCCCACTTAATACAGTATGAAATATAAGTTAACATCCTGTCTTTCTTCAACAACATTACTCATACTGGGCAAAATCACTTCTCCATTCATGTCTTAAAGCAGCAGGCAAGTCCTGCCCCATATGCTTCAGAAAAGAGAGAACAAACATCTTTTGTGGGGACAAACTCTCTTCTTCAATGTAAGCAAGACTTATCCCATATGACAGCTCTCAACCACTATCCTAATCTAAAGGTTATGCTAAAGAGAGAACCCCTTTCTCAAGAGTATGTCTTCAACCTCAGCTAGCCTCTCTCCTGTCTTAACCCTATCCAAATGGACACTTTAAACATAGTTTCAAGTTTCAGCAGTATAATAGTCACTATCAATTTGTTTAATGCCATTCCAGCACCATTAATCTGAAACCAGTCTGAGGTGTCAGTCAACTTTGGAATCTAAGAAAAGAGCCACAAGATAGTCAAATTGGAAGGTTTAAGAAACTTGGCTTTTGATCTAAGAGTGCTGAGGGGGATGCGTAGATCATGATGAACGACATGCAAGAAGGATAGGGGTTATTATCAGGAGCTGGAAGAAGCTGACTGTAAGAGTAGGCAACTGATTAAACCATCTAACTATAACTCTATAAGGATCATCTCACCCTAGAGAGTAGATACACAAACCAATACAACAACAAAGCCTTTACCCCAAATTTGTGGGTCAAGCAGTTTGAATCATCTTCTTCCATTCAGCTAAAGGGTCATGTCCTTTGTAACGCTAATAAAATCAATTTTATTCTTTAAAACTTCTAACCATATTCGTCTAGGCCTACCTCTAGTCCGAGCGGCTCTACTAACTATATATTATCGGTCCTCTTTACAAGAACATCTATTAGTCAGCGTTGCACATGTCCAAATCACTTAAGTCGATTTGCTCTCATCGAGTCCTCAATTGACACCACATCTAACTTCCCATGGATACACTTATCATATCTTTTAATATATTGTCACTCATCCATCTTAGCATGTTTCTTGATTGTCCATAAAGTACGGTTGGTCTTATAGCAGTCTTGTAGCATTTTTCTTTCAACTTCAGTGATTTACGATTACAAGTACTCCAAAAGAACCAAGATAAAAGAAAGTAATATTATTCTTGTTAGCTTGCTATACAAAAACATGGAATATTGTACTGTTATTATAGACATGTAAAATATTGTATTGTTGTTACAAATAAATGGAAATGTGAAAAGGATATGGAACCGTTGAGTTGTCAGTGTAGAAATTTATGTATTGGAAAGTAGACGTGTAGAAATTCCAAGATTGGAAAGTATGAAATTACGAGTGATAGCTCGAGGATGTGGAGATACAAAGAGAATATGTTGCATAGTTATTTCAAGATTTTGATTTCAAGATTTTTTTGTCATACATGTTATGTTTTAGTAGCTAAGTTGCATATGTAATTATGTATGCATCGTCATTGACAACTTATGCACAAGGTTTAGATCCTCGAACGATTCTAGGACACCGAGACCGATTCGGCCTAGGAAGAACATGGATAGCCGGTGCTGACGTATAAGCACAGGTAATTCAGGACCTTCAGTGGGGCTCGCTACATGTACTAGAAGTTCTTACAAAGAATAGTCCAAAATTGTGTCACATGTGACTGTCATATAGTTAGACTGTATGCTAATGACATTTGTTTGCTGATTTGCAAGCATAACAAGTTGCTTGCAGGGACGGACTCGTGACATATATATATATATATATATATATATATATATAATGAAGGCTAATTATTGATGCAGGGACACTTATGACACATTTATATATTATGAATGATAACAATGTTTGCAGGAAATGATGGTAGCCTTAGGTAAGATTTACTGTGTCAAGTGACACATTTATGTTCATATATATTAGTTATGAATTGTTAACTAACCCTAGAGAAAGTAGAAAGATCATGTAATATTTTTTTCTCTTCTCATATGGTTACCGTGTTGGTTTAGGTGAATCGGATAGAGACCCCACTCATCGGTGCATTTTTCAATATGCTGATCACCTCCTCCACAAGTGCGATGAGTCGCTTGGACATTCAGAGTTCGTTTGACAACTTGAACTTGTTCGACTGGAAGATGTTATATTTTATTTATAAAGGACATAGTGTATGAAACATTGTTGATTGTATTAATTTCACGAGTTGTAAGCCTTGTGACATCATTGATTGTAATAAGATCCAATGTTTGTAATCGAGTTGTTCTTTTGGCCTACGAGCCGTTGTAATTCCTCTACAAATTATAAATAAAGAAAATTGTTCTCATATATCTTGTGTCTATCAACTTTTATGCTTATTCTTGCCTTGTACAAGTGCAATTTAGACTTATATGACATCATGTTCAGTGGCGACATTTGGTTCTGCGGAACCGGAACGTGACACTAAGCCTCATCATGTATGAAATAATATACCAATAAGATGTGAGACTATGGGTATGTTGACATAACTCTGCCTCAAAAACAAAACCAAAAAAAATTATAAAATCTTGGGAGGAGAAGGTTTGTATCTTGTTGTAAATAAAAATATAAGTAAAGACTAAATTCGTAAAGGTTGGACTTTGTGTTTATTCATTGAAGAAGATTATAGCCAAATATAGAAAAAGGAAATCATTAGTTTATCAAATTTGCCAAGACAAACACAACATAATCCATCCATAAATATTCTTTCAGGAGGATGTACTGATTGGTCCAAAGAAAGGATGAACATATCTGTTGTAAATGAAAAAATACCAAATATTTTGGAGGAAGAAGTATCCTAAACATAAAAATAAAAAAAGGAATAGATAAATGAGATATAATTTTATCAAATGTAACTATTTAATTTGGATAAAAGTAACTATTATATAAAAGATTAGTAGGAAAGTGTGGTTTGATGGAAAACCACACGAGAACTCAATTGCCTATACCAAACCTTACATTCTCCCTCTGCTTCTGGACTCATTTCTAATCTAGGAAAAGTTTAAGAGCAACTCCATGAGCAATTCCAACTGGTCGTCGAAGCTTTATTGCAAAGCCCATGTCTGCTTCAAGTCCAGGAACTTGGCACCAATTGAGGGGGGTTGATTTCAAGTTGATAGCCATCCGCAAGGTCTGACCAATATTTTGCCTCTTTGAGGGGCTTCTAGCCGACGCAATTTTGACGAGATAAACTTGAGTATAGTGATATTGGAAAGTATATCCCATGGATTACGTTGCATGCAAACCACAAGAATTTATTCTTCATGCTCAGTTAACATGAGTAGGATGATGCATGTATGGATTCTGCATGTATCTAGCAGTGTGATTCCCTTGCTCGCATGTGACAGTGGTTTAACAGTAGATAAGATCTTTATGGAATCTTAAAATTCTAAATTGATCGACATAATCTTGAAATGTTCCAAGCAAATTAATTCAAGTATTGACCATATAAAACAAAAAAACTGGCCATGCATACATTTAGGGCTGTATTTAAGTTTCCTAGTCGGTTATATGACTTATAGAAAATTGCAATCCCATCAAAAAACAGTATTTTGCCCCTTCTTTTTTTTAATCTTCTATTCCAGGAGAAATTGAGATGGCTGAACTTAAGAAGCATGAACTATGACTGCAGTACCAAAGTAGGTAAATTTCCTTGTCCATCGTCTGGCCTCCAATACCAGTAAAACCCCATCCTTGCTCAATTGTTTTGATGGAATTTTTCATAAATCCCAAGGATCTGACAATAGCATGACCGTACCTAGTAAAAGTTGTAATGATAAACTATGAAGCATTATTGGTTTATACTGAGCCCTATAACCAATCCCATTTCATTTGGGGAAGACTAAGATGACAATCACGAATTAGAATCGCGTCGATAGAATGCACCTCAATCAATTTTCTTCATTGATCACCAAACTAATTTGTCATCTTAAAACTTCACCATTTTAATAAGGTAGTTTAGCATACAAATAGAATAGCATTACTATTAGAAACAAGGCAATCTGAAAAAGGAATGTCAATAATAAAGAAACCTGATTCATGTCAATAGTCTGGACAGCTTCTCCACGGGTGAAAACTATAGCATGGTTCTGGTTTTCCGGTTTCCCCTCGCCAAGCTTAGGGTCTCCAGGAAGCTTAATAGAATATATTTCCTGTAAAAATATAAAGGCAAGCAAAGCATTAAATTCAAAAAAAAAATCAAAGAATGATGCATTATAACAAAGCGCTGTCAGTAGTAAAAACAAGAAAAAGATGGAAGATATTGAGCTGATAAATATTGAACTGTAAGGACTTGATACGATCAATTGTTCATATCAAAATGAGTTTTAAGCAATAAACTTGTGCCCTACAGATGCAACCTTTCTACTTCAGAACCACCAAGAAACTGAAGAACTATTAGAAATTAGAACCACAATAAAAGCATTTGGGGAAATTCTATACAGGTCCCTCTAACTTCTAAAATCATGGTTCCAGTCCTGGGGATTATTCGATCGCTCTAAGGTCCCTTATATATATATATATATATATATATATATATATATATATATATGGGGGATATTGCACCAATATTATTGCACCAGTATTGCACCAAGCAATCTCAACCACACATTTTTTTTGAAATGTATGGTTATAAATCATCTCATAAAGTTGTTGCCACGTCAGCATACTTTATAACCACACATTTCAAAAAAATGTGTGGCTGAAATTGCTTGGTGCAACAATGATACAATAAGCCTTCGTGCAATATCCCGTCCCATATATATATATATATATATATATAGGTCATGTGTTACACATATGCAATGTGTTATATTTTGACTAGTAACACATTGCGAATATCGATAGTGGCAAATACCTATTAACACAATATAGATAATAGTAACACAAAAGCAAAAAATAGTAAGACGATAATGATTATAGTAACATAAATAATATATTAAACATAACAAAACATATGTATAAAGTTTTGTTATGTTTAATATATTATTTTGTTACTCTCATAGTGCAACAGAAACGCGAATGCTAAAATAGATGAGTGATATATTGAAAGATATAATAAGAAATGAGTGTATCCGTTGGAAGTTAGAGGTCATGTAAATTGAGGACAAAATGAGAGAAAATTATGTGGTTTGCACATGTGCAGCATAGACAATAGATGCTCAGTAAGGAGGAGCAATAAGATACTAGTTAAAGGAACTAATAGGACTAGAAGTACGTCTAAAATAAATAGATTGAGGTCAAACACGTTTTTTGTCTGTGTTATAGAAGACACAACCCTTAATAGAGTTGAATGGAAGAAAATGATTAAATTGCCGACCTCAAAAATTGGGATAAAGGCTTTGTTGTATTGTTACTTACAATTGGTAAGAGCTTATTACATTGCGGTCGGGATATATTAGAGATTTATTGATATTCATAATAATGATTAATATGTTTCTCTTAAAATGCCTATTATGGAATTGAGCTCTTACCAATGAAATTTGAGTTACATATACACAGTTGCGTTACATATATCAATATCAGTGTTCTAAAAATCGGCCTAGACGGCCGCCGGCCGAACCAAAAAATTTCTGTTCGGACTTGTTGGCACCTAGACTGGCCTGTTCGGACATGTGAGGTCTTGTACGGCTGTTCGAATTTTGATATTTTTTTTTAATTTTTAATTTTTAATGCTTAGTTGTGGATATGTTGTATGGATTTTAAGATTGGATTTAGATATAGAACATTGAAATTCAAATTTTAAACATAAAAAAATTATGAATTGTATTATGGATTTAGAACATGTTTGAATTTCAAATTTCAAACTTATATTGTGGATTTCAAATTTCAAGCTTAAAAAAAACAGTTCGGCGACTAGGCGCTAGGTGGCCTTCTGACCATAGTTTAAAGTATCGGCCGATACCGATCCGATACGGCCGATACCGATACAGTTTGGCATGTCCCGATCCGATACCGACCGATATCCGATACTGACCGATACCGACATTTGAGGTCTCTTTTCCGGTCAATTCGGCAAAAAATATTGAATTAAAAAACCAATTAGCAAGGGTGTAAAAGCATAGTAAGGTTGTAAAAATATATATAACAGGAAAATTTATCTATCGCATATAAATCAATCGACAAGGATGACTACTATTTCATTCAATATCAAAAATACTAAGAAACAATACTGGAAATACTTTAAATTATGCATAAATGTATAAAATATATTCTCTAAAATGTTAATAATTTACTAATAGTTGTTTGCTTTCTGATACCAAAAAATCCGATACTCCGATCCGAAACCGCCGATACTACCGATACCGCCGATCCCGATACTCATAGGAATGGTCCGATACCGATTCCGATACCGATACTTTGAACCTTGCTTCTGACGCACCGAATCCGCCTAGCAAATTTTAGAACATTGATCGATATCGTGTTACAATTATTGTAATCATGCTACTCTTACTGGTTTTGTGCACTTAATGGTATTGTGGTACAGATATCGATATTCTGTTGCAATGCCTGAATCCTGTCATGCCATATTCACGCCCTTGTAAAATAGGTCCTATGTCTAATAAAATCTTACATAATCAAAAATGTGATAATACAAAACACATTAACAAGTAGTTAAGGCTTTTAGAACAAAGAAGAGAGGAAAGGAGAGGTCATGGGTTCGAAACTGCTCTTATTTCCTAAAAACTTACTACTATTATTATTATTAGAAAACATAGACAAAGAGAAAGAAGTAGAGTCAATATATATAGGGAGGAAATATAAAGAGATGAGATAGTATTATATGTAAAAAGTAATAGAGGTGAGAGTTAAAAACACAAGCATATATATGTCCAATAGAGATAAGAGAAACACAAGCATATATATGTCCAATAGAGATAAGAGTTAAAAAATACAAAAAAAAGTTTAAAATATAAATATAAACTGAGAGAGAGAGACCTAAGAGAATATATAAATGTGATAGAGAGAAACTAAAACACTATATATAGATAAAAGACACAAAAAGGTTAAATATTTAAATATAGCCAGGGATAGAAAGAGAAAAAGAGAGTGATAATGACCGGGAGAGAGAAACATAATAGAGAAAGAGAGGAGAGAGAGAGAGAGAGAGAGAGAGAGAGAGGAGGAGGAGGAGGAGAAGAAAGTGAACAGGATAGTAGCAAGGGGCTTTAACGTAGACGAGGGAAGGGCAATAATTTCCTTTTGGTATTTATTTTTCTGATATTGAAAAAAATGATTTTTGGATAAGTCAGGAACCTTAATGGATTGGATAGTCAATAGGGAAAGTTAGAGGGACGTGTACAAAATTTCACTCATTACCCCCATTACATTTTCTGTCAACAGGATACTATCATCAAACAGAAAAGCCTGCCGATTATCTATCAAATCTTCATGAGCACAAATATACACTAATCTTAAAATACAAGTACAAAAGAGGACCTTCATGAATGCATCTCGACATAGAATGCATAAAGAACCAAAAAGGAGGGTCATGAATATTATTTATACATATAACATAGGCAGATTTAGGAAAAATTGCAACTAAATACCCTAAACTCTCCCCCAATATGCAAGTTGCTTCCCTAAACTATTAAAATTAGCAACTTGCTACCCTAAAGTATCTTAATTAGCAACTAATAACTTCCAAGTTTCACCAATTTGCAACTTGCTACCCTAGTTGCCGTAAGGTAGGGTCCCGTTAAGAAATACGAAAATATGAAAGGTACCATCGTTAACAGCATAGGGGTAGCAAGTTACAAATTTGGGAAAGTTTAAGGTATTTAATTGCCAATTATAATACTTTAGGGTAGCAACTTGCTAATTTTTATAGTTTACGGTAGCAACTAAAAAACTGAAAAAGTTCATGATATTTAGTTGCAAATTAGCCGCAGATTTAATAGAGAACAGTCACAGACGAATAGGAAATAGTATATCAAGATATAAAAGATGAAACTCCTTTTACAAGTATAGTTAATTTACCTGATCCTTTCCATGCAAATCTGCTTTAACAAGCTTAGAATAGAATTCTTTGGACACTTTTCCATCATTGGCAGTATTTTCCTCCACATGTATGAATGCAACCCGAAGAGCCTCATTTCTGACATGACACCCAAAGAGTAAAAGTAAAAGATTAAGTGATACAATTCAGCGACAAACAGAGAAACCAAGAAATACATATCAAAATACACTTTAAGAAAACTGCAGCCACTATCATAATATCATCGCTGGCAAATGAATGTGTTGGATGAATAGAAAATCTGACAAGTAAGACCCCACCTACTTAACTAGAAGAACAGGTCAAACTAGCCATGTCGCAAAAAAATTTAGAACAGTGGATGTCCTCACAGATCCCTTGCGGGGAAGAAAGACAGGAAAGTATTACTCTTGCCTGAACCAAAATCTAGAATGTACTAGTTGAGAGAAATGTCATTCCAGCATCCACCCAAAGGAATACTTCAAAAGAAAACTATCATAGACTCGAAAAGCCAAGTTATTTGCAGAGGGCATCACTTAGCATGACTGTAAGACTTGTTGCTTGCAATATGCAGGACACAGTTCGAGTCAAGGAATACGCAGAAGCCCCATTGAGCTGCGACTCACGAGCAAGGACTCGAACGACAAATAGAGATGAAACAGAAGCAGAGGAAACACTCTTGTGGAAGAGAGAAAACATGGTTAATGATCTTCTATAGAGACGAAATATGTTCCCCAAGCACATTGTTGGTGGCCATTGTTTGCAAATTTTGATTGCCGTTGTAAACTCTAGAAACAAATGCTCCTCCAAGAAAACTCATTATCACTACACATCCTGATCATGAGGATGAAAATCTGCACGGCATAACAATTTCCATTTTCACAGGTTTGAGCAGCTATGGAATGGAAATGTGACGATAAAGTAATTCCAATAAGAATAATTTCTTAACTATGAAGCAACTGTTTTCACATGCTGAACCTAGCCAATGTCTTTTGCAAAACAAACCACATGGAACCTGCTCTCCCTTAATGGAGGAATTAAAATGGAAAACTGAATGCGGGTATTAAACCCTGAATCCCGTTGCCATCAAATGAGTAAGAACAATATATATGAACAAAATGACATTTTTTACTCTCATAAATGGAGTTGCAGCAACAACAAAAGCTGCAGCAGATTTTGTTATGGTAAGTAAAGCTGCATGGTGCTTCCTATACCTGTGAGATCATTTGCTGCAATGAAAACTGGGTATGTTTAACTGGGATATCATGGAATTACTAATTTATTTGACCTTGAGACCATGCACTTTGTAGCTTAAGTAACCAATCTGGTAATTTGATAGTTTTTCCATCTGTAAAGACAATAATCAATCTACAGGGTAATTACACCTAAATCTGTAATGAAAACTGGGTATGTTTAACTGGGATATCATGGAATTACTAATTTATTTGACCTTGAGACCATGCACTTTGTAGCTTAAGTTACCAATCTGGTAATTTGATAGTTTTTCCATCTGTAAAGACAATAATCAATCTACAGGGTAATTACACCTAATCAAGTACGGTCATAGGATCCAGAAAGGATTAATTAGGGCTGCAGCTGCTGTCATGGCAGCAGCCATGTTGCTTTCACCTACCCTACTGAAACTCCAAATGCTGCAGCCAAACATGGCCAAATTTTACTGCAACAAATGGACTACCTTTCAAGCTAAAGCTACAACGAAATCTTTTAATGCATTTCAAACAACAAAAAGGAAGAAAATGCAGTAAATGGAGCAGCTGCTGCCCTGTTAACCAGTAACCGGACACCATAAAAGGAACAGGAAACAACCTTTGCAACAAAAGAGCAATATCAGCTGCCTCTGGAGCTTTTTTCTGTTTCTGTTGGCCATATATTTGGCAAGACACAACATAAGTAAATTTCAGATCTGCCTGGGCACGACATTCGGAAGATAACTCAAACCCTTCCGTGTTAATATAATCAGCTCCAGAATATCCATCTTCAATTCCTGAGATAACATCTACAATGTAAGCCCGTACCAACAACGCAACAACAAGACTACGGATAGAAACAAACAGAACACAACAACAATATACCTCCTAAATCTCTCTTTTCCAAATAGCTTTGAAGAATAAGAGCCCTTCTATAATACATCATACCTCGTACTACATTTGGATATGAAATCAATGTTAGAGAGAATTTGCAGAGAGGAACTATCCATTGATATCATGACTTCAAAAAGTGAGTAAAGCAGAAGTAAGATTAAAAATCCAATAGACAACAATAACATAAAAAGATGGAATAGAAGCTTTTAGCTATATATATCAGCAGGTTACATACTGACCAGTTCTTGCTAACGTTTGCCCCCGATAGGATGCCCAAAATCGCAACTCCAAATTGTCCTTAGAGCTTTTCTGCAGAGCTTCTGCAGTTGACTCTCCACGACCAATACGTTCCAAGAAGTTCTCCCACTCATCTACAATGGAATAACCAGTCAACAATGAGGCATCTGCTGTTTAATGAAAATATAGCAAGTAAATTTGACCTGATAACTTCATACCACTCCATGAATCGGGAACATGTTCTGTAAATGATGTTCGCATTTGCTAACCAACTCAAAGCTAACAATCATAACCAAATACTTCAGATAACTGAAAACATACATGCAAGTAATCAAAGTAATTTATGGACGTAACCGTAATTAAAAATAGATCTTCTCTAACATGTGAGCAGTCGTGATTTCGTGTACCAAATGGTCATTTCAGGCCTTAGAAGCCAGAAACTCCTAGGAGGCCAATGAATATTAGTAAGAACCTCGATTCGGCGGTTCTTACTTGGGACCTCGTTTCCTGACGACGGGAGCTCGTTTCCCTAACGACAGCAGAGCGTTTCCTCGACGACATGAACACTTCCCATAATAGAACCCGAATTTTGAAAGAGGACGGAAATTTCGAAAAGAAACTTGAAAAAATTTTAATACACTTTCATCAAAGTAACAAAAAACTAAGGATTACTTACCTTGACATCATAAAAATCACCATATAAATGATCTCTCTGTAACTTTGAACTTAACTTTATAAATTCTAATAAATATTAAGATATCTATAAATTTTGATAAAAAAATTATTAGCGCACACTCTCGCCACGCTCCCAACTTTAGACTCTTATAAGTAGTCGCGATCCCCGCTCCCGCTCCCGCACCGCTTCTAAGTTTCAGGCCCTCTAATATCTTATTATATGGCGAATCGTGAAGCCAGACGTCAAGGGCACATGCGGTAAAAATGACCTGATAACCTCATACCACTCCATGAATCGAGAACATGTTCTATAAATGATGTTCGCATTTGCTAACCAACTCAAAGCTAACAATCATAACCAAATACTTCAGATAACTGATAACATACACGCAAGGAATCAAAGTAATTTATGGATGTAACCGTAAATAAAATAGATCCTCTCTAACATATGAGCAGTTGTGGTTACATGTACCAAATGGTCATTTCAGGCCCTCTAATATCTTATTATATGGCGAATCGTGAAGCCAGACGTCAAGGGCACATGTGGTTAGTTTCAGAATTTACTTAGCTCAAAAGCCTTCTAATATATCTTGGTGTTTCACCTACATCTTCAACATCTCTCTATTGTGACAAGTGACAACAAAGTCGATGTCACATTGTTGATAATCATTTCTACTATGAGTGAACCAAATAATATCAAATTTGATTGTCATTTCATTCGAATAAAGTCAAACTTCAGGAGGTTCCTCTTCATCGTATACCTGCAACCTGCCAGTTGTTCAATATCTTCAATGAGGCTCTTCTTTGACCATTTTCCCTTAACTTCCTCTCCAAGTTGGGCTTGACTGACATCCATGTTCTAGCTTGAGGGGAATAAAAGAGAGTATCTTTGTTTCTCTTTTTTGTGTTTAGTTTTCTCTCTTATATTAGTTACTAGCTTAAGTCCCCCCACATGTATAGGAAGAAAAGTGAGAGGTCCAGCCTCCTACAAATCAAGGTCCGCACTATCAGTATCGGAGTCGGCCTTGATTCCATCTTATGAGTATTAGTATCGACAATTGGGTCGATGTTTCGGAGTTGTTGGCTTTGGAAAGCAAAAATAATACTAAATTATTTTAAAAACTTGAAAATACTTGACATATTTATGTATAATCTTATTTAATATTTGTCTCGTTTGAATGGAATATTGTTCCTCATTGCTCAATTATTCACCCTTAATAGGTATTGTTGTTAATTTTACTTGCTTTTAGACAAAATACCCCTAGAATAGATACTTTTTAAAGGAATAATACTAAGATGTATGAATGTTGAGAACTTATACTGTACAACTTATACTTACACTGATTGACCGACACACTTTAGCATGTTTATTTTCGACACTATCGAATCATTTTGTCGACATTCCTATTGTTCATGGTTCTCTCTTTTTCTTTTAACTTTTCCATTACTGTATTGACTGTGAAGTAGAGAGAATTTCAGGATCAACAAATATCAATGGAGGAATCAGATCAGACATGCCAAAACTAATACAGTACGGTCGATACAGTAATGGCTTGAATCAATCTAAACTTACTATTATTAGAAATTCAGTCTGGCCAAAACCCATCTTTTCCAGCCGGTATGTTGTCGATGTCCCACAACTCAAATATCCCAAACCAACTAGAATGGAACTCCAAACCGACTAGAATGGAACTGATTGTGTCAAGGGAATGAAGCGACGGAATCCCAGGGGTCGAAACAACAGCAAGACCATGGTCTCAGTTTGGGTGGTTAGTTAGCACACACGAGAATACGGTATCGATCAGCTAAGGTAGGACCTACGTTATCGATTAGGTAAGGTAGAACCTGAGTTAGTGAGTCGAAAACTTCTTTTCCTTGATCTTTATTTTCACATTGAAATTCATAAATTATAATGATACAAATGAAATTGGATAAACCCGACTTCTCACAGGCACAGGTATCAATTAATATAATTTCTTAGTTTAGATAGTGTATGAGTGGGCCCGATAAAACCCTTGTATGGCTTCTTCTATTTCTGGATGAAAAGAAACATGACCGACGGTGGTTAGAACGCATATACAACGGATTTCTTTTTTACACTTTCCATTATTAGATAGTGCCCATAAATCACATGATACGAACCCAAAGTTTTGTCGATATTCGTGGGTTCTTCAATTCTAGGTGGTAAACTATGTGTATATTCTTTACTCGAACTTCTTTTGACAACCTATGTATTTTTTTATCATTTCAAATTGTGACTATGACGATACGTTATTTCAATTGGGGGAGATTCAAAATAGGTAGATATTTTTTATTTTTACTGGAGACTCGACGGATTTCTTTTTAGACTTTCCATTATTAGATAGTGCCTATAAATCTCATGATAAGTACCCAAAGTTTTGTCGATATTCACTGGTTCTTCAATTCTAGGTGATATACTATATGTATATGCTTACTCCAACTCCTTTTGACAACCTATGTTTTTTGTTATCATTTCAAATTGTGACTATAACGATACGTTAGTTCAATTGGGGGAGATTCAAAATAGGTAGATATTTGTATTTTCATTGGAGACAAGAACCGATGGGCTTTCTATAGGGACCTATTTTAGTGACAGAATTTATCACTACTTTAGCAACTTGGCCGGTTACTCTAAATTACAAACCCCAAAATCAATTAGAATTAAGAATTTTTTTCCTTTTTAATATTCCTTTCAAATCTCATCAACAAGTAGACTTATGGGACATACACGAACACATATTTAACAAGCAATACATTTATCAAATTTAAAGTGGAGTCAACCGCAGAGTAGGATTATTAGGACTTTGGTCTCTTTCTTAGACGGGACACCAAATCCATGTATCTTTATCGATTAACAAATTTCTCTATGTTGAAGTTGATCCTAAGGATATGTCACTTCCAGAATATCCGCATGCTTATTGATCAAACGTAGAGATATTGATAACACAGAGTATTTCATAACTAATAGATTGAGCAACAGCTCGCAGACACTTGAAACCTTGATTAAACTAAAGAATCAACAGCTTATTTATTAAATTCATACTTAGGTTAGGCAAGGCAGTGGTTTCAACTTCATGATCGTAGAGAAGTGGTAACTCAGTAGCTGATGCCCTAAATCTGCTAATGACACCCATCGGGACAACATCTTCACCCACATCTCTCAGTTACCCTCTCATCCTCAACATGCTCTGTTGATGGACTTTCTGGGACATGGATGGCATAATACTAGCAATGTTTTACAGATCAAAGTGGTAGACAATAAAGAAACATAACAAAAACACGGTATAGGTGGAATAAGAATGATAATATCGATGAGTTAGATATGGATGAGCATTGTTCTAAAAATTGGTCTAGGCGGCCGCCTAGGTGCCTGCCCGGTGTCCGCCTACGCGCCCACCTAGCACCCCCTCCCGACCCCCAACTATGCATGTTTTAGGGGCTTTATGGATTTTTTTCCTGCAATTTTCAGTAAAAAAAAAATTTTGGGGGTTGTTTGGGGGGGGGGGTGGGGGTTGAACCGCGGCCAACCTAGGAGGGCTAGGCGCTCGGTGCCCGCCAGATTAGCGCCTTTTACAACCTTCTGGATGAGTGGGTACGTTGAAAGATAGGACAAGAATTGTGTACATTAGAAGTTTAGGATAGCGTCAAGTGAGGATAAAACGAGAGAAAATCATATATGATGGTTTGGATATGTGCAACGAAGACCAAATATGCACCGGTTATGAGTATTAAGATTCCAGTCAAAGGAGCTGTTCAAAGTTCAAATAAAGGATAGGACTAAAAGAAAATGGACCGGGGCTGTAAAGAAAAATATAGTTTTGCTAAAGTCATAAGAGGACATGACCGTTATGGGAGCTGAATGAAAGAAAAATACACAAATAACCGAACCGGGTAAAGACTTTGTTGGTGTTGTAGAAATTAATGGCCTACTGAACAATCAGTGGGATTACGCCAACGAATATTGTGTACTCAATCTAATTATAAACAAATGTAATTCTATAGACTACACATAAACTTCTTGGTCAAGGTAGGTTAAAGAGAATACTCAAAGCAAAAATTAAGATGATCAAGGCATATATATGTAACAAAGATAGTTGCAATAATATTTCAAAAACCAAGTAAATGTATTCCACAAAAATATCTCATCAAAAGAAAACTCAGCCTAAAACGATTAGGTGAGAAACTTTATCTGAAGCAGTAATGCTTAGTTTGGATTGTAGTTCGGAGAACGTGTACTCAAACGCTCATTTCCGACGATCGCAGGCTAGCATTCTGGAATCGCCCATTCAAGCCCCTAAATGATAGCACATTTGAGACCCCACCCAGAAGGCAAGCCGTTTGGCTCCCCATTGCATTTGGCACCAAATGGAGTTCCGGGTGAAACATAACTCCAATCCAAACTAGCCCAAAATCAAAAACTGAAGACTAACTGTTCAAATGATGTAATCTCATGTAATAGGGGCATCAAAGAATCTATAACTATAGGAAAATTATGTTCCAATAAATTTTAGGAAGATCATCAGAAAGAATCAATAAGAATTGAGTACAGACAAGCAACATAATAATAATAATAAGAAGAAGAAGAGAGAAATAGTACCAGGAAAGATTTTCTGAAGGTAGAAAAGAATAGAAATTCCATCCTCATTCTCGACGCGTAGTTCAGAGGAACTATAGAGAACAGTTTCACTATAGTAGGGAGTAAAAACACTATTCAAACAAAAGAACAGGACCCATCAGTAGTTTGAAACTAGTTCTTTAATAAAATAAATTGAAAATTGAGGAGTACCAAAAAGGCATCATCTCAGAAACAGGTTTTGCTGGAGGCATATCCATGAACAAAGAATTTGTGAAGAACTGCAATCTTCTCCTAGCCTCTAAATTCTTTGGGATATTATCAGCTGATTCTTTCACAGTTAGTAGTAGATGCAAGCGTTTCACTTGCTCCTTCTGCAAGAAAATATGTCAGTATTTCAATACATAACGTGGTGTAGTGGTCATTTCAAGTATACATAGAATGATGCATACAATATCTGGTTCTCTTGGCCATTGTATTCTGTTAAAAAGCCGGCCTTCATTTCTTGCCCTCGCCAAAATATTCCATGTATCAAATTGTTCCCTTGTCAGAGAAGAGACCAGTCAGGTGATATGGAAACGAGAAACAAGTAAAAGATACCTAATACACCAAACAAAATTTGAGATTTCAAGGATACCTTAAGTTTGACGTCAACAACTCATGCGTAATAACCTCATAAACTTCAAAGACAGCTTTAGAAGCACCTCTAGCAAGTTCAGGGGTCTCATTTCGTGTCTGCACAAAAAACAATCTTCATGTAATAAATAATGAAAACCATAGAAAGAAAATAACAACATTTTACAACTTAAGAAGAAACCTAAACGTATTTCATATACGAAAAGTTACTACATAATTATAGAGCCACAGACTGGATCAACATGCAGCTTAAGCAACATAAAGGCATAATCAAAACTTCAAGACAAAACAAAACAAACAAAAAACAAAAAGGGTTTTTTACGTCAACAAACCCCATGTTTTATGTTTATTACACGGGGCTCTCCTACTTTGAAACTAATTACACGGGGTACCCCTATGTTTTATATTTTCTATAGAAAGGTATATGTCACTAACTACCCCTACGTTTTTTTTTCTAAAGGAGAGGGGTACCCAGTGTAATTAGTTTCAAAGTAGGGGTACCCCATGTAATAAACATAAAACATGGCGGTAGTTAATGAAAATAACCCAAACAAAAACAAATAAACAAAAAATAATAATAATGTGGTCACATTCGATAGACATTTTGACTAGTTCCAAAAAGATAGAACCGTAGAACAGTAAGAGTAACCAGTTAACAAACTTACAAAACAGAAAGTAAGCATATGAGCAAAACATTCTTCAGCTTGGCTTAAAAAAAGTATAGCAGACAACCTATTTTAAAGAAATTGATATTGTGTGATCAAAATAAGCATAATCAACCCTGAGAAAGACTCATCGAGCTAATCTTTATAAATGGACACAGATAAGGAAGGTACAGGTTCAGCCCATCCATTTAGTAATGGTACCCCATCCTTTTCATGAGTCTTGTTTTGGTTCATTCCACTTGAAAAGAGAGACAAGAATGTCAAAACTGCACAATGATCATATTAGACAGCAAAAAGCATATCAACTCAAAGTTTTGTCAAGTTTCTTTATGTTTTCACATATTCGTAAAGGCAACTAGATCTTGAGGAGAAGAAATTTGATAGGATTCATGGGATGAGAAACGTAAGTCAAATTCCATAGGAGGACGGTTCAGAAAAGATTCTAGTTGGCCTCCTGGAGGATGAAATAGGATATTATGCAACTAAATTGTGGATTTTGACCGCTTTAAATAAAAGACAAAAAGTTTCATACCGTGTAGTGAAGTACTGAAACCTGTATGATACTGATCATTCAATTGAAAAAAGGGTGTTGCAATGGCACGAGGCTCCCGATTATGGAGGGTCTGGCAAGAGTCAAGATATGTGCATCTCGAATATGTACATGGAGAGGCTGCTTTTTTGACTCAAATCCTACATCCTCCAGGATTCAAGCAACAAGCCTTGTCATCTAACCAAGTGATCATTCTATTACTGTTTCAAATTGAAGAACATGATCGCAGTGATGTCAGTTCATCTTAACTATGTCGATGAATTACGCCAGAAAGGAGATTCGCATTCAAAGAATTCAATCAAAAGAGGAGGTTGTTTGGAACGACAAAGCTAAAAGTGTTCAGGTTGTACACATTTTGTCAGGTAAACCACCCAATAATTTCCGCATAGGTAATACACCATATCAGGTTCCGTATTGTTTAATACAGAAAGTTCATCGACTTACAAGTAGCCCCCTTCACGTTGCTCAACAAAACATATAATATATAGGTTGCAAGTGTTTGGTAATATGCTACAACAAAAGATGGGATGCCTGTGGATGGGATGCCATAATTTAGGTTGGTGTCAAGAAACACTACTTGGTGTGGCTCCAAGGTGCTTATCTACCTGTGATGAAAAAGTCTTATTTTCATCGACTGGTTTGGAGGAAATTTTATCTGGATCATTCTTCAAGATCGATCCCCATCTAAATTGAATTAGAAAAAGGTGCCATTACATATTGAGTAGTACAGAAAATAAAAATAAATATATGGACTGTCAAATTGACCATCAAATCACGGTTATAAATTGCAAGCTTACAGCATCATTAATAACATGTAAAAGAAGTGGTAACATCTTCACATATTTCAAATTGCAACTCTATTATAAAGAACAAAAACAAAAGATAGTCTGAATTGGAGATGAGCATGAGGACATACAAGGAGTCCAGTCAAGGCTGTAAACCTTGAAAGTACAACCGAAAGCTTTTTAAGGTCTATTGTTACAAGGAATGAACCCTCGGAGATACTACTGTTAAGCTCGCGAAACAGCCTTTCAACCCTGCAATCAATAAAATGTGTAAGTTACAAGTCATAAAAAGCTATGAAATTTTAAACACAATTATTAACAAAATATTGCATCAAGAAAGAAATAAGAAAACAGAAACGATAAGCAAGTCCTGCCTTCACTAATAAAAAATGTATATATAGGAAGATTTCATATTAATAAAAGATAAGAATCTTAAAAAACAAAGATCTGACTGTTAAGAGATCAGGGGGGAAACCATACCAAAGTCTACCTTCACCTTCGACTATGGAATGTAGAATCTTCTCAGCGTTGTAGTAGCATTCTTTAACAGCATAAGCCATGTACTCATCTCTGGACATTCTGTCCCACAACTCCTCTTGGTTACTCTCGCTGTTCTTAGCCATGTCTTGCGCCAACAATAACTGTAATGCCCAGTCATCAAACAAAAAAGAGTTTCAGATATGCCTCTATACAGCACCATGTCGACCTATTGGTAATGCATACCTTACTACTTAAAAGAAACAATGGCCATTGAACTAATCTCAAGCTCCCGGAGTTGTTTGGCATACAGAGTAAATCCATTTCTCTGCAAAAGAGGACATGTCAAAAGACGGCATCAAAAAGGGCACACCCGAAGCACCCACAAGTATGAATGCATGAACGCCATTGCATCTGCGCACAAACACATATAAAGCAAGGTGTTTCTCGACATATTATATTTTCTTAAAATATTAGGACATGTTTACCGATTGCTTATATAGTCTTCTTCCCGCAAGCTTTTAATGATATCGTTCCAAAAAGGTGAGAATGTAGCTGCATCTGCCTTGTTCATATCTTGTGATTCCTAATCAAAACAAACACCAAACTTGCAATCTCAGTTGAAATTTCGCATTAATCGTATAGGAAGACTTCCACTAATTGTATCCTCCAAAATAAATGTATGCATTGAACAGAGTTCCATGTACACGACATCATACAAATACAAAATGACATAAACATCAATCTAAACACCATTCTGAAACAGAAAACATGTATATTGTTGTTCATGTTATAATCATATTATTTAAAAACCCTCTCGATTGTTGATTTACATCATAGACTTCGTGTTCTCGTCCTTCGTAGTCCATAATATTTGAGTAGCAAACTACGAAGTTTTCATGAACTCTTCATTGGGGCCTGAATGAGCATGAAATACATATAAGACTTCTTGTTACTACTCTAAGACCAAACAATTCAAAAGCATCAAATCACAACCTAAATTTTTAGTATGGGTTTAAAGTTTCTGCAAGAGATAGCAGAGAGACCTCAATATTAAAGAAAACTTGCCTAAACAGATGAAAACGTATTTCACAAGACTATATTATTGTTGGAATAATACAAGTACGTAACACTCAACATCATCACAACTCTCGAGTTTGATATATTGGCAAGGACTTTAACATGGTATCAGAGTAACCAAGGTTCTTAAGAGGACAATATTGTTGAAGTTTATGCCACTACACCAACAAAACTCCAGAGTTGTGGTGAGGGTTGAAGGTTAAGTATCATACCACTAAACTACAACAACCTTCATCACAAAAAATAGTTGAGAAGTCCGCCAAAATGTTAGAAATGAATTTAAATTTCAAACTTTCATTTCTAACCATGCATGCATAGTACAGTTATAAATGCATGCATGCATACTACATAATCAATAGTATTAATTTTCTCATTCCAATGTACCTACATAGGGACGGACCCGTGGAGAGTTGTGAGTGGGGGCTTGGAAAAATATTGGCGGGGGCTTAGGAAAAAAATCCATTTCAAACGTGTGTGAGAGGATTTGAACTCAGGACCTACAAAATATATTTTACAAAGGTAGTCTTTAACAATGTCTATAAATAAGGGTTATATAAAGCTATGTGGGGACTTGGCGGAAAAGTTGGAAAACATCTACAAGTTATTCTTGCCCAAAAATCCAATGAGGACTTGAAATCCCACTCCTTTGAATCTGGATCCGCCCCTGTGCATACCTAAATTCTCAAGTTTATATTAATCCAACAGGCTACCGCAGGTCGGATGTGCCCATTTTATGAAAGCTGGATTCATGCAGCGGTATGATTTCTGTAATCCGCTTAAAATGTGTGCCTAAGAAGAATTGAACAGGATTGCTTTAATACCATGTTAGAACTTAGAAGTCCCGACAAGTACACCGAAACTCTTAAGAGTTGTGGTGAGGATTAAGTATTTAGATATTTCCAACACTTATAAAATAAAAAAAAATTATATTGTTGCTTGAATCCAACATAGTCAATAAATCGGTGTTCAACCTATTGGAGCATGTTGGAATGATATAAATACTAGACCCACCCGCGTCACCAAAACTATGGAGTTTTTCCATCACTTCAAACACCATAAAGAAAGAGGAAACTTGATATAAAAGAAAAAATGGTATGCCTCACAAAGTAATGTTTTAATGGGTTGTCTATAGACTTTTTTGCAAAGTCAACAATTTAAAAAAAATTTAATGATGTTCACAATAAAAATGCAATAGAGCAACCAAGGTTAAATTTCGTGATCTCATTGCACGCTCAGTCCGAATCATGGAATGATTAATCAGATTATGCGGCAATTAATAGGATTATAATGTAGATAGACTGTTTTCTCACGAAAATAAAGAGGAAAAAAAACTGCATAAACAGATAAAAATAGAATAAACACAACGTAATGCCCGCTCAACGTGGCAGCATTATGCTGGCAAGTTGACTTGAATAACCTAGTTGGACTTGGATTCATGTGGACGAATCATTGCATAATCCATATGATCGGGATGGAAAGACAATTCGTCAAAATGAGAGTGGCTTTGATCATGCTTTCATGTATCTCCACATCCTTAACAAAAGAAATATTTTTGTTTCCCTTATTACGTTCCTATAATAGTTAATGTCAATAAAAAATACTAAGATAAGAGAATCACTTGCAATGCTTTTATTTCTTGTCACGTTGAAAAATGTTAGAAGTGTAATTTGAAAATGAGACTGGTATATTGTTACATCATTGTTAAAGGACGAAAAAATAGAATGGTTGTTTCTATACTGTATGCTAACATTATAACTGCATATTTGCCTTGATGTCGGTAAGGAGAAAAATTGACTTTTTTAGGGACCGTTGAGAGTCGCCAGTAATGTTTGATATCATTGAGCTGCCAATTTTTGTTCACCCTAGAATGGAAAGGTAGAACACGAGCTATGGCTCAAGGATTGTGGAACATGAAATGAGAATATGTTGGAAAAGATTGTTGAAAGTTTCTATTATCATGCATGTTATGTTTTATAATTAAGATGCATATGCATGCATGGTCATAGACAACTTGTGCACAAGGTTTTAGTTCCTAAAACGATATCCGTAGCCAAGGTAATGCCTCCCTCCGCACGGTGGCATTGTGCTGACATGTTAGCTTGAATGACCTAGTTGGATTTGGATTCATGTGGAAGAATTATTTCAGAATCCATATGATTGGAACAGAAAGACAATTCGTTAAAATGTGAATGACTTTGATCATGCTTTCATGTATCTCCACTCCTTAACAAAAGAAATATTCTTGTTTCCCTTGTTACGTTCCTATGATAGTTAATGTCAATAAAGAAAAGAATTAAGATAAGAAAATCACTTGCAATGTTTTTGTTTCTTCTCACGTTGAAAAATGTTGGAACCTTAATTTGAAAATGAGACATATATATTGTTATATCATTGTTAAAGGACGAAAAAATAGAATGGTTGTTTGTATAATGCATGCTTATAATATAACCATATATTTGCCTTGATGTCAGCAAGGAGAAAAGTTGAATTTTTTTTTTTTGACTGTTGAGTCACCAGTAATGTTTGGGACCGTTGAGTCGCCAATTTTTTTGTTAACTAGGAATGGGAAGGTAGAACGTGGAGGAATGTGGAACATTAAATGAGAATATATTGGTATAATTGTTGAAAGTTTATATAATCATGCATGTTATGTTTTATAGCTAAGTTGCATATCCATGCATGATCATTGACAACTTGTTCACAAGGTTTTAGTTCCATGAACGATATCTGCAGCCACGTAGTCGATCCGGCCTAGAAGGAACTGAGATAATTGGTGTTGACGTACAAGCACAGGGATTACGGGACCTTCAGTGGGACTCGCTACATATACCGGAAGGATCGACATAATTTTCAATGAATAGTCCAAAATGGCAGTGTTCTAAATTTTGCTAGACGGAATCGGTGCAACGGAGGACCACCTAGCGCCTAGGCGGCCAGACAGTTTTTTTTTAATTTGAAATTTGAAATCCATAATACAAATTTGAAATCCAAACATGTTGTAACTTCTAAATCCATAATACAATTCATAATTTTTTTTTTGAAATCAAAATCAATCTTAAAACTGAAACAACATATCCACAATACAACTATGAATAAAAAAATATCAAAAAAAATTAAAAACCGAACAGCCGCACAAGACCACACAGAGCCGAATAGGCCCCCTAGGCGCCGAACAAGCGCCTAGCTAGGCCGAACATAGGGTTTCCGTTGCGACAAGCGGCCGCCTAAGCCAAAATTTAGAACACTGCAAAATGGTGTGTCACCAGTGACGTCATATAGTTAGGTTGCATGCTAGTGACAACTGTTTGCATGCCTAACCAGTTAATGCAGGAATGGGCTCGTGGCACCTATATAGTGAACTCTAATATTGTTTTTACAGACACGAGAAATATGGAAAATATAATTTGGTACATAATATATAGAACATTATTGATTTTATTATTTTCACGGTTGTAAGCTATGGAACATCGTTCATTGTATTAAGATCCATTAATTATAGTCAAGTTGGACATTTTTATTTGCCTAAGAGCCGTTATAATTATGTTGCAAGTTTATCAATAAAGAGATCATCTTTACTATATTTGTTGTACTTAAATATGTCTACTTATGTTTTCACTGCATTAACCTTATTCCGAATTGATTCATCAATAGTGCACGTTTATGTCTTGTACAAGTGCAATTTAAACGTGTATGGTATCACATCCAATAATGACTTTTGGTTCTGCAGAACTGGGACGTGACACACAATGGTAATCACACTCAATAGAGTTACTAGAAAGTTACAAATAAATAGATCACAAAGAAATCTACACAGCATAGAGTTAATAAAGAGCCACATATAGCAAGACAGATTTGTTGCCAAGGGGAGCTTCAAGCTCTACCACCTACGGAAACTCCACGAGAGTAGGGGAGAGAGAGAGAGAAGCCACAAGTTTAAGGAAAAGGAGATCGAGTGTGAGAGAAATAATTAAGTTAACTTCAGTTATGAAGAAAATTATTGGTCGGTTTAGTGGATGTGTATGCAATCCTTACAAAGAAACCTATCTCGATAACTGATTAGTGAGCAACCTATCATTAATCGCCCGCATAATCGTCACTAGGACCAAGGTAGTCAAAGGCGCAAGGCGCAAAGGGTCCAAATCGTCCGAGGCGCAAGGCGCACTTAAGGCGCGCGCCCGAGCGACGCGAGGCGCAAAAATAATATATATATTCACATCGGATTTCTACATTGATAAACATGTGTGCTTCAAATTCTCCCATGTCTAGCTTACAATCACTTTGAATTGAGTGAGTGAGAGAAAACAGTATAAAAAAAAGTACAACAGTTCAAAAAATAGTCTAAACATGTTATTTTTTTAAAAGATTTTCAAGGCGTGCCTAGACGCGTCTTAGCTATTCCAAGGCGCTCGAAAAAGGCGCGCCTAGGCACACTTTAGGTGCACCTTGAGAATTGTGCCCCGCCTGGGGTGCCCTGAGGCGCTACCCATGCGCCTAGGAGCAAGGCGCGCCTTTGACTACACTGACTAGGACCGAGTAAATGGTCAAGCACTTATTCATTCCGCTTTCTTAAATTTTACGCAGTCTTGAGCTGCTTTCGAGTACTCGGGCAGAATCCACTGAATGAAAAACAACGCAACTCAGTCGTGAAATCCGCTGAATGAAACACAATAGAAAAGTACTACAAGGCTATTTGTCCCGCTTCTTAAATATTTCAGTCTTGAGCCACTTTCAAGTACTTGGACGTGGAATAAAAAGCTGTGCAAAAGTACTACAGTGCTTATAAGGGTGTTATAGTGCCATGAGATTCCGGCTAATTCAAGGTCTCACAAGGGTCAAGATGTATACAAAGTCTTACCACAATTTTATGGGCAGAATGTTTTTTGTGGCTCATACCCACATCCTCCAGGATATAAGCACAAAGCCACACAATCATTTCAAGCAATTCACCCCAACCACCACTACCTCAACCCAAAAGAACATCCCGTAGTCACAACCATTAAGTAGGACCAACTCTCCAATAAAATAAAACAAACAATGCAATTACAACAAGACATATACTAAAGGAGCCAAAGAAGTAGATTCTCAAAAAACAATTTAAGCCTAAGAAAGACCTTAGACAATAGAAAAGCAAGAAAGATATCGAAATTATATTTGAAGTACCATGCCAATTACAAATATTGAGGGCAGATGTGTCCTAAAACTATCATTCTGTTAGACCAAAAAAAAAAAAAAAACATGTTTCACCTGAGCATACTGTCTGTTTGGATCCATCCTATAAACAAGAAATCAGACTTAGTCACTACAAAGGTCATTGAAGAAATAAAAGAAATGTCCTATAGCAATAGTACAAAGGCAGTAAGATTAATGACCTTCTAGTTTGGGGTGAAACAAGATTTTTCACAAAAGCCTGAGGATAGCTCTCAAATCTTTTATGAAGCATATCAAGTGAGCGTATCTGCATAAATTTTGATGCCATGACTATAAAACCTCCTCGGAACTTGCGCATAAAAGCCAATTCTATTATGTAAAAGAGAGAAACAACAGCGGTAGAAACTTTTCTATGAAATTTGAGAAGAACTGAAAGGCTACCTCCCCTAAGCGAGCTCGTGCACCCATCAGGCCACCAACAAGTGCAGATAATAATGTGTACCATATATGAATGTCCATGAGGTAAATCTAAAAATGATGTGGGTAAATATTAAAATAAGGGAATTTTTTTAACAAAAGGCAATTGCAGCTAAAATTTGGGATGTCAACTCTAATTTAAACATTGCCACAGCAAAAGGATAACATACAGCAAAAACGGGTGCCCATAGGCTCAACAGAGTCAAAGCATTCCTATTGCCTGCAAGAGTGAGAAGAACATTAATAATGGATTGTGCATCTTTTTCTTACAACAAATTTGCAAGGTAGTGGAATAATAATATCTTATTTATGGAGTAACTATATAGGAAGAGGTAAACAAATGCAATAATGTTGCTGCAAGTGAATTAAGACAGAAAATATTCATATGAAACAATACAAGGTTTCATCTGCTAACAAAATGGTTTTCACAAGACTGGAAGCCAGTCATACTGAAACATGATATATAGAATTTAACATCAGATATCTGCCAAAATCAGTGTAGACAATTGAAATTTTAATGGCTAACATACACTAAATAAACTATTGTAGAATCACCAAGTTATTATGAATAAATTTGTAATATCATTACAGAATAATAACCCAATACTCCGTAATGTGGATTATCTGACATCAGTGTAGACGCTTTGACAAGATATTTAGTTTTATGCCCAATAAGCCAACCCATTTGTATTGTGGATCACATTTTGTACACATGGTTCAAAGTATCAAATAATGATCTATTTCATTAATGGCATTTTACCGTATATTCATTGTTGTGGATTTATTATGATAAAGTCATTGGTTGCGAGTGTCAAATCAAAACTTTTAAGTGTGATGATGATAACACTGTGACATTGAACTGCACATTTGAAGTGATTAACTGAAAAAGTTCCTAGGTGTAGAAAAATATCGGTAGATTTGATACGATTCATATAGGCCGATAGGCGGTATCGGTCTTTCTTTCTTTTTCTTGATTCATGTAATATATACTTAAGAAATCTGGATTCGGGAATTAGATCGACATGTAAAGATGAAACAAATATGAAAATTATGAGATAATTATATAAAATTATGTTCTTATATGGATTTAGAAGTATAGACCTGAATTCCTAGAGTTACTGTACACGATATAATACGCAAGCAATTCGATACACGATACATATCGCGAGCTGGTAACCTAGATTCTAGTATACAAGTTACTTAGACTTGAGAAATTACACTTGTCTTGTACACTCAACCTTTTATTGTAATGCACTAATTAGTCTCGTTCATAGAATTATAAATAAATGGATATTGGATATGTTTGCTTCATCTAAACACATGCAGTTGTAGAATATAGGACATGTCACTTAAGCAAAGGGAATTGAATGCCTTCCGGCTGTTTCATGTAACCATTGAGTTGACCTTCTCAGCCGAGAAAGAATGAAAGTTGCAACACGGTTTCTAATTTCATTAGATAATATTCAAATGGATCTGGATGAAACATATTGATTCTTTGAGTTCCGCACTTTACTATGCTTGACATAGAATTAATCTAAACATTGATGAATAAGAGGAACTAATTGCATGTGAGTTATGAGTCAATTAGGGAGTTATGACATAATGCTAGGTGTCACTTATGGCTTTTAGATGATTCAGTAGGGATATTGAATTAAATATATAAGCAGTTAACCAAATTGGTCTATTTTGTGCATGTGAACCAACCTGACGTGAACTTGATGAGTCGCATATTTATGAAGTTTGGTATAATTTGTAATTTATTAGGGACTTCTTTGCATAACATAAGATATTAAAAATAATCCCTTCCTGGAATTAATTAGGATAACTGTAAAGTAGCATTCAATTACTTAATAAAAAACTACCTAACCATGGTTCCTAATATGGGGATATAATCTCCTATATATGGAGTCATCTCTATGGTTACTGTCTGCAACTTATTTTAGGGTTTTACTTTTATATCATAAGAGAATCTAAAGAGGGTGGCAGATGAGATAAGGAATTCCAAGTTGTTCTAACTTCGATGTGAACAAAACGAAAGTATTATTCTAGGTATTCAGGGAGCTATACTCAATCAAACTTGATTGGAGGTAATCTCCCTGTTCTCTTGTGTGGTGATCTAAAATTCTAGGACTCATGGAAAAAAAATTAGTTTTTTTTTTCCGCTGCTTAGATAGCCATGAGAACTTTAACGAAATCCATCCATACATACAATGCCCAAAAGACAAAAGCAGAGCCGAAGCCTATCCAAAGGTTCTCCTTAGATGTTAATGTTAACTCGCCCCAAATCCAAAACATAACAAGAAGTTGGTCAAAGGGAAGACATCAATAAGGAAAAACAAGTAGTCACCCCCCCCCCCCCCCCCCCCTCTTTTCCTTTCTTTCCAACACACACACAAGAAGAGGACCTATTTCCCCAAACCTTCAAGTCTAGGATGAAAAGAGAGTGCATCAATAAGCAAAAACAAGTGTTCTAATATTCTAGTATCCTAATGTCATATTAGAAGACTTATAGACACTCCATAATTGTTAATTTACCAATATACAAGTACATTTACATAGTAACAATCATATGAATTGTAAGTTAAACTATAACATGACATTATTGATGTCATTAATGAGCTGTTTAAGTCAGGTGGTTCAACTCAAACCATGCAGAATATTTTCTAGGAAATGAAAGATCAGTTTGTCAAGGGTTAGAGAAAATGCATGCTAAGAATAACAACCGAATGCAGATTAGACAACTGCAACAGAAGGAACATGTAAAAAAAAATGTAAGGATGATGCAAGAACAACAGGTATCTATTTCTGTATTTCATAAAAGACAGAAACCAAAGAGAAAGGTCTTCTGAGTAGGGTAAGGCTATTCCCACCTTGACCATATAACAAAACTAAGATGTTTTAGCTAACAAAAGTCATTGGATGTGCCAAAAACCAGTAAAATAATAGAAAATTTGATAAAAATCAAACAAGAACCCAAGGAAAGTGCTTACCCTTTGAAACAAGATCATGCCAAGAATACTGCAAATTATGTAGTTTTACAATTACATTGGTTGGATCTACTAGCGGTCTAACCTGAGTGCAGAATAATGGAAAGAAATCTCAGTTGAACAGTCATGAACCTTTAAACTATAGAACTATATAGAGAAAATCGAAAAATAAGGTGCAAATGACAACATTAGAAACATCTATTTGTTGAAAAAGGGTGGTTACCTGAAGAAAATAGGCAAAAGTAAATTTGCAGGTAAATATCACCAACCAGAACAGGACAGATCTGATGCAAATAAAAAAAATGTGAGAGAAGAGAAGGATATCTTCTGGGTATATACAGCTACCAACTACATCAAAACAAGCATAAAAAAATTAGGAGGTTGGGAAAGTGGATAACAAAACAAGGATTTTTCCCATCAAAATTATGTCAGAATAACGAGCTAAGAAGATTAAAAAAAAATGAGGCAAAGTTTTACATCTAGCTAATCAGCTTAACAAAAATAACTCCCGTAAGTGTTTAAACATTCCTAACAAATGTAAACAAGCAAGGGGAACAGCTTCAGAAAGGTACATAGACTAAGAGGATAAAAAGCAAAATACTAAATACTAAAGAAGGTGCAAATAGAAACAAACAGAACTAAAATTAGAAACCAATGAACAAGTACTAATATAAAGAATTTTTTGCACCAATATACCAACAAAATATGCCCTTTGGAGAATATATACTACTAAATTTCTAAGTTGTATAACATTAGGTCGTTTGCTTCGTATATATCTACAAGCAAGCCTTCCATAAACGAGTCTTTCGAGATTATCAGAATTTGACCATTACATTCTACCCATTAAATTTAGTGAGCGGTAGATCACATTGTTGACGAAGAACATTCCAAGTCAAAATCCTTTAAAGGATATCTTAAGATCACAAACACTCCTGAGCGCACCACTTCAATCATCCTCATTTAATTTAATAAACACAATTCTAGATCTCTCCATCAAGAGGAACGATCAATCCTAAATAAATAAATAAATAAATTTCGCTCTTTATATCTCTTGTCCATCAATATGGACCACACTTGACTTCTTCAATGTTTGAAGAACCAACATTCCACATTCTTAGTGTTTCCCTTACTAATTTTAAGTCCTTCATATTCCAACACTTCTAAAAAGTTTTGATTTAAGAGAACTAACATTTTTTCTAATATCATTGATTAACCAACTATCATCAGTAAAGAATTAAGAACATAGTTACATATACCATGGAACCTTAGCCAAAATGCACATTCGAAGTCCATCAATAGGACCATAGCTAGTGAAAAGGAGATGAGAATTCAGTGCCAATCCTTGATGCAAGTCTACTGTAATGGGAAATAGAGACAAATATGTGATTGATTGTCCTCACAGTAGTTGCAAGTCCATCATCAAACTTGTTTCTTTTCCACAATCCAGCCACATAATTTCTCTGGGAACACTATCACAAGTCTTTTCTAAATCAACAAAAATATATGAAGTCTCGTCTTCTATCTAAATTTGTCAATTAATGTGCATAGCAGAAAAAATAGCTTTCATAGTAGTCTCCACAGCATAAACCAAATTAATCCTCCAGGTTACTTGGTTCTTAATTATCTCAGTTACTCTCTTCCAGAATTTCATTCAGAGACATAAGCTCCATTCCCATATAGTTAGTAGTTAGTAATACAATGTATATCTCTCTTATTTTTATAAATAAGTACTGCTGCTCAGTTCTTCAGTCATATTTTCTAGCCTTTAGATTTTGGTTCAACAGCGTAGGTACCCATATTTATCCTTTCGTCTCCCAAACATTTCCAGAGTCCAGACCTCAATAGGAATATCATCAGCTCAGCTACTACATCTTGAGCTAACCCATTTGTTTCTATAGAACTATCCATATGTTAATAGAATCAAACTATCCATGAGTGGTAGAAATTCTCTTATAATACCTTCATGTAAACATATTTGAGGTGCTAATGCACTAATAACATTTCACATCATCCCCTCCAAATTTTTACAACAATATCCTGCATCCAGTTTTTTACATCTAAAATCCTCTCTTTTAATATTTTATCCACACATATCCCTACCTCATTTTTTGTCTCTCTACTTCTATACCAGTTTTTGAATACAGGATATTCTACTTCCCTAGATTCTTCACAAGCCCACTTAATTTTTGCAAATAAATTACATTGATTTCCTCCTAATCATTGTATCTACTAATTAGTTTTTCAAATTAGCATTATATATTCCAAGTAGCTAATCATATCCAACTCACCTGCACTAGCTACTTCCCTCGTGACTTCCTTTCGTATACCTTAAAGACTATTGTGTACTTGACACCATAATCAGGTTGCAATGCACCAACATGTATATTATATAGATTCATTTCATGGAGATCAGAAAAGGAGTATTGTACAAGGATTTGTTTCATAGAGATATGACAAAGTTTTATGCCTGTGGATGGATACCTAATGTAATCTGTATCCCGGATTGAGATCAGCAGTGAATATAGAATTAATAACAGCGTACTCGGAGTTGGAATATCTACATATGGGTGTGAAGGCATGGTTTGTCTCCATGCATATGCTACTGTGTGCATTGTATGTCTGTCTTTTCAAGGATTACAGAGGGGGAAAAGTAAACAGAATAGCAAAGAAGGAAACCATATACTCAAAACAATTTAGCTCACCTGACATAATCACTTGTCTTTTCATAAAGACCCCGCCCGACAAAATATCTCTCCTAAAGGTTACCAAGAGTAATGGAAAAATGGTAGGAACAAACATGAGTATATAGAAGATACAAAAAGCTCTAGGTAACCTGCAATTGGAAAGGCCAAATAAATATACCTCGTAAATCCACTTGAAAAATTGAAAGAAACGCCACCGATCAGATAAATCTGAGAGTGTGTGGCAGGCGGGAATCTTTGTTAATAGAGCAAAGCCTATGCGGACAGCCGCATAACCACCCAAAACAAGTATGTATATGCGGAAATAAAATGAATCTGAGTTCTTATTATGTCTTTCTTCCAAAACCTTTCTGGAAAAATAAGATAAGATCAACCTTGATGAGTAGGCATGCATATGGATGTAAATTTAGCTTCAATTCTCAGTATCTAGAATACTTACATGTAAAGATACATTATACATGTTGAACCAATGCCAAACCAAGAAAATCTAATAAACTGTCTTGATATAGCAAATCCTCTAGCTGTGGTGTAAGCGCCAAACATGAGTAGAACATCCAAGCAGCCTACAAAGACGAGAAAACATAAGAGATTGGTTACATTCAGAGGAATAAAAAGCACATTGAGAGCTATAGTGAGACTGGGTTGAGGGGGGAAAGTCGTGAAAGAAAAGCATACTCTCAAAAAAGTTCAGAATAGCGAAGGCTGGCCCAACACTAAGCAAGACTTTAAAGGTATTCAAGTTAATAGTTCCGTTATGAAAAGCTATGATAGTCAGTCCCTGCATAATTACATTAAGAATAATATCAAATTCAAATTGGATGATAATCTGTATGAATATAAAGCAACCGATTCAATAAGGTGTTAATGATAAACCTGGAACATTAAAAACAGGAAAATCCATAGACGATGAAAGCTCCGGTACAAGTGCAAGAAGGTCCGGTGCTCAACAAAGCTACTTTTCCCTGTCTGCCAGAAACAAAAGATTATATTCAATATAAAAAAACAAATGCAAAGAATCCATGTATTGAACAACGGCACATCACTAGTTACAGATCATGACCTCCCAGAGCAGCTCAATTAATCAGAACACTAGTTGTAATCTTGTGGGACCCCATGAACTAAGAGGAAGTGAGGAACTATATGCATGGCGCAAAAATAACCAAACATTTGTTGCAAATTCTAAGACCAATTCATTTTCATATTTGGCCATCGATTCATTAAATATATAATGGCAATTAACTGTTGAAACAACTACCCTTAAACTCATAATAACCAGGAGTTACTTCTCTGCCCTAATAAACCAAGTATAACACCAGAGCATGAACTTCAATGATCAGTACATTTATCAGCCAGAAGCAATCTTCAGAACAAGCCCACAAATGCCATCAGAAAAACAGCACAGCAGACTCAAAAAAATAACTCTGCAAGTATCAACTAGTCCTTACATCCATTCGAGAGCCAAAAACATAATAGTTGAGGAGTTGGCTAAGCCCTTTAGCTCTTTTCGAGTTGCAGTTGGCCTTGCTACAGTCAGAATAAGCCCCATTGACCCTATCTTTAGTAGGTTATTTAGTCTTCGCTCTCAAGAACTAGTACACCTTGTTCTCAAAAGCCCCCGGCGAAGGGGGGACCAAAAATCGCCTCTAGTTTCCCCCCTTCAGGGGCCTTTGCTGCCTTCCTTAACAAGCCCTCGAGCCTCCTCCTTTGTGCCGCCTTCTCATAGAAGCCGCCGGGTTGACCCTATAATTTTTTTTCAGGCAATCTGTAAGTCAAGTTTCCTTCAGCTTTGAGTAGTTCCTAATAGGTTTATACAATTCTATATTAGTTATTTTAAGGTGTTGTTGTGAAGTAGATTTAGCTGAAGGCTAGTTTTTCTAGTTTCGGACAAATTGCAAGTCCAATTGTGTTGTCCTAGGTTTTAAACCATTGAGAGATTTTTCATTGTAGTTTTCTTCACAAGTTACTACTTCTATAAAGTTTGCTTTGACAGATGATTCCTGCTTATTCTCCAAAATTTTGAATTTTAGGGACAGGAGAGAAAAGACGAGGGTTTAGGAGCAAAACCACTTTCATTTGAGAGAGATCTCACTGAGAAGACCAGTTTATACAATGGTAATACCAAGCAACTGAATAAAACAGAACAAGGAGTTCTCAACTGGACACTTCTTGCTCCTTACAAGAAGACATCAACACTGCGTCTCAAGCTGGTGCATATATAGCAAGCAAGCTAGTTTGCTACATAAACAATAAATAAAAAAAGTCAAAACCAAATGACTCTAGATAATCTGAGGCCAAAACTATTTATCCCATCCTCCCCACATTTCTACCATAAAACCCCCAAACACTTAATACGGTAATGACTCACAGAAGACACCACCAATGCCCAAAATGGCAACAACTAATCCAAACTAAAACAATTATTATAAACATCCTCACACTACTTCAAATGGGACATCTTAAAGTTTTGATGAACATCTTGAAACCATAACTTGTTGAAGAACATAACTATTGAAAAAACACAAAATGAACAACAAAGTAGAGCTTCATCAACGAAAACTTTTTACATCTCCAACTGACACCTGTACAGTAACAGACGCACGTGTAAACTTGACTCCACGAGATCGACCTTCAAAAGAATACAAATTGTAGCAACCTATTTTGAAAGAAAAAAAAAAGATTGGAAAACCCAGAAAAAAAGGTGGAAACCCGGAAACCCCCAGAAAATTAGTTATCACAGGAAAATGATACCCAAAAGTCAACCCAACTCCCAGCTGGAAAAGGAAAAGAAACAAAAAAGAAAGACTGTTGACCGGCCATAAGATAACAATAACTGAAACCCGACAGAAAATGCAAAAAAATCTATAAAGCAACGTATAAGACCAATAAGAAAACAGAACCAATATTTTATTCCACTGGAAAACAAAGGTATCAACCGAATCCTATGAGGAAACAAAACCAACATATGAACGAACCCCACCAGATAACAAAAAACTGGCATTATCTGACTTGGATACTGAAATAGATATATGATTGAATCCCACATGGAAAAGAGAGTACCTAATCCCACAAAGGCACGGAAACCGACTTATGACCGAAGCCCACTGCACAACAACAAAACTGGCCAAAAAGCAGAAAGCCCTTGATTGAATTCAACCAAGAACATAAATCAAAATAACTGAACTATCAAATCCACAGGGATAGCAAAACCACAACAGAGAATGGATATTCACAAACGAAAGGCAAGAAAAACTCCCGGTTATTTTGTTATCTGTGAAGAAGGGGGCGAAGAGATGCATGGTGCCATGGGTTGAAAAACAAAAATAGATTAACCAAGAACAATATAAAGAACATAAGAACAAAATGATACATGTAGTAAAAAAATGTAGTAATAAAGCTAGAAGGCTTATTCTAAAAAAAGCAAGAAGAAAAAGAACAAGAACAACAAACAAACCTAGAAGGTAATGACGAACAACCACAGAAAGGAAGATACACAATGATAAGCACTAGAGAAAACCCAGAAGAAACTGTGAGAAACAAAATAATGGTTAAGAGAGGCAAAGAACAAAAATTAACCTCGTACAACTTAGATCATCATGACTGTGGACTCCACAGGATAACCCTGATACCATGTCAGCACTATAAGATCTCTTTAACTTGTAATAATATTTTACAAATCTCCTCTTTATCTTCACAATAACCCCACCCCACCCCCCCACCCACCCCCCCCCCCCCCCCCCACCCCCCTCCCCAGTTTATGCTCGAGAAATGACCAATTATAATTTAACCATCAAGCAAACCTGACTCGAAACTGGTGACTAGCATGTCCAATGAAAGAACAGTGAACTAAGTATGTATCAGGTAAAGAATTCTCAAGTGGACAGTGTGGAAACTACTTGTTCCTAAACCAAACTTCATACTTTTCGCACTTACAATACTTCTATCATGGGTTGCTATATCTTAATCCGGTCAGGTCAGGTCAGGTCAGGTCAGGTCAGGTCAGGTCAGGTCAGGTCAGGTCAGGTCCCATACCATGTTGAAGAAGAACGACTGAACAATAGAATTTTCAGAACAAAATCTGCAATATCATACTTTTTCCTAAACCAAACTTCATACTTTTCGCACTTACAATACTTCTATCATGGGTTGCTATATCAGGTCAGGTCAGGTCAGGTCAGGTCCCATACCATGTTGAAGAAGAACGACTGAAAAATAGAATTTTCAGAATAAAATCTGCAAATTTTTGGTTTAGAAGCTAAAAGAAGGTGTGTATACTAGTGGTAGAAAATAAAGAGAATACAGAAAAATAAAGATAAATTCTGGCCGTTATATAGGCCAAAGGTAGAAGCAGATGTAACCTTGGATGAAAACCTACTAACTACCACCAATTTAAATGGGTTGTTTTAGCCTTTATACAATTTTCTCGTCCAAATAAAATGGTACACACAAAGCTACCCGTAGCTTCACTAACGAGAACAATTTTAAGTTGAGCTATAGCAAAAAATTATTCAATATATGCACCCATATGTTTTGGGATAAATAAGGTAGATAAAGCATCTGATATCTTACTCTCTTCCAATTCCTTGGTTTCAGCAGAAATGGGGAGTCCTTTTTAGGAGGCCAGCTCAACTTGAAACATGAGCGTGACCTATAAGTTCACCACAAATAAGAATTGCCTAAATAAATAAACAAAGAAATAATATCAACACCATTAAAGATGAAACGGGAGGACACAGACCAGAAATATTCATTGAAATCATCATAATTGCGCCACGCCGAGTGCGCAGCTTTCCCATTATTGTTCCTAGAAGTTTCCTGAAAATATACACTATTTAAGAAACACTGAAGTCTTCATATCTTATTTAAAGTCATGTGAACTACAAGTACCAGCTCATATGCAATTACACTTGAAACCATGTATATATTATGCAGAGTAAAAAAAGATAACATTGCAGGGTGGTGCAAGAAAATTTTGTAAGAGAAACATCCACCAAATCTATGATAAAGCCAAAAAATTCCACAAAAATTACACATCAGCAGCAGCGACTTCTCAGGGAAAAAGTATATCTAACATATGCAAAATCTTAATACACACAAAAATACTTAACAGCCCGAAATAACTATGAAGCCAAAGGTTAGTCTAGTCTGTTCAATATTCAAGGAAAAAGTATGGGAAAGAATAGATGATCGGGATCAGTCATAAGGAAACTAGTAAGTATCAATGTGGCAAATAATAATATAATCAACAACTTCCTCTCAACCAGCAAAGATAACCGACAATGGATTCAAATAAGAAATCTCTACAACATAGGCCATCACAAAATGTAATATTAATCATTAGATGGACTCAGGATCTGCTATTTCACAATTCAAGTCCCACAACTAAATCATTCAGACTCTTCAATATGGGAAAGGCGTTGGATC
Source organism: Iris macrosiphon (assembly GCA_036927795.1). NCBI lineage: Eukaryota > Viridiplantae > Streptophyta > Magnoliopsida > Asparagales > Iridaceae > Iris > Iris macrosiphon. Next base: position 145,033,850 of record JAYESA010000017.1, on the reverse strand, counting down.
CCATGGTTCGCTAATCCAATGCACCCTCTGTTGATTCTCCACCATAGTTGGACGAGCCTAATGATCGACCCATTGTAGTAAGTAAGAAGCCACGCTCATGTACAACACATTCTCTGACTCACATGAGTTGTAATCGACCTATTCGTTGTGCATGTTTGTTAGCTCCTTGTCTTAGATTTTTATTGCTTCGAAAAATTCTCTCTGTTCAGATATCCCTAAGCATCCCAGTTGGTATGTTGCTATGGATGAGGAGATGAAATCTCCTTGGTTCAATCACACATGGGACTTTGTTACTCTACCAAGGGGCACTCACAAGTTGGTGCAGGTGGGTGTTTATTGTCAAGCACAATCCTGACCGTATTGATGAGCGCCTGAAAGCTCGTCTAGCTACCAAAGACTTTACCCAGCATAATGGGATGGACTTAGAGGAGACATTCTATGATGTCGCCAAGTTGAAGACAGTTCTTTTCTTGGTTGTCAACCCCAGATGGCCACTTAATCAGCTTGACATTAAAAAAGGTCCCCATAACAGATATCTTTCTATCTCTAACAGTTTACATGCAACAGCCTCCGGATTATGAGAGAGTGAGAATACACCTCATTTGTTATCTCTGAAAACCTATTTATTGCCTTATGCAGTCTCCTTGAACATAGTTTTACAAATTTAGACACATTGTTCCACAGATTGATTTCTCCCGTAGTGTTGTTGACCCATCTTTGTTCATCCATTGTCGAACCGAAGGAATGGTCATTCTCCTTGTCCACGTCAACGACATCATTATCATTGACAATGACTTCAATGTAATATTCAAAGTTAAAGCCCAATTTTTCAGCGACTTCATACTAAAGACAGGCCATTTCAGTATTTGTTGGTATTGAGGTTGCGGGTCATAACAACCCCTCTCATCATAATTATTGATTAGATCTCTTGGAAGAAACTGAGGTCCTAGGTTGTAGAGCAGCCAACAATGCTATGGGTAATAATGTGCTTCTGTTCTCCGTTAGCTCCTCTTCTGGACCACCTCTCTCTACTTCTAGCATGTATCATTGACTTGTCAACAAAATCATCTACTTGATTATAGCTCATCCAGATATTTTCTTTGTTGTTGGTAGAGTCAGCCAGTACATGCACTCTCCTAGGGTCTCTCATCTTCACGTTGTCGAGTGCGTTCTCTAGTACTTGAAATATCCAGGTTAGGGACTTCTCTATTGATCGTCCTATTAATCTATTATTGCATGAGCCAGCGGTGACTATAATGGCAACCTCGTCACCCAACATAGAAAGAAACAGTCTATACTTGCCCGATCTTCTATTTAGACCAAGTATCGTTCGATGCCCAATGGGGTTTCCAAGATCATCTGGCTGAAAAGCCTTCTAGTTGATCGATGTGTTTCACTCACGTCTCTAGCGTCTCTCTATTGTTATAACAAAGCTGCTATGTAGTGATGAGTTCGTCTGACACCAGTGCACCAAGCATAATTAAGTTGCTTGCCACTTCATTCAGGACAAAGTCAAGTTACAGCAAGTTCGTCTACACCATGTACTTCCTCTGTAGCCCTTCCTCACAGTTGGTCGATATCCTTGCCAAAGGTCTCCCTTGCCCAAACGCCTTTTGGTTTTTTTACCTTCTCTCCAAGTTGGACTTGCTTGACATCTACGATCTAGCTTGCGAGAGGGTGTAAAAAGGAGCCAAAGTCTATTTCTTCTTTACTTTATTTTACCATTTCTACATAGTTTTAGTGATGTCACATATGCTAGCTATTATACTCTATATATTGGGCTTAGGGGGCCTAATAAAACCAAATATCAACAATTCTAACTAGATTATGAATGATAGGCCAAAAATATTTTACTTTGTTTGCTATGTTTTCTTATCCTGGTGTATGCACAATAAAAAGAAATTTAAGCACTGTAATGCATAGAAGTGTGTTTGACACTACTTAAAAACTTGTGCATGAAGCTGTTTGAAATGTAATTCTCAACAAGGCTGACACCCGCCCCCTCACAGACCTAGTGCTATATAGGCAAATATTCTCGAAGAACTGAGAAGGTAATTTGTATATGAGAAAAAAATTGGAAGGAAAAATCAAGAAGTTTGTCCACATACAACCCAAAAGTTGCCAATTGTTATCGCCACTTTGTAAGCATTTGAAAGACAGAAAACATAATTGTGCCCTAAAGTTAGTATGAAATGCGGCATACATAAGATGGTAACATGCATCTTTAAATTGACCGAAGAGGAACCTACCGCTAACATAGTTTCATAAATAGGAGTAATAATTTCCTGCAGATACGACACAAAACCATTACTATCAGTGCAGCTCCTTGCTTGAACAGCTTCAGGTTGGTCCAAGATCGCATCCAATTCCTTCGCCATCTGCTTGATACAACTTACACAATTTCAAAACATAGCCAACAAAAATAATTTGCAACTATTTGATGTCCTTACGTATGTCTTAAATATGTATGTATCGATTACCGATTTGCATGTGTATCGTATCTGGTATCGCGTATCAAATCGTGTATCGTATAATAAGTAACTCTACGAGTTTGGGTCTATGCTTCTAAATCCATATGGGAACATGATTTAGTATAATTCTCATAAAAAAAAATTATTTGTTTTATCTTTACAGGGTCTATCTAGTTCCAGAATCCATATTCTAAGTAAACATTACATAGCTCAAGGGGAAAAAAAACCAATAGTACCTATCAGTCTATATGTTACCCGATAAACCAGTATGTAAAGAAATGGTAGTATACCATATCGTATTGTAAGATATGTACCGTGTATCGTAAAATATGTCCCGTGTATCGTAAGAAACCACCAACATAGACAAATGGTAGTATACCATATCGTATTGTAAGATATGTATCGTGTATCGTAAAATATATGTCATGCATATCGTAAGATACTACCAACATAGACATATTCATGTATAGTATGCGATCCCAATCTTTATCGTGTTGGGTAAGATGTATTATTTTTAGACTTCCCGTGTTAAAACATCCAGACCTGCAGAAACTTTCCCATACCTATACATACGTTAATATTATTTTGTATAGATGCATGTATTATGTACATAAGATAATATTATATATGTAGTGATGCACGTATTATGTACTGTCACATGTCTAGAAGGGTAAGTGTGAGCATATGATCGTGTACAACAGTGTAAATATAAACATTTTAATCAGGATGCATGCTTGGAATAAATATTGAAAAAATACTTACATGGTGAAATATGTAGCAAATGCACTCAGGAAGAAAACGAACATTGGCAGCTTCACCCCAAATTAGAAAGTATAAAGAAATCATAATAAGCTTTCTGTTTCGATTAATGGCTTCCAAGCTGCAAAGTATGTTTCCACCTGTTAATCATAATGTAAAATATTTCCTAGAAGTATTGTATATGTTGTACCTGTTCCATGCAACTCGTACGCCCAAATATTTACACCATTTGATGTAGTTACTCAACACTTTCAGAAAAACTTCAGTGATTGCCTTCTCATCAATTTTCTGTTCATAACAATCCCTTTTAATGTAAGAGTTTGAAGAAATATAAGAGGTATGATTATTCAGGGGTAGCTACGAGCAATAGTTGAGGTTATACATATTCTTAAGTAACAAAAGATAATGATTCAGCCCGTATAAAATCACTTTCATTAGTCGAAGTGTAAATAAGATGATTAAGATGATGATTAACTATATTTTTTTATCAATCATTGCTTTACAAAAAAAAATCAGCTAATCTATGTTTGTGAAAAGATTACATAATTCCAAATAGATCATCCTTGTATGTCTTCTCGTATGTCGCTTATCATAATAGCTAAAATCCACATTCAAAAGGAAACTACTCAAATAAGAACTAGTAATATGCTCATTTAACTTGTCTTTATAAGAAGCTTTCTTGGAGGATATTATGCTCGTAGATAGGTAGAAGAGAAATTTACAAAGACCGTCTTTGAGTAAATTCGTGAGATACTACTCACCGGTTCTGCTTCATCAGGCAAGCCAAGTCGAGCCTGAGCATTTGCTATAGAGAGAACCACATTTTCTCGCTGGTTACGAACGTTATCCTTCTGTCATGATACAAATTTAAAGGTATTAGACAGAAATAAGATACCAAAAAGCAAGAAGAGAGTATAATCAAACCATTTTACACAAGAATGATCAAGGAAATATTGTCATTGAACTAAGCTTGGTGTAAATATAATAATTGCATTGTTGCAAGCACTTGTATTATTTTCCATCAAATTTATAAAGTATGGTATCCTCGATGAGAAAGGCAAGTACAAACTCCTCATACGCCATAAATACCAATAGCTATGCAAGTTTAAAAAAAAGAATCACTCCCCACCCCAATTGCATATAACGGCTATCGAGGAGATTGATACATTACATTTCAAAATACATAAATCTAGATATACATGGAAAACTAAAATAAAGACGTCTCATGAAAATGGTAAGCAAAAAAGGTCGTCCTTTAGAAGAAGAAGAAGAAAAAAAGTAGGATCAGACCCAAAAAATGTATCAACATGTACAAAACAATTTACACTTACTATTCAACACCTATGGATTGTAATTTAGAAGCCCTGTAGCTACTAGCGACCAAATTGGGATAACCTGGTAAGGGACAGGTGAGATTTGATTTGGGGTGCACACCCTAGCCATTACATATTTAGCCTAACCACTTGTTGGAGCCAAGCAAATTATGCAACTATATTTTTTCTGTACTCACCTAACGATGATAAGTACTCATGCCAACGATGCAGATGGTAGTCACCATGGGCCCTATGAATCACACAACCGGGACAAGGGTAATCCCCAACTTCTCCCGAGGTATACAGATGAGCCTCCACATCGACTACTCGGAGTTCGTGGGAATGCCACATGGCCCCAATTGAGAATCATGGTCCAGTAGATGATCAGAATGACCACTACAAGAGGCAAAAGCTCACCTACCAACCTCAGAACTATAGTGCTCAAGTCTATCAAGCTCCAGACCTTAGGATCGCTCCAGCTCACCGTGAGTTAAGAGCACCCAAGGCGGAACCACACCTACCATGAGAGTGTGTCATGGCACCTGCCAATGTTTTCTGAGCAAAACTACTACCAACCAAGGCAAGCACGCAAGTACGAAGATCGACCATATAGAGTCCCTCCCGCCTATCAAGAACCAGGACATCAGCCAGATAGGAACAACCATAAGCAACTGGTAGACCCGCAGCCTCGTCATGAGAAATATGACCGACCCCTAGAGGTGCGAAAGTTGAATGTTCTACTTACGATGTAAAAATTGACCACAGGGCCTTTATTGACTAGATGCAACATATAGATGACTATTTTGGAGTTTCCCCATGTCGGAGGAGCAGAGAGTCCGGTTTGCCAAGATGAAATTGATCGATGTAGTCCGACAATTCTGTACCAACATTGAAATGGGGAACTCACTGAAGTGCTCAATACTCTACTGCTACAATACCGCCGCTACAATAAACTCTTCTTCATATACCGCCGCTACGATAACTCTTCGTCAGAACCCACAACGGACGAGCCTCGTCCTGGCTCTTGAAGAATCAATCCGAGTTGACGTTCCACGTGACAGCTAACCCTACACCCACTCATTATTTGTCGTGGTATCAATCATTATTGTTGCCCACAAATAAAGATTTTGTATTCTACAAATAAACAGGTGCCTTTTGTTCGCTTTCCATTGTATATCCGGGATTTGGTGATATGAATTTATGAAGTAAATTTTTTGTGACTTATCGTTCTGCTATGAAGCTAATTCTCCTATATATTCTTCGCAAGCGATTTGAACCCTTCTAACTCGAACCCTTCTGTTTAAGCCTTATTCAATTGAGCACAAAGACACCACTTAAGTGGCTAATAATTAATATCAAATGTTGTCCCGCATCAATCATCTTTCAAACGTAATAGTGTAATACTAAAGAAATAACAACAACCAACAGCATCAAATAGACGAGAGTTATGCACATTGACAAGAATTCCAGTATCATACGGTTGCTGAGATCTGTAAGAAAAATGGCTGCATGGCACATAAACAAGTAATACCTCAATGCCAATTAATGGATACATTCAAGTATTTGAAATTTATGTTAAGGCATCTGGTGAAAACATTGCACATAACAAAAATTACAATATATTAAACACCTATGTAATACTTAATTGAAAAGGAAATGGTGTAAGCAAATGTAACTCTGAAAACATATAGGAGAGATGGAAGCAAAAGAAAGTTTGAGGAAAAACTCCAACACAAGAACCTTAATTTTTCCAATATTGATTATAAAAGTTTCAGAAAGAGGATATTTCTCGAATCTTACAAATACATACATATAGATCTCAAAGAGTACTTTACAACAATATATAAGCAAAAAGATATATAAGCATAAATAGACTCTTTTTATAAAATAAAATAAAAGCATATACATGAGGAGTTAACTTCCTTAAATTAAACTACTTAAAGCTAGCTTTTTGATAGTTATACAGAAGAATGAAATGACAGCTCAAAGGAGTTATCTTGCAATTGTATAAAACATTAAATATGACAAAAAGTATAAACCGAGAGCATAAATCAAACAAATTCCTTAAAATATGGTTTATAAGAAAATAGGCAACAGTTTACTGGCTCAATCACATAAGTTTGGTGAGTATCACCTTTGGAACAATGCCAAATAACCAATCGCTGCAAATGCAGCCAAAGCAATTAGAAACAGGAACAAGTCAAGTTCCAAATGTTGAAATTTATTGGACACTGTTAGAGTTATTTTATTTTGTTATTTATCATATGAAGGTATAATAGTAATTGTGGGTGTATTGCATATCAATATAAATAGACATGAGATGCAACCTAGGGTTCAAGGCTCTTGCAATCTCTTTTCTCTCTTCTCTTACTTTTCATTTTCCTCTCCATCTCCAAACTTCACTTGGTACCAGAGCATATATTTGAAAGTACTGTACATCTCATCCACGACAGGGCCGATCGAACTGTTTTTCGTCTATTTTTCATGATTCGCCGTTCGTCGTTCATTGTTCGTGGTCGTTCGTGGTTCGTTTATGAGATCTAGGATTTCTACAGATCTATGTTGGTTATTAGTCGTCGGTTGAGGTTCGTTGTGAGATCTAGGGTTTCAGTGACATCGTCTTTCTGTTGCATCTGCAAGTATGGTGGGGACCGAATCTTCTAGCAAGATTAATAGAGGTGGTGGTAGCGGAGGTGGTTCTCCTTTTACTGTTATTCATAACAGCAAGGTTAACAGTGGTGGTGGTAGCGGAGGTGGTTCTCCTTTTATTGTTATTCATAATGATGAATTGGGAAAGCCGATTACAGCGGTGAAACTCAGTGGTGCGAATACCTTGCCTAGTCCAAGTCTATCAAAGTAGTGTTAAGGGCGAAGAAGTTAAAATTTTTGACGGAAGAACCCCCGCCTGAAACTTTTGCTGAGTATGAAGATTGGATGAGTGCAGGTGCATACGTTATGTCGTGGTTGTGGCATAATATGGAACCACATATCGCTGCTAATGTTCAGTGGTGTGAATCAAGCAAACAGATTTGGGGCATCTCTGGAAGAATCATATTCACAGAAACGAAACATTGCCCGTATTTATGAGTTGTACGAGTTATTGTTTAATACAAAACAAAATGGAAAGCCTGTGAATAGATAGCTGGCTTCAAAGAAGACTTTATGGGAGGAACTGCTTCAATATCATCATAACTGCTCTCCAGCAAGTATTTGAGCTTTATCAGGTTCGAACGCAGGATCCAAGCTGCCTAGGATAAGTGAAACATGAAACTCTTATTTCTGTCTTCGAGCTTCAAATTATCATGTTCAACTGATTTGAAGGACGCTCGGAGACAGAAGGAAGAGTTTCATGTTTCACTTATCCTAGTCGGCTTGGATCATGTGCTCCAACCTTATAAAGCTCAAATCCTTGCTGGAGAGCAGTTACCTACGGTGGCAGATACTTTCTTCCGTCTCAATCGTTCCTTTCTGGGACAGAGTTCTGTGGTGCCGAGTACTGACTCTTCTGCCCTAGTTTCTAGTGTTGTTGGTCGTGGTGGCAGACGTGGTAGTGGACGTGGCGGTAGAGATGGTAGTCGTAGTTTTGGTCGAAGAGGCCGTGGTGGTAGAGACAATGGTCGTGGTGGTGGTCGCGGTGGTGGTAGTGGTGGCCGCGGTGATGGTGGTGGCCGTGGTCAACCACGGAAGTGTAACTATTATGAAATGCTCGGTCGTGTGGAAGACTATTGTTGGGACGAGTGGGGCAAACCAGAATATGCACATCAAGTGCATGATGAAAATATGCAGTCCCAGGTACTACTTCTGCTCCCAAAAATGATACTTCGGGTTTCAATCAGACTTTAACGTCCGATACCTCATCTCCATTTGAACAGATCCTCCAGAAGTTGAACGCGCTTGCTAGTACCACCTCCCAACCTACTGCAACCATGGCACATATAGGTAATCCTGCTTTTGTGGCAACCCAGTCACCATCCACCTCTTGGGTCATCGACTCAGGAGCAAGCTCTCATATGTCCGGTATAACATCTCTCTTTCATAATCGTAGTTCCATGAAACATAATATTATCTTGGCTGATGGGTCTACTCGTCCTGTGCTTGAAAAATGTGTCATTCACCCTACTCAATCACTATCATTATTTGATTCATTATATGTGCCTAATTTTCTATTTAATTTGTTATCTGTGAGCCAGATAACCAAGTCTCTTCAATGTTCTGTGACATTTTTTTCCAATTCGTGTATTTTTCAGGACCTCATGACGAATAAGATGATTGGTTCGGGACATGAAAAAGATAGATTGTACTACTTGGATCTACTTGGAAAGGCCTTCACTTCTGTTTCTACTTCTCTGTTGCAGTGGCATTATCGTTTGGGACATCCGTCTTTGGCCAAGTTGCGTCAAGTTGTTCCTAGTTTGAGTCATGTTTCTAGTCTTGAATGTGAGACTTGTCAGTTAGGCAAACATCACCGTAGTTCCTTCCCTCGTCGTAGTGAGAGTCGTCAATTAGAGTCTTTGATCTTGTTCATTCTGATATTTGGGGTCTGTCTAGAATCAAAAGTCTGAAAAGATTTCAGTATTTTGTTATTTTTCTTGATAATTATTCCAGAATGACTTGGTGTTATTTAATGAAAGAAAGATCTGAGTTTCCAAATGTGTTATCTGCCTTTTATAATGAAGTCTATGTTCAATTTGATAAACGTATCAAAATTCTGCGTTCTGATAATGCTTTGGAGTATACTCAATCTTCTGTGAACAGTTTCTGTGTTGATCGTGGTATGATTCATCAAACCAGTTGTGTCCACACCCCTCAACGAAATGGTATAGCCGAACGCAAACATAGACACATTTTAGATATCGCTCGAACTCTCATGTTCAATATGCATGTCCCTAAACAGTATTTGGCAGATGTTCTTACTGCATGTTATCTAATTAATCGCATTCCATCATCTGTATTAAATAACAAAGTTCCATTTATCATATTACATACAGATGTCGCACATTTTTTCTTATCTCCTCGAGTGTTTGGGTGTGTCGCTTTTATTCATAACTTGGAACCTAATCGAGATAAGTTGGCTCCTACATCTCTGAAGTGTGTCTTTCTTGGTTATCCCCGTACTCAAAAAGGTTATCGTTGTTACAGTCCACGGTCACGTAAATATTATGTCAATGCGGATGTTACATTCTTTGAGTCTACCCCTTTATTTCCTTCAGGAGACCGTTGTATTCCTTTTACAACAGATTTGATATCTTTCATACCACTTCAGGTCATTCCTGAATCAATTTGTCTCAATTTCCCATTTACAGGTTTATCAGAGATCCACGGACAGGCCAGTGGTTCTGCAGAATTCAGCCCTCAACCAATCATCTTCCATGCCTGAGGTTTCTGCTCCCATCACCACGGATCCAGATGATCTTCCTATTGCTCTCAGAAAAAGAAAACGCATTTGTACCACAAAGAATAAGCATCACATTTCTAACTATGTTTCATTGCACCGTGCTTCATCATCTTTTCATGCATTTGATGTTTTATTGTCTTCTATTTCCATTCCCAAAACTTACAAGCAGGCTATGTCATCTTCTGGTTGGAAAAGTGCAATGAATGAGGAGATGTATGCTTTACATCAAAATCAGACTTGGAAGCTTAAATCACTTCATGTTGAAAAGCAGACAGTGAATTGTAGATGGGTGTACATTGTTAAGTATCACCCCGATGGTTCTGTTGAGTACCTCAAGGCACGGTTGGTTGCCAAAGGGTATACTCAGACATATGGTGTGGATTATATAGAGACTTTCTCTCCAGTGGCTCGGCTGAATTCAGTTCGAATTCTTATTTCTGTGGCGGTTAATCACCAATGGCCTATATATCAGTTGGACATAAAAAATGATTTCTTGCATGGTGACTTACAGGAGGAGGTTTATATGGATCAACCACCGGGATATGTTGTAGCAGGAAATAAAAAACTCGTATGACGATTGAAGAAAGCATTATATGGACTGAAACAGTCACCTCGTGCTTGGTTTGACAAGTTCAGTTCTCATTCAGTATAGCTTTCGGCGTACCACATCAGATCATTCAGTATTTTGACATTCTTCCCAGCAGGTATTATCGTGTTGATTGTTTATGTTGATGATATCATTATATCTAGGAGTGGTCATGCTGGAATTATGGACTTGAAGGCCTACCTTAGTCGTCAGTTTCATACTGAGGATTTGGGTCTTCTTCGATATTTTCTTGGAATCGAGGTTGCTCGATCTAAGAAGGGTGTGTATCTGTCACAACGCAAGTATGTTCTAGACTTGCTCTCCGAGACTGGGATGTTGGAGTGTCGGCCAGTTGAGACTCCTATGGATTATCATGACAAGCTTGATGCTGACAGGGAAGAGTTATTTGAGGATGTTGGATATTATAAACGTTTGGTTGGCAAACTTATATATCTTACTGTTACTCGACCAGACATCACATATGCAGTTGGAGTAGTTAGTCAGTTTATGCATGCCCCTAGGCAACCACATTGGGAGGCTATCTCTCGCATTCTTCGATACTTGAAGGGTGCACTTGGAAAGGGTTTGTTGTACAAACCTTCCCAGTTGCTTACGGTGACTGGGTTCAGTGATGCTGATTGGGCAGGCAGTCGCATTGATAGGGGATCTACTTCTGGCTATTGTACGTTTGTGGGTGGAAATCTTGTTATGTGGCGTAGTAAGAAGCAGAATGTTGTAGCTCGTTCTAGTGCAGAGGCCGAGTACCGTGCGATGGCTCATACAGCTTCTGAGATGATATGGGTGCAGTCTCTTCTTCATGAAATGGAGATTATGATTCATATTCCGATGGAGATGTATTGTGATAATCAGTCGGCAATGTTTATCGCAAGTAATCCGGTGTTTCATGAGCGCACGAAGCATATCGAGGTGGATTATCATTTTGTTCGTGATTTGTTACTGAATAAACGGATTGTCACTCCTTATGTTCGGTCAGAGGATCAATTATGTGATATCATCACCAAACTACTTGCTCGTGGTCCATTTTCTGATTTATGTAGCAAGCTGGACATGTCTGATCTATATGCTCCCGTTTGAGGGAGGGTGTAAGAGTTATTTTATTTTGTTATTTATCATATGAGGGTATAATAGTAATTGTGGGTGTATTGCATATCAATATAAATAGACATAGATGCAACCTAGGGTTCAAGGCTCTTGCAATCTCTTTTCTCTCTTCTCCTACTTTTTCTTCTCCTCTCCATCTCCAAACTTCACTGACACTATACGAAATTATGTGGAAGGGGGGAGAGAGAGAGAGAGAAAGACCAACACTAACTAGATAAATATCTCGAAACAAAGTTGCAATATGTCCAAAAGACAAGCAAAGTAATTCTAAGCCTATATATCTCATACCGTATCAAGAGAAATAAGAACCTGAAAATCAAAAACATTATTTTGCAAAAAGGCGAGCGCACTAGAGAGCGAGAACATACAATCTAACTAGATAATATCTCAAAACAAAATGGCAATTTAATAATCAAAGAAAGTAGAAAATCAGAAGAAAAAAATAGTATGAAAGAGAAGAGAACCTGAAAACCAAAAACAAACTCCAAAAGGTCAAACATATCCAAGGTCTTCAGCTGAGAAACTTCAAAATCAGAAGGAAGGCGAGAGAACTCTGAGGTGTGCGCAATCGCAGATATTGCAGCTCTCACCTGCACGAAAAACAGACTTGTTATGTTTTTGACATGAACCATTGACAGAATGGAAAGGACATTAACACGTGTCAAAAAAGGGAATTTGCATTGGAATAAGCTAAGATATAATGCCAAGCATGTTACTTCATAACCAAAATGCTCAAAAAATAACCAAAATGTCACCCTGCTACCTGAGAATATCATCTATATCCTCCAGGTCGTTATTTTTCACCCAAGATATTAGATTAAATTGAATGGCAATAGATATGTAAGAGGAAAACATACTTCAGGAAAGAAACCAATAACATTTGTTAAGGACGGCGCATCAAGTGGTACAATATTGTATGGCGTAAATTTCCCCCCACTTGCATCAGATTTTTTAACCTTCTTCACCTGAAACAAGATAAGAATATATAGGTTGCTTAGAAATAAGGTCCACTTCACTGCAATAGAAAGTGACAGGCTTCAGACATAAATATGCTAGGCGGTAAATATCTTTTGGCCAAACAAAAGGAACTAAACAAGCTACCTCTGAAAGTGTGCTTGACAAACTCATGCCAGTCCGAATATTTTCTTATACTTGGCTTAAAGATGTATTGTAGAAATGATTGGTTCTAAATAAATATACACAGTGTATAAAACCATCTACCTCCATGAATTAAATGTGTACCAGAGATGACGGAATTTTACCTCTTCCATTATAAGTTTACCCTCTCCCTCAGAGCTTGAATCTCTTATGAGTACCTCCAGAACATCGATTAAGGCTCTTAGGGTCGCACTCACATTTTTCATTTCTACAGCTCTTGCTTCAATCCTAGACCCAGAAACAAAGCAGTATTGCATTGGATTAAATACATAAATAACTGGAATTTAATAATTACAAAAATAAGAAACCGGTCAGCTGTATAAAAGAAATGAAAATATAAGCCTAACTGTGATAGATAAAGAATTAAAATGGCCTGTAAATACTAGTAACCCACACACAATGTGTTCACACACCAACATTATGAACCACTTAGCATCCTTTCCAGCTGCTTCAATCCAGGAGCTCCATGTCATATCATCAAACAATTCTCACAATAAATCCATCGGGAAGTCACAGGACACATGACATAATGCATGCAAATAATGAGCATGTATCTCACATTAAGCAAGTAGTGTTTTCTTCCGATTCTTAATTTCCATGTTAGTGGCAAGGACAACAATTGAGGGGGATATTGCAATTCTGGTCTTAGCCTCAATTTTGAGCTTTTGGATAGCAAGGGATACAAAAATGCATGTGAAGGCACACACCTATATGAACTTGCAAAAACAATCCCCAAATTTGTCCACCCGAAAACCTTAGGGTTTTGAATATCTAGACACCGCTTTCTTTTTACTTATAATGTCTGTGGAGTATGGACTCCACATGGCTAATTTTTCATGCTAACTTTACTTATTCACCAATAACACTATAAGTCTTATATCTTAAACATGCTACTATTATCTATAAATCATAGTAATTTTCAATTTTTTAGGAATTGTATCCCCGATTCCAACATTTATTATACAAACATTTAGTAACTTATTGTTTATTTTAAATGTTCTACTCCTAGTCATCAATTCTTTCTAAACTACATTGTGGATTTTCAATATTCTACTAAGTAGCTGTTATATTAGTATAGAGTTGTAGTTGCCGGGTTTCCTTTTACCACGGAGGAACAAAGATAGCAGAAGGTAGCCCTAAAGACTAAAAGGGATGTAGAAATGAATGCTGCCATGATCACTTGCAGTGAGGAATATATATGTATTTTGAGAGTATATTTTTAACAACAAAGGAAAGACGATGTAGAACAAGAAAGAAGACTGCAAAAATACGACTCGTGAAGTTTTCTTCATTATATCGAAACAATATTAGGATAATTCTTTAGCTGAGTAAGAAATGTTTATAGAACCAAATCTAACCAAATGAAGGAAGCAAATTCTGAACAAATACATACTCGCCCAGGTTTGCGCTGAAGGTTCCTGATTCCATTAGCCTCTGCTGCTCCTTTTGGATATCATCAACACGATGCCGCTTCTTATAACCTAGATAAAATTTCCACAAGCGTTCAATATCATGTTGCCGATCAATTGCAGATCCATCTTTCTTAGCAAGCTTTTGCTGTAAAATATAATACACAAGTAAGAGAGAGAGAGAGAGACCATGATCCTATGCAGGAAAAAAATTTAGATGATTGACACAGATTTTGTTTTTGTGACAGACATTAAACCAGTCTTAAATGAAGCAAAATGCAACAAATACCTTGATGACAGACATTAAACCAGTCTTAAACTGAAGCACGCCTCTACCCTCACTGCTTGGATCCAAGTTCTGCGCCATGGTATATGCTTGCTCACAAACTGAACAAAAAAACGAATTTCAGAACAAGATACCATAATGGTAAAAAAGACTGATTAAGAAACATAAAATTATCAGAACACCTATGCCCACATGAATAAAGATGAATACGCCAAGAAACCACATCAAACGGGAGAGGATGCAACCCTCACTTAGGAGTCATTTGATCTAAAGAGAGAATATGGTTCAATGATCTGCAATATCAAGGAAAATTTGCCCACCAAATGAGTTCTTAATTTCTTAGTATGACTATCAAGCATCATGAGATAACAAGCATGCTACAAAAAACAGAAATCTTGATTTGGGATATGTTAGCTCTTCGAAATGAGGATGTTTGTGATGGAAGTTTCAGAGGATTTTGAATAACAAGAGACCATGGTTCTAAATTTCGGTAGGCGGAGTCGGTGCTCCGGAGGGCCGACTAGCGCCTAGGCTCCGAATTGAATTATATATATATATATATATATATATATATAAGTTATTCTTGAGAAGTTGGTTAGAGGGAATGAAATTAGATTAGGGGGGTGGGGGGGGGGGGGGGGGGGGGGGGGAGGTCCACGGTTCGATTCACCGAATCGATTTTTTTTTCTTTTCTCTGCCTTTCCTTTCCTTTCCTGCCTTTCCTTTCCTCTTCCTTTCCTTTTCCTCTCCCTCTCCGGCTCCTCTTCCTCTCCTCCCTCCCTCTCTCCTCTCCCGGCTCCACCACCGCCTCCATCACGAAAGCTCCACCACCGCCTCCACCACCACGACCACCACCACCAGAGCCACCACCATCACCGCAACCGCTGTCGCCGCCACCACCACCAGCAGTAGCAGCACCCCCACCACCACCACCACCGCCGGAGATAAGTTTTGATTTTTTCGATTTTTTTTTTGAATTTCAAAACCGACCAGGGTCCCGCCTAGGGCCTAGGCCGACTAGGTCCGACTAGCGCCTAGGCTAGCCGCCTAGGGGATTTCCGGTTCGGTCGAAGGCCGCCTAGGCCGATTTTTAGAACACTGCAAGAGATTGATCTAATAAATCGATGTCACAATTTAAAAACGAATAGTGCTATTCATCCCTCCAAAGTGTATCTCCAAACCATTCATCCTTATGTGGCAGCTGACGTGATGGTTAATATGGCAGCTGACATGGCAAATTTTAAAATTAAAGCTAACATTAAATTTAATATTAACATTAGTATTAACATTAACATTTAAACAAAATTTGATGATTAATTTTTTGAGTTAAAATTTGCCATGTCAACTGCCATATTAGATGTCACATAATGTTATTTAACATGCCACGTCAGCTGCCACTTAAGGAGAGATTGTTTGGAGGAACACTTTGGAGAGATGAATAGCATTACTCTTAAAAAATTGAAAGTCAAAATAATCTTTCAAGTAATGGTATGAAAAAAGATGGTGTAGCATGGCGCGACGGTAAGGCTTGCAGAAGGTTCGAGTCACGGAAACATCATTTCCACACACACACACACATACATAAAAGGCTTGGTGCAACTTGACCCTCTCCAGATGTTGCATAAACGGGAGCCTCGTGGTACTAGGACGCCCAACCGGTACGAGAAAACAAGAGCAGAAGAAGATGTACAAAAGTTTATAAATATGACACAGGTTTGAGTTCTCACTTGGTTCACTCAGATATAGGAATACCAGAAAGTTAAAACTCAAAAACAATTATTGCTTGGTAGCGAGTCTGTAGTAACATATTCTGCCAATTAAGAGTATTTGTTGTGTTGTGCATCAAGATCTTAAGCATGACATTCAGGCTTCAATTATGGTACAGACTGGACACTTAAAATGATATACTCTATGCATAAATATGTATTTTGATACTCATGTAACACAATAACAGTATCTCAAATACAGAGTCAAGACAAATAAGGTATACCTGATCATCTGCTTGTCCAATCCATCAACTTTACTTGTTACGGTATTATTGACTTACGGATATTCAATTTTGGTAATTTAATTCATAATAAAATAATGAATGATTGTTAAAATGATTACTTTTAAGGCCTAAACAAAATTGTATGCAGTACACTTGATGGTGCTAGAAATCTATTCACATTCACTAATGTCGTTTTATCGACTTATCCTTTTGCTTATATAACACCAGACGTGTAAAAGTGTCTTTGAAAGTTATTTACAAAACTAGGAATAACTGAGCAGGAAATTTGAATATGTGCTCACAGTGACTAGAAATTTGCAGTATCGGCCAAAACCGATCCTAAACTACCTAAACTGACCGTTCAAAACCACTGAAACCTCCCGAAACTGCCGAAACCGATAGTCATAGGAAGGGCCTGAAGATGCTATGAACTATGCTCTCTCATACACACACATACATGTACACAGAAATACATGGCTTCTGCCTGTGTCCTTATATGTGCATGTGTGTACACATATATATACACAAGATTTGGAATAAGTGGGTTAGCACTTTTGGGTAAGAGGAATATCTACTTACATGAGTCATGAGAGTATATATTCCGATGCTTCAATTTGACGGTCTAAATTTGACCAGAACCAAACGTGCTAGCCAATTAATCAAAGCAATAGCTACCTCTGGCATAAAGTGGCTAATATATTCCCTCATGGACTCGTTCCTCCTCTGTTTCATGGTAATTAGGTGGGCTATGATCTTTCTTTCTTGGATGCCTAAAATGTACACTGTGAATAGACATTTGGTTGCTCGAAGAAGTATACCAACCCTTGCACAAGGTGCTGGCGACCACCTTGAAAGTAAGAGAGGAGGTGCGTTAGAGAGTAACATTTGAAGCGTTTCGGAATGGCATTATGGTAAGATAGTTTGAGTATACTCGAGCAGGTCAGTCATGTTCATTATCGTAGTTGCGGGGTTCTTGAATATCTCGGTATGTGTCTCCCTGATGTCTCAAGTGAACGACAAGATTCATCTAAAGTATGTGTGGTCCTAAACAACTAGGGATTCGGATCTTTAGCAATTTTTTCCTATTTTAAAGAAATTTGCTAGATCATTGTTAGAGATAAATCGGGTCAGATTCACTACGGATCAATTTTGGGTCAGCCCATTTAGGCCTGATCCAAACCCGGCCAGTTTATGTTTGTCCTAGTTAGGTTGAATATGAACCAAACCCGTGAAAAAACGGATCAATCCGACCCAACTCGTTTAACCCGTCTAGTAGTTAGTATTCTACAAATGAAAGCACACACCGGCAATCAGCGATAGAGCATTCGTTGGTGATTCAGGCAGCTGCACAGAGGAGGAGGTCATAGCATGCACGAGTAGTAATAGAGCGTTGGAGGAGTAAGAGGTATAGGGGAGGGTGTAAGAATAAGTAGAGGAGGTGAAGAAGAGAGTAATGGTGGGTTGAGGTGTAATGAGAATGAGAAAATTAGGACTAGGGTTAAGTTTCATTAGATTAGGAATGGAAAAAAAATCAGGTCAGGTCGGGTGTGTGCAAATAGGCTGGATTAAATCCCACCACTGGATAAGTGGGACAAAATGGATCAAAGGGTTACCACCCTCTATTGGTGCCGGTTTATTAAATGGTTTATTCGTGTCAACCGGTCTATACTTACTAAAACCCTGAAGAAGGTGGGTGGCTATGTCGGGCCAAATTGCCACCCTTAACCGATTAGACATACCTTACTTCTAAGATGGGATTACCTCCAACCATTGTGCGTCGTACTAGGGGGGAACGAATGAATGTTCCAAGTGTGGAGTATCAAAATGATGTTAGGGGTGGCAATCAAGTCAAATCGGACACCCAAACCCGACCTATTTATGTATGACCGTTTAGGTTAAATCATGATAATAAAATAAGTGGGTCAACTTGACCCGTTTAAACCATAACCCTAATTTTCGTGACCAATAATGGCGATGGAGACGCAGTCAGTCTCAAGTAGATGTTGATGACATGATTTTGCTTAGAGCATGACCACTTGGGACGTCGTAAAAGGAAATGGTATGAGGAGGTGGTCGTGCAAGAAAAGAGGAGGCATTTATGCGCGCGCGCGGGGGGGGGGGTGGGGGGTGTAGAGGATAAAGATTTGGGTTATAAGAACAGGAGAGGAAGAATATGAAGAAGAGAGGTCTAGATTAGGGTTATGAGAAGGAAAAAAGACAAGAGTAAGAAGAAAAAGGAGATGATGTTGTGTTATGAGGTCGTAGAATATTATGAGATTTAGGTTTTCTCTTTTATAAATGGGTCAAATTGGGTCCAACGGATTGACACCCTAGACACGGACCCAACCCGTTTATTCAAGGGAATATAAGATTAATTGTTTGTCCAAACCTGTTTAGACCAGACCAAAACCAGCTTATGGAGATGGATCAGCGAGTTAGACCCAAATGACATTCCTACATGAGGTCCTTACAAGAGCATTGCTTGGCACCCCATCAAAGTCTAGAAAGTTCACAAGAGGGGAGCAATCATATTAGTATTGTCCATTGTCGACCAGTTATTTTGCCCCCATTCTAGTTTGTACATTACGGCCTGCCCTTTTGCTTCAATCCTGCAAGCGAAAGGGGTCATCTCGACTTCCTTGTACTTTGATGTGAATAATTTGAAGTTTTGCTAGTAGGTCCTGCCTTTCAGCTATGGCTCGAGTACAATAGTCTCCTAGAAGAAGTGTCCACAAATAGCATGGCAGTGACGATATCATGACTAGCCAGTATCCCAGGATTTAAATGTAGGTTTCACTTGGCTTCCTATAATCATTAAACCGGTTAGGATAGAGGAGTGGTATTGAAAGAGAATCATCAATGAGTCCATTCAAACCAGGTTTGGTATGACAATTAGTTTTTTTAGGATTTTGTTACATGTAGACTTTTGGATCCTAGTTATCAGATTGTTAGTTTTGGCTTTATTCATAAAACATGGCTGTCGTAGACTATATAAGAGTTGTAAAATGCAAATGATAGGAGAGTACTTGTTGAGAAATAAAGATTGGATTTTTATGAGGAAAAAAATACTAATCTAATCACAAGTATCTTCTTCAAATATCTTCCTCAATTTCCTACCATTATTGTTAGTTCTTGGACATCAACTTCCATAAATGCTTTCCTTGTGGACTCTTCGTCGGCTACGATCCGTTTTCACATGTAATCTTTTTCTGATTTCAATAGTTAATTTTGTGTAAACTATTAGATTATATTATGATAAGTTTATATGATATTTATTTTCACAAACATTACAAGCTTTTGTAAATCCTTTCAAATTTAAATCCCTGATTAAATCATCTATACAGTATACACATAGATAGTGTCCCCCGGGTCTTATTCTGTGTAAATGTGCTATCAGGACCCTAGGTTAGGAATTTTATTTTATATGTAGCCGAGACCTAGAGAAAAATAAAAAATAAAATATGGACTAGATGACTCGTTAAAAAATTTAGTGACCTGCTAGAATCTTAATTTGAAAAAAAAATGTAATAAGATAAGACACATTTACACTGATTCGCATGTGGATACGCACAAGTTAGGCGCCCTAATTGGTAACCATTGTGTTAGGGGTAGAGACTATTGCCAATGATGTTTTAATGCTCACAGGAAAACAATGCTAGAGGAGAGATTCCATTAGTTGAACATGTTGTGTTGGGGGTAGAGACTATTGCCAATGATGTTTTAATGCTCACAGGAAAACAATGCTAGTGGAGAGACTCCATTAGTTGAACAAATTGTAGTTGGAACACTAATTAGGTCCATAGTTGAAACTAGGTGTAGGTCTTGACCTTTATTTATCAACATTAGAATAACTACGGGTGGGTGTGTTTGGTTAGTATTATAACTCAGTTTTCTGAGTTATAACGTAAAGGGGAGAATAAACAGCATTTGGCTTCAACACATTCAGAATGTATACTTCGAAATTTTTGTCCAAAAATAGCTTTTAAACTTTGTTTTAGGAGAGCAAAGCTGTTTTCGGAAAATAATTTTCTCATTTTTGCACTGTTTGGCGGGTCTCGGCCCCCACCAACCCACCTCCCCCACAACCTTTCACTCTCCTCTCTTCTTGGAACATCTCTCTTCTCTTAAGATGGTCTTCTCTTCCTCTTCCAGTCCATTCGACCGACACTCGAGGAGATCCTCCGTGGCCGATCTCTGGAAATCGGAAGAGCCGTCGTGCTCCACCACCGCACTGATGGCTCAAGTCAGCATCTCGATCCAATGCCTCCGGCCAGCAACCGGGTAGGTTGAAGTCGGTGAGGCATGACCCTCGACGCTCCGGTGGGAGGCGTGAGTCATGACCCTCGGCTAGGTTGAAGTTGTTGAGGCGTGACCCTCGGCGCTCTGGATCGGCTCTGAGATCAGGGAGACGTGACCCTCGGCGCTCCAGTGTGCGACTAGAGGACGACGCAAACGACGGATCGGGGCTCCGGCGACCGGTGGAGACGCACGGACTACGGAGAACCGAGTGCTCGAGCGGCTGGAACTCGAAAGCGACTTCTGACCGAACTCGAAGCGACGCGACGGCGGATCCAGAAGCGGTGGCACGAGATGCTCCGCCGGAGAGTACGAAGGAGTAGCCACGCGGAGAGGAGACTTCCAGATCTAGAAGAAACGGTCGTCGACGCGAGCTCGACGTTGATCGGGGACAACGACCACTGTGGAGCACGTTGGCCGTGGAGGGTGGCGAACACGGGTCATAGTTAGGGTTTAGGAGGTTTTTGTGTCCTCGGGGTCCGACCCCGAGGACACGAGATTTTATGTGCTTTTGATACGTGTCGTGTCGGACACAGTTTGATTTTTGGTAGATCTAGGCAATATTGTACTGTAACGGGTCAGAATAGTGACCTTCGGTTGGATACGAGAACGGTAATGACCGAAGAAGTTTAGGAAGAGACACATTTAGACACAGATCATGTGGACACAGTACAAAAAATTACTTTCTAAAAATATTTTACCAAACAGAATCTTTAATTTTTTTTTCTTAAAATCACTTTCCAGATGAAAGTAACCAAACGCAAAATCGAAAATTTTATACTTAGAAAACAACTTTATAACTTACTTTCAGAAAACTATTTTCATAACAAAATTTCAAAAAGTCTATCCAAACCAGTGTTGTTAAATGGCGGCCATGGCAACGCCGCGGCGGATGGCGGTGGCGGATTTTGAACAGGCCGCCATGAAATGGCGATGGCAGATTTTGAACAGGCCGCCATGAAATGGCGGTGGCGTGACGGTTTTCAAATGGCGGACCATGGTGGCTGCTATGCATGTGACGTCCGTGGCGGCCACGGTGAAAATGGAGAAAATAGCGAAAAATTAAAAAAAATGAACTGGATTGTGTGACCCGACCCAGAACTGGGCCCAAAAGGGTGTAAAAACCCTAAGACTTAACTTTGTGATTTTTTTTCTTACTTTTCAAACCTGCGCACCAGACCTTCCTTCTCTGCACCTCTCCAGCAGCGACCGGCGACCATCATCTTCCTTCCTCCACTGTCCTCCGGCGAACATCTCCGGCAACCTCCTCCGGTGACCTTTTTCTCCTACTATGTTTTTCGTTTTTCAAGTCTTTTTTTTAAACACTTCTTTTTTTAATTCTTTAAATTTTTTTACGTTTACTTTAATTCTTTTTGAAGTCTTTTTTGTTTAAAAAATACTTTTTTAATTTTTTTCGTTTTTTCTGTTCTATATCAATTATTTTTTTTTAGCTTCTTTTTTTCCGTTTGTTTTTACTATTTATGTGATCTATTTGTTTATTTTTGTTTTTCCAGTCTGTTACGAGTCTTTTGCTTTTCTTATTCTTCCTCTTCGATGAACCATTCTGTTTTATTTATTTTTGCAGTTTTTTGTGTGGATATATATATATATATATATATATATATATATATATATATATATATATATATATTATATTTTGCCCGCTATGCCATCCGCCATTTTTATTTGGCGAATTTTTGGCTTGCCGCCATAATCCGCCATTAACAACACTGATCCAAACGGATCCTAAATATGTTATCTGATGAATCTAATGAATTTAAAGAACCTATTAGGCCTTTGAGTATTTTTGAACTTGTCTCAATTAACCGACATGTGAATATTTTTTTTTTGTGTTGTCCTTTCAAAAGCCTCCACGTTAACTAGGCCGTTGTATCAAAGACCTCCACCATAGCTGATTCGGAGCACATCAAAAGGGCCATATCTCCCTGACTTCATGTTTACATGATTCAACGGGAGGTCAATTTTCGAAGTCGAGAAGATTAATAGTGAATCTCAGTAGGTCATAGAATTTGGTTAGGATTTTTAGTTACTTTTATAGGATTTTATTAGATGGAGAAATGTGGATTATAGATATCACATAGTTGCATTGGGCTTATCCCAAACATGGTTATGTATGCAATGTAAAAAGTTGTAAACAAAATGAAACTGATACGAGAGATTTTGTTTAGAAATAAAGGCTGGATTTTAGTCAGAGAAAAAAATTGCAATCTAATTTCAAGTCTCTTATTCTCTAAATATCGTCGGCAAATTTTGTCATTATTGTGAGTTCTTGGGTGACATTTTCCTCAACGGAGCTTCCCCTGTCACTTCTTCATCGGCGATTGACCCAGTTCAACCTATAATTATTAATTTCGTTTAGATATTGTTTACTTTCAAGGGTTAATTTTCTGTGAATTACTATATTATACAAAATTATGATATATTCATATAATATTTATTACCACAACCATTAAAGGCTTCTGTAAAGCCTTTGATCTAATAATCTATACACCTAGATGGTGTTCCTCGGGTCTCATCATGCACCAGTAAGCCTATTTAAACTCCTCAAACAATTAAATCCATATCCAAGAAGGACATCAAACGTGAGTAGGTAATAGATTTAGCAATGAACATATGCTGTTCGGATGGGATGCCTTGTATATCCCATAATTGAGGTGATATCCTAATTACAGGCTTCCAGGAATTATCAAATGGTTGTTGCTTGAAGGGAATTTGTCATTATTTAACCAAACAAGAGTTGGCTGTTTGCTGGACTTGGACTTGCGGGCTTCTAGATCAAGCTAATTTACCCATAGTCAGATCGTCCATAAATTGGATTTTCTCTCTTAGCCATGGTTTTACCCACATCACCTAGAAACGACATTGATTTTACCAGCTTGATGATTTTGCAGAGCTGTAAGGCTTGGAAGCGAGTGGCAGAAAAGTTTTTGGGACTATAAGGATGTCCTTTGTGCACAGCACGTAAAACAAGTTGATAAAAAGATCTCCAGAGGTTCTAATATGAAGCAAATAACCAAATTGATCTCATATACAGACATTTTTGCTAGTTTGCTTCATCCTAATCGTCTTATTTCATGCTTCATCAAATACTGGAAAAAAAACACTAATAACAGACAGAAATACGAAAGAATATCTTTATTGATGCTCTCTAAAAATAAAGAAGTTAATATATGCTTCAAATAGTAGGACAACACCAAAGATGGAGACGTTTTATCATGTCATATAGCAGCATAAAGCAAAGAAGAATATTATTGATAGTAGATATAACTCACTGTTAGAATAACACAAATATTAACCCTCAACCCTCATCGGTGGCAGGGGCTTTGACTTTGTATCAGAGCATCCAAGGTCCAAAGGTTCGAATCCTCTGGCGCACACTTTTAAGCGGATTAAAAAGAAAAATACCGCTGCATGAATCTATCTCTCTGTCCAAAGTGGACCTTCAACCTACGGGGCATGTTGAAAACAAAATCTAGAGTGTTGGTGAGGTTTCAGGGTTAATATCAGTCACCAACATGCACTTCACCTGAACTAAATGCATCTATGTAAGATTTATCCAGATCTTATCATACTTTTTACCACAAGGATTTCATGCTGTAATATGACACTGACCTTCAACAACAACAACAACAAAGGCTTTGTCCCGAATTGTTGGATCGGTTATTTTAACATTCTTTCTTCCATTCTAACATTAACAAAATACATAACCGTCTTTACAGCTTCACGCAATGTTCATTTCGACCTACCCCTGGTCCTAGTAACTCCTTTAACAGCTAGCTTAGCAATCCTCCTAAATGGTGCATCTATTGGTTTATGTTGCACGTGCTCCAAACCACTTCAAAAGATTTTTAACTCTGCTTGTGTTGTGCTTATTGTCTTATGTTTTCACTGCCGGTCCCAAACCCAAATAAAGGAGGGTTTCATCACAAAGTTGACAACCAGTGTGAACAATAAGACTGTGTCTGGTCCCTGTTATGACACCAACCTGACACCAAGTGTAACATACCAACGATATATCAAAAAGTAGTGACTTTTCAAGCTGCCAATAACCCATGACCTGAAATTGCAATTTCCAAACCTAGAGCTACATCATACTGGCACATGAAAATTGACCTGATAAAAACTCACTCTCGTCACATCGCTCGGATCCACCTCAAAATAAACAATTTAACGACGCTTAAGCTACATCGTAGCGTCATTCGAACACCTTTTGCTTGCCAAATTACTTCACACCACATCAAGCAATAGAGAAAATAAGCTCATACGTCCAATTTTCCTATAAAAAAAACTAGGGGAAGAAGAAGAGGGAACTCACGGATCCTGGCGACATTCGGATCCTCCTCCTCGATGTCGTCCGCCGCCTGGAGTATGGCGTCGATGTTCGTCGTCCGGCCGAGCGACGGAGGGACGTCCCCGGCGATCCCGGTGGTGGGCTTCCCGGACGTGGACTGGCCGTCGGCGCGGAGCTGCTCCCGCTGGAACGTCGCGCGGACGAGCCGCTCCCAGTTCTCGTGGACCCTGACCATGGCGGAAAGGGAGAGAACGAAACCCTAACACTAGAATTAGGGTTTCAAGAGAGTTCGAATATTAGGGTTTCGGGTTTAGGGATCGGAGATCTGTGGGGAGACAGGAAGAAATGGGAGGGAGAACGTGGAGAAAAGGTTTGACACCCTAGTGGGCTTTTTTTTTTTTATGACGAAAATATACAGGGAGAAGAATAAAAATAAAAAAGGGGTGCTATTGGTCAACTTTGGCCGTTTATTTTGTGGAATCTGGAACGAACAGCTGTGATCTGGAGACGAGGTGTGTAGGCCAAGTTGTGTGACAGTCTCAGGCTTGGTTACCGGGACAGCGGATACAGGTCCGACTCAATCTGGACCGTAATTTATTTAAATAAATTGGTTTCTAAATTTCCCAAATTAAACCAAAGGGGACGGGACGGGACGGGACGGAATGTGTGAAATTCACTGAATCAGATGGGATGTGTTTCCAAAACAAATCAGCTCCGATTCAGCCCGTAAAAAAACTTGCACCTACTTCTATTTAAGCAACCATTATAAGTATATCAAAAATATTGCACATAATAGTGTCCACCATGTTGCATCTAGTCGTCTGAACAGCACATCATTGCTTCCAAGATTATCAATTATTTAAAATCCATTTTTAAACTTGTGTCCACTGAAGATATAGAGGCCACTGAAGATATAGAGGCCAACTTCATCATCTCCACTAATCCTATTACGCCAGAAGTAAACGCTAGCATTTGATGCATTCCTAGTGTGAAGGAGATTGAAGCCATAATCCGCAGTATGAGCCATCTTAAGGTGCCTGGAGCATATGGACTCCCAGCATTATTCTTCCAGAAAAGTTGGAGCAATGTAGGCAGGAAATTTTCTGAACTCATCCAACATATTCTTTTCTTCCTGCACCCTCCCACCAAAGATCAACTATAGAAATATTGCTCTCATACCCAAAATAGATAATCCAGCTTCCCCAAATTACTATAGACCGATTGCCCTTTGCAATGTGATCTACAAGTTAATCACTAAGATCATTACTAATAGGTTAAGACCTATGATGGACAAACTCATTTTCCAAGTCCATAATGCATTCGTCCCGGGCCGATACATTGTTTATAACGCCATAGTGGTTCAGGAGATATACAACTGGATGAAGTTCACCTCTAACAAGAAGAATTCATTTGTCCTTCAAGTTGACATGTCCAAAGCATGTGATCGTCTTTGTTGGAAGTTCATTAAGAGTTGCTTGCATGGGTCTGTACTGTAACCACGTATCTCTATTAGAGGAATATTTTGGTCTTTTTGATATTTATTGTGAATTATTATATTTATTATTTATTACTATTGTATTATTTATTATTTATAGTATTTATTGGGTCTTTGTATTAGCTAGTTAGTTTGGCCTAGTATATGAACTTAGTTAGTAACTAACTAGTAGGCCCATGGCCCAACCAATTAGTCATGACAAGGTTAGTAATTAATTAGTTAAGAGGAAAGAATATTCCTTCCCATTAGTTTGATCCCTTCCTAATTAATTAGGAGAGACTTGGAGAATACACAATAATCCACTAGAACCCTTTAGAAACTTGTAGTGTAACGCCCCGCTCCGCGTCGGCGTTATGTATCAAGGTGAGTGGGCAGAATTTCGTTCTCTGATTCTTGCACGCCTTAATAATAACCTGAGTTTTTGCTTGCAATATTTTCATAAGAGAATGATAGAACCTGCCTTGCATGTTAATGAACGAACTCACCTAGCTTGTCTTTGAATCAATGTCTGCTTAACGAGAATCCTGAATCGCTTGCTTAGAATGCATGAACATGTTCACTATCGTCTATGCTTCGAGAGAACCATACTGTGCCTGAACGTGTTCAAGTGATAAGTCGGATTGCCCCGCAACAACGATTGTATTTTGATGGTTCGTCTCGTCTGCATACTAGAGTTTATTTGATAGTGTTCCATGCATTCGCATGCGATCGGACAATGGCTATTGGTGGAAAGCTGAGCTGCATGTGTCACGGCTGCTACAGAGATAGTGGAAAGCAACCATGAGCCACAGCTGCCTCTAGCATCAGATAAAGAGTCATTGGTATGTTGTACAACCAGCTGCCGATCCTGAGATACTCGGGGACCGTCCTGCATATAGCTAAGTCATTGTGTTGGCTTGGATAGTGACTGCCCCTAAGATCGTGCATTGTGTGTCTAGCTTTGTATCTGACCCTGGAGTCGCACGAGACACGCTACGCACACCCTGAAACATGAACGGCTTGCTTGCTTGCATATTCAATATGAAACTCTGTTTCCAAACATGTTTCCAAACAAGTAATATGACTCTGCTAGAACTGCATGAAACGAACCTAGGTAAAACTAGAAAGATCACTAGTAATGTAATATTTTATAACATGATTACTTAGTGTTGGTTTGAGTGAATGCATATTTCTGTTCAGTTGATTTATCTCACCAGTACTTATATAAAGTGCTGACCCACCAACAGTTTACTTGCTTGCAGGTACTGGATCGTCCGAGGAAGCGATAGGCGTGCCACAGTCCCTAAGATCCGGAATCCTGGTTTCGATTGTTGCCCCGAGAATGCTATCGTATAAGGGGGCATAATGTATGGAACGAACGTGTGCCTTTGCTAAAGGAAATCCAAGTTGCCTCGATTGTCCCGAACGCTCAGTTGGCTAAATGCATTGCATTGCAACAAGTCCCCTTCCATTGCTTACTCGATTGATGCGATGATAGCCAACTATCAACTTAAACGATTGGCCTTGCACGGGCGCAACCCCAGGCCCGTGCGGCATCACGTCTCCCGAAAGCTCGAACGGGCCATTCGCTTAGCTCCCTTCCTCCCTCGCACCCGCGGGACGGGCGCGGTGATTCGCGTCCGGCGTGCCGAGGCACGGTGATTCGTGCCCTGGTTCGTTAAATTCCGGCCACACGGGGCGGAGCGACGGCCCGGGCGGGACCGGGGCGTGACAGAATAGTATCAGAGCGGAATCGATTCTCTGGCCCAAACCGTTGCTATGACTCTGAGTCGATATGGTATTGCAATAGAGCGTTCCATACAATAAGTCCATAGATATTCTCAAAGTGCAAATGTTTTCTGAACTTGAATTGCTTGATTGTTTTGATTGAGTACGACGAGGGACGGCACTATCGCTACTCGGAATATCAAAAAGTTTATCCTTGAAGTTTCGATGACGAAACTTTTTGTTGGTTGGTAAGTATGTAACGCCCCGCTCCGCGTCGGCGTTATGTATCAAGGTGAGTGGGCAGAATTTCGTTCTCTGATTCTTGCACGCCTTAATAATTGTCACCCTCACATTTCCATCTAAGGGTAGTTTGGTAATTATCATGGGTATTAATTATTTTAGGATTTTTATAAATAATATTTGTGTATGACTAATTTATTTATTTCATTTATTGCTAGTATAGACTTGTTTTGGACTTGTGTAGTGGACCTAACCATTTAATTAGAGAGCATGAAACAAACTTTTGGACTAGTCTAAGTTGAGCCCATGAATTAGGCCCATGGATTAGGAAACATGATTAATTAGTGGAACCATTAGACTAGAACCTTCCCTCCCTAATTATTTCTTCATGAGAGGCCCCAAGGGGTATTTTTGACTTTGTATATTGCTTGGGGAAGGGTTTTTATCCAGCCATAATTGAGAGGAGAGAGAGAGTGCTCTCATTTTAGTTCTTCCCCAAAATTCTAGATCAAGTTTTCCCCCTTCCAATTCTCCATCATTTCCCCATCAATTCACCATCAATTTTCTTCAAATCTCCTTCTAAATTCAACATTGAAGCCTCTACATCAAGGATCTACAAGCAAGGAGCAAGGAACAAGGAGGAGGAGGCCAAGATCTACAAGGAGAAGAGCATCTTGTCATTTGGAACCTTTTTATTGGGAATCCATCTCCCAATAGGTATAAATCAGTTTTCCCCCTTCCTTTAGACTATAGATCTGAGATTTTACCATGAAAAACCACCCCACATGCATAGGTTACCCATAGGATTTGATTTGGTATCATTTGGAGACCTACGGTGGGAGTTATGTCCATTTTGGTGCCAATTTTGGGGGAATTCCGAAATTGGCACATGTAGTGTTTGTCAATAGATCTAATAGATCTAATTGACCATTGATTGTTTGTTTGTAGCTTGTGTCGTGTCCACAATTGGATACGTGTGGGCCGTATCTCGTCAATTTGACGAAACGGTCGATTTTGGGGGTTTTCCTCCGACACGGGGCCATGTGCATATCATATGGCGACACGGACACGTAGACACTCTAATTTATATATGTATTGTTCATAATATATGTATTAGGCTTGTACGTGTCCTCCGGGATACGTTTGGTTGAGAGTTGGGGGCCGTGTCGCAAGCGTATCATAGAAAAGTGTGATACGGGTGCGGTGCACCCCATGTGTTTGTGTTTTTGGCTTTTGTACTATGCATACATATGTAAATATATTTGTATATGCTATCTATACTTTAATTGGAGCATATAATAGTGTACTTTGGGTTTTTGGTGTTTATGTGTGTCTATGTGTATTTAATAGAGTATCTACATTAATCTATATGTGTGTGTATATATACATATTGGTGTATATAGCTATATGTATTAATATCTATAGGTATATATATATGTATTTGGCTTATATGATATATATATATATATATGGGGATAGCTACATATTGGTTGTATTTATATGCAGTTAGATATTGGGTATATGTCTATATACATGTGTTAGTTTACATCTATATAGATATATATTTATGTTTGGTTAGATATCTATATGTGTGTACATATTTATAGTTATATACTTAGAGATTTTAGTGGCTGTGCATTGTGTGTCTGTGTGTGTTTGAGTGAGTGCAACCGAGCAGAAGTGTGGAGCAGCCACTGTGCAACCGAGCAGCAGCGAATAGCATTCACAGTTAGAGCAACCTGCAGCAATGTCTCTGTGTGCATTGCACACAGCATTGAGAAACATCTACCTGCAGACTGCAACTGCAGCTGAGGATTGCAGAGAAGGACTGAGCAGATACTCATTAAACTGCACACTGAACTGAAGACAGCAAGTTGCTGAACACAGCAAGGGCAGCAAGGGACTGGCACAGCAAGGGCAGCAAGGGACTGTTGCTGAACACAGCAAGGGCAGCAGGAACTGAACACAGAAGAACTGAGACCTACCTGCAGACTGCACTGTACCCGAGACTGAAGATTGCATAGCATCACCTACCTGAAGAACTTGACACAGCAGCAACTGTGAACAGATTGCACAGCACACTGAGACTCACTGCTGTAGGTTTACCTGAAGGCATCACAGTGAAGGCAGCAACCACTGCATCAATGCAACAGCATTGAGATTCCATACCTGACAGTATTGACTGCAGAGGTTCAATACCTGAAACTGCACATTTCAGTACAGAGATAACCTGAAGACTTACCTGAACACAGCAAGGATTGACTTGAACACACCTATCTGCAGACACAGCAACTGAAGCAGCAACATCAGTTTATACATTGGAGAAGTTAGCTAGTTAGATTATGTCAAGGTTTTGGGTATTGAGGTAGGTATTGGTGTAGTTAGTATGTTTATAACTATGTATACTAGAGGTTAGTGAGTAGTAGAGGTACTAGGGACTATGTTAGATATGTATATTAGTATAAGTAAAATATTAGTAGTATACTTGTTAGAAAGCAATTAGTTTTAGTTAAGGTATTGGTTAATTAGTTTAAGATATTAGTGTATACTTAGCATATTAGTTTGGGATACCTATTTATATTTTGTGTTTAGTTTTAGTTTTAGTTTACCTTGAGATACCAAAGTATCACCAAGGTATGGATCGATACCCCAGGGTATTGAGGTTGAGTGTCGGGGTATTTGCGATACGCATTGGCACAAGGCCAAAGTATCATAATTAATTGTTTTGAGATATTATTATTATTATATATGACTTATGTATATATATATATAAATTATTTTCATATTAGAAAACCTGCGTATCTTAGGATACGGCTTCTTGATTTCATTGTGGTGTGTTAGCATAGCTTCATAGTGTATTGACTTAGAGACTAGCATTAGACTCTTGCAACCTAGAAATACATTGGTTTGACTTAGAAACGGCGTATCGACCTAGAACTTCATCAACTTCATTTATTTTCTTCTTTGAACCTTGTATTGATACAACATACCATATATAGGTTGTGAGACACCAGCTTGGGCATCGAGAGACACACTTTGCTCAGGACTTCAGGCGAGTACATTTCTCTGATTGTTTTCAATTCATAATGTTGTATATATGCATGTTCTAGATTAGTATACATTGATTCCCGACACAGTGATTTTACGGACTGGTGCTATATGGATCCCGTCAGGAGGTGTTATCCCCTACCGTGTGCAACGGGTACCCAATGACATGTATTTCATCGTGTGCATCGGGTATTGACTTTCATGTGCTTCTTGTGCATCCACTATTTCGTGTGCTAGTGTGACTATCGTGATCATGTACGTAACGTGTCGTGATTGGATCCATGAGTATTGGTTGGGGAGGGGGAGTAGGAGTTGGTTATGTGATCAAAGCCCTCTTGATCTCATGTGCATGTCGATTATACACCTCACGTATAATGGAGTTACCTATATACCTCATGTGCAACCTAAACCGATCACATAACGAACTCTCACTCTAAAACACATAGATAGTAATTCTTGTTCTCTACTTGCAGTTCTTCTTGTATTTACTTTCAGCTTTATTGTGCCTATTGCCTGTTCACTTGTACAGTTTATTCTTTCTACTTGTGCATCTTGTATCATTTTTCTATTGCTTGTTATATATGCTCGATTATGTTATTGGAACTGCTTTCAGAGGTATGTGCTTCGCTCCAATCCTGACTGGATATATTTTTTCCAGATGATTGGCTAGAGGAGCTGTGTCCCACACATTACGGACCTCAGGAGGGTGAGACTTTAGAGGACACTCCCCTAGAGCCAGAGGACATAGTACCAGTGACCGAGGAGGTCTAGTTTTGTTTAGATGTTATATTAGACTTTTATTTTGTGGAGATTCACATATGTACTATTATTTCATATTGTGGATTGTATTTTTCTTCCCTTCGCTATTTCCATTCGTGCTTTATTTCCTCCTTAGTTGTTTTGTGATTGAGATTGATATATTTGTGAGATACCATATTGCTTCTCCGATTGGAGTTGAGATGATCGACAGGTACCATATTATATTGTTGAAATGTTAGATAGTTAGAAATGACCCAGACAGCGTTCTACCGCCGATTCTGCGGCGTAGGCTGGGCGTAACCACGTACTCGTGCCCGAATATCAGGGTGCGGGTCGTGACACGTTTTTAGTGGTGGCCCATGCAGGTCTAGATAGACATCGTAGTTGTGCTCGACTAGAGTATTGCTACGAGCCTGCTTTAGGATACAGGATTTAGGCTGAGAGTTACTCAATCACAACTAGGAAAAATTCCAATGTTTTGTTCTACAAATCTTTATCTATTTGATATTGTCTTTCATTTTGAATTAAGTTCTGTCCTTCTTTGATGATATCGCATTATATTCAATAATTGATTCCGTATTTTCAATCTGACTTCAGGATGCCTCCGAAGGTCAGATTCTATCGCTCGGGAGCAGCGGCAGCTTCCTCAGCTACTTCTCCGCCTGCTGCGGATAGAGTAGCAGCTGCTACTGTTACATCTTCCGTCGAGAGGATCGCCTCACCGGTCCAGGTGGGAGTCTCAGCAGCCGTTTTTGGGGGTGCTCCTCCCCCGGTTCAGAGGGTTGCTCCAGTTGTTCCCGAGGATCTTCCGCCACCACCGCCAGTACTAGCTGATGCTACACAGCTGTTTGCACTTTTCCAGATGATGATGGAGGCCCAGAGGGCCCAGGCCGAGGGACAACACCGACAGACCAAGGTGTTGAGACAGGGCATCGAGAGTGCTCACCAGGTGGCCATCACCGCCGTAGAGAGGACCACACCACCACAGCCACGGGAGGTACAGCCCAGGCCCGGCACCATTCAGGACTTCAAGAAGTTGGATCCCCGGCCTTTCAAGGGGACAGAGGGCATCATCTATGCGGATGATTGGTTGGAGAGCATGGAGCGCATCATGCGCTTATCCCGCCTTGCGGAGGACCTGATGGTGGAGGCAGCGGGATTGCAGATGATGGACATCGCCAGCACGTGGTTCCGGAATGAGCCACGGATCGCCGATCCAGGATTGACATGGGGAGAGTTCAGGGACCTGTTCAGAAGGAAGTTCTTCCCGCCTACTGAGAGACTTGACCTAGAGCGACAGTTCCAGAACCTCTATCAGGGGAACATGTCGGTGGAGGAGTATGCCGCCGAGTTTGGTAGGTTGAGCAGATATGCCGACTATATGGTGAGAGACCCAGAGAACCGGGCTAGTAGGTTCAGAGAGGGTCTGAACTGGGAAGTGAAGGCTCTCATTTCTTCGAGCCACGAGACGTATACCGACATCTTGAGGGAGGCTCGCAAGGTCGAGAGAGACCTGAGTGGGAGGCACAAGAGGGACCGAGATGTTTATGGGGGCAGCAGCAGCACAGGTCCAGCGAAGAAGCCATATTTCCAGCAGCAGAGGCAGCAGTCCAATGCGCCTAACCAAGCACATGTACAGCAGACGTACCAGATGCAGAGACCAGCTCAGACAGCTCGTGCTTGCCCCTTCTGTAAGAAGGCAGGGCACGGATGGGACGTTTGCAGGAAGAGGCTCGGTCAGTATTTGTTTTGCGGTTCATCAGATCACCAGTTGAGGGATTACCCCAAGACCTTAGCTCGGACAGTTCAGGATGTAGCCCCTATCCAGAGGATACCCGCTAGACATCCGGCGGGACAGCCGAGAGGACCTCCGTTACAGCCCCAGCAACAGAAGTTCGTGCAGCACCAGCACCAGCAGAGGGGTGCACATCAGGGGCGAGCTTTTGCCCTGACCGTGGAGGAGTCAGAGCCAGTCGGAGACGTGATATCAGGTCCAGTCTTACTCGATTCTTTTTCAGCTCATGCCTTATTTGATTATGGTGCATCTCATAGCTTTGAATCTGTATCTTTTGCTTTGAGACATCGTCTTGAGTCTGAACCGTTGGCGCGGACTTGCAAGATCACGACCGGGGGTGGCATCATCCTGGTCAGTGATGTTTGCAAGAACCAGAGGGTTTATGTGGGAGGCCGTGAGCTGAGTGTATGTTTACTTGTAATGTCACTTCCGGGTTACGATATAGTACTCGGAATGGATTGGTTGAGTAGACATCACGCTAGTATCGATTGTCGTGGAGGCAGAGTTTTATTTCAGACACCAGGAGAGCCGGAGTTCGAGTTCGTCCGAGGAGCAGAGCAGAGCGAGGGCATTTTCTGTGGGACTTTGGTAGAAGAGCAGAAGCCACCACATCCGTTGATTGCAGAGTTCTTGGATGTCTTTCCAGAGGATTTGCCGGGGTTGCCGCCGGACAGAGATGTAGAGTTCTCTATAGACTTAGTGCCAGGAGCAGAGCCAATCTCTCAGAACGTCTATAGAGTGAACAACAGTGAACTGGCGGAGTTGAAGAAGCAGGTGGATGAGCTGCAAGACAAAGGCTCTATCCGTTCCAGTTCGTCACCATGGGGTGCTCCAGTACTGTTTGTACCCAAGAAGGATGGGTCGGTACGTATGTGTATCTACTACAGGGCACTTAATAACCTCACTATCAAGAACAAATACCCGTTGCCGCGGATTGATGACTTGTTCGACCAGCTGAGCGGAGCGAAGGTATTCTCGAAGATAGACTTGAGGTCAGGGTACCACCAGGTGAAGGTGAAGAGGGAAGACATCCCGAAGACGGCTTTCAGGACTCGTTATGGACAGTTCGAGTTCTTGGTGATGCCGTTTGGGTTGACCAATGCCCCGGCAGTGTTCATGAATCTGATGAACAAGGTATTTCATCAGTACCTGGATCAGTTTGTGGTAGTCTTCATAGACGACATTCTGATATATTCGAAGACCCCGGAGGAGCATGAGCAGCACTTGAGGATTGTTCTGGAGATTCTCAGGAAGGAGAAGTTGTATGGCAAGTTGTCGAAGTGTGAATTCTTCCTTGATAAGGTTGAATTTCTTGGGCATGTCATTACAGGAGATGGAGTCTCGGTGGACCCGAAGAAGATCTCAGCAGTTGAATCGTGGTCTACCCCGAGTTCGGTAGCAGAGATTAGGAGCTTCCTTGGATTAGCAGGCTACTACCGGAAGTTTGTTCAGGATTTCTCCAGACTAGCAGAGCCGATGACTAGGCTGACCAGAAAGGACGTAGAATTCGTCTGGACTGAGGATTGCCAGTCAGCATTTGAGGAGCTGAAGAGGAGATTGACTACAGCTCCCATCTTGACACTACCATCAGGAGCAGGAGGATTTTCCATTTACAGTGATGCATCAGGGAAGGGTTTGGGTTGTGTACTACAGCAGCACGGGAAGGTAATTGCCTATGCTTCCAGGCAATTACGCCCGCATAAGAAGAACTACCCTACCCATGATTTGGAGCTTGCAGCGGTTATCTTTGCTCTCAAATTGTGGAAACACTATCTATATGGAGAGAGAGTAGAGATCTTCACAGACCATAAGAGCTTGAAGTATGTATTTACACAGAAGGAGCTCAATATGAGGCAGCGGCGATGGTTGGAGCTGATGAAGGACTTCGACATATCTTTGCAGTACCATCCAGGGAAGGCCAACGTAGTCGCGGATGCTTTGAGCAGGTATCCCGTGGCTATGTGCTTGACTAGGGACAGGCATCTATTGGCAGACCTCGATAGTTTGGGCATTAAGGTTTTGATTCCGGGAGTCGCAGCGCAGATGTGGGGACTTCAGGTTCAGTCGGAGCTGATGGACCGAGTCAGAGCCGGACAATATGAGCATGAGTCTCTGAGGAGCATCAGAGCACAGGTTCAGGTCGGGCTGGCAGAGGACTTTACCGTCGTAGATGATGGATCATTGCGACACGGTACCAGGTTGTGCGTACCGAAGGGAGCATTGCGCGAGGAGATTATGCAGGAGGCGCATCGTTCCCAATACTCTATGCATCCCGGTGCCAACAAGATGTATAGAGACATGAGAGAGCATGTATGGTGGTATGGCATGAAGCGAGAGGTAGCTAGCTTCGTGTCCAGATGCTTAGTTTGCCAGCAGGTAAAGGCGGAGAGACAGAGACCAGGAGGATTGCTTCAGCCTCTGCCCATTCCGGAGTGGAAATGGGAGCATGTTACCATGGATTTTGTATCAGGGCTTCCGCGTTCTCCAGGGGGCAAGGATGCGATTTGGGTCATCGTGGACAGGTTGACCAAATCAGCCCACTTTCTGCCATTTAAAGTGGGTACATCTACGGAGAGACTTGCGGAGATGTATGTGCGCCAGATTGTCAGATTGTACGGTGTTCCAGTGAGCATTGTCTCGGATCGGGATAGCTGCTTTACGTCCCATTTCTGGAGGAGTTTGCAGGCTAGCTTGGGCACTCAGCTCAAGTTCAGTACCGCTTATCACCCTCAGACGGACGGACAGTCGGAGAGGACTATTCAGACTCTCGAGGACATGCTACGCACATGTGTTTTGGATCTTGGAGGTTCTTGGGAGGATCACCTTCACTTGGTAGAGTTTTCATACAACAACAGCTACCAAGCCAGCATTGAGATGTCACCATTCGAGGCGTTGTATGGACGGAGATGCCGCACTCCGTTGTCCTGGGATAATGTTGGTGACAGGGCTTTATTGGGACCAGAGATGGTAGTGGATGCAGCAGAGAAGGTGAAGCTTATCAGAGACAGACTTCGAGTGGCGCAGGACAGGCAACGGCATTGGGCCGATAGCCACCGGAGACCTCTGGAGTTTGAGGTATAGCTTTAGTTTTGTCTTGTTTGTGTTTGATTGTTGCTTGTTAGAGTGCTAAGTTTGTGTTTCGTGCTAGGTTGGCGGTCTGGTTTTCTTGAGGATTTCTCCGACACGTGGCACGATTCGTTTCGGTGGAGGCGGCAAGCTTAGTCCGCGATTCATCGGTCCTTTCAGCATTCTTGAGAGGGTCGGTGCAGTCGCTTACAGACTAGACTTACCACCTGCACTGGAGGGAGTGCACAACGTGTTTCACGTGTCGCAGTTGAGACGATACGTGGCAGATCCCAGTCATGTGTTGGATCATTCGGAGATAGAGGTGGGCCCTACTCTCAGCTATCCAGAGCAGCCAGTGGAGATTCTGGATCGGAGAGAGAAGGTGCTGAGGAACCAGACGATTCCTTTGGTGCGCGTCGCGTGGAGGCATCACTCGCCAGGAGAGAGTACCTGGGAGCGAGAGGCTGAGATGCGCGAGCGATATCCGTATCTTTTCGAGCCGTGAGGTATAATTCTTTCTTGCATTATATTGTTGTTTTGGTAGATAGTTTCTTCCTTAATTTTGAGGACAAAATTTTTCTAAGGTGGGTAGGTTTGTCACCCTCATATTTCCATCTAAGGGTAGTTTGGTAATTATCATGGGTATTAATTATTTTAGGATTTTTATAAATAATATTTGTGTATGACTAATTTATTTATTTCATTTATTGCTAGTATAGACTTGTTTTGGACTTGTGTAGTGGACCTAACCATTTAATTAGAGAGCATGAAACAAACTTTTGGACTAGTCTAAGTTGAGCCCATGAATTAGGCCCATGGATTAGGAAACATGATTAATTAGTGGAACCATTAGACTAGAACCTTCCCTCCCTAATTATTTCTTCATGAGAGGCCCCAAGGGGTATTTTTGACTTTATATATTGCTTGGGAAAGGGTTTTTATCCAGCCATAATTGAGAGGAGAGAGAGAGTGCTCTCATTTTAGTTCTTCCCCAAAATTCTAGATCTAGTTTTCCCCTTCCAATTCTCCATCATTTCCCCATCAATTCACCATCAATTCTCTTCAAATCTCCTTCTAAATTCAACATTGAAGCCTCTACATCAAGGATCTACAAGCAAGGAGCAAGGAACAAGGAGGAGGAGGCCAAGATCTACAAGGAGAAGAGCATCTTGTCATTTGGAACCTTTTCATTGGGAATCCATCTCCCAATAGGTATAAATCAGTTTCTCTCCTTCCTTTAGACTATAGATCTGAGATTTTACCATGAGAAACCACCCCACATGCATAGGTTACCCATAGGATTTGATTTGGTATCATTTGGAGACCTACGGTGGGAGTTATGTCCATTTTGGTGCCAATTTTGGGGGAATTCCGAAATTGGCACATGTAGTGTTTGTCAATAGATCTAATAGATCTAATTGACCATTGATTGTTTGTTTGTAGCTTGTGTCGTGTCCACAATTGGATACGTGTGGGCCGTATCTCGTCAATTTGACGAAACGGTCGATTTTTGGGGTTTTCCTCCGACACGGGGCCATGTGCATATCATATGGCGACACGGACACGTAGACACTCTAATTTATATATGTATTGTTCATAATATATGTATTAGGCTTGTACGTGTCCTCCGGGATACGTTTGGTTGAGAGTTGGGGCCCGTGTCGCAAGCGTATCATAGAAAAGTGTGATACGGGTGCGGTGCACCCCATGTGTTTGTGTTTTTGGCTTTTGTACTATGCATACATATGTAAATATATTTGTATATGCTATCTATACTTTAATTGGAGCATATAATAGTGTACTTTGGGTTTTTGGTGTTTATGTGTGTCTATGTGTATTTAATAGAGTATCTACATTAATCTATATGTGTGTGTATATATACATATTGGTGTATATAGCTATATGTATTAATATCTATAGGTATATATATATGTATTTGGCTTATATGATATATATATATATATGGGGATAGCTACATATTGGTTGTATTTATATGCAGTTAGATATTGGGTATATGTCTATATACATGTGTTAGTTTACATCTATATAGATATATATTTATGTTTGGTTAGATATCTATATGTGTGTACATATTTATAGTTATATACTTAGATATTTTAGTGGCTGTGCATTGTGTGTCTGTGTGTGTTTGAGTGAGTGCAACCGAGCAGAAGTGTGGAGCAGCCACTGTGCAACCGAGCAGCAGCGAATAGCATTCACAGTTAGAGCAACCTGCAGCAATGTCTCTGTGTGCATTGCACACAGCATTGAGAAACATCTACCTGCAGACTGCAACTGCAGCTGAGGATTGCAGAGAAGGACTGAGCAGATACTCACTAAACTGCACACTGAACTGAAGACAGCAAGTTGCTGAACACAGCAAGGGCAGCAAGGTACTGGCACAGCAAGGGCAGCAAGGGACTGTTGCTGAACACAGCAAGGGCAGCAGGAACTGAACACAGAAGAACTGAGACCTACCTGCAGACTGCACTGTACCCGAGACTGAAGATTGCATAGCATCACCTACCTGAAGAACTTGACACAGCAGCAACTGTGAACAGATTGCACAGCACACTGAGACTCACTGCTGTAGGTTTACCTGAAGGCATCACAGTGAAGGCAGCAACCACTGCATCAATGTAACAGCATTGAGATTCCATACCTGACAGTATTGACTGCAGAGGTTCAATACCTGAAACTGCACATTTCAGTACAGAGATAACCTGAAGACTTACCTGAACACAGCAAGGATTGACATGAACACACCTACCTGCAGACACAGCAACTGAAGCAGCAACATCAGTTTATACATTGGAGAAGTTAGCTAGTTTGATTATGTCAAGGTTTTGGGTATTGAGGTAGGTATTGGTGTAGTTAGTATGTTTATAACTATGTATACTAGAGGTTAGTGAGTAGTAGAGGTACTAGGGACTATGTTAGATATGTATATTAGTATAAGTAAAATATTAGTAGTATACTTGTTAGAAAGCAATTAGTTTTAGTTAAGGTATTGGTTAATTAGTTTAAGATATTAGTGTATACTTAGCATATTAGTTTGGGATACCTATTTATATTTTGTGTTTAGTTTTAGTTTTAGTTTACCTTGAGATACCAAAGTATCACCAAGGTATGGATCGATACCCCAGGGTATTGAGGTTGAGTGTCGGGGTATTTGCGATACGCATTGGCACAAGGCCAAAGTATCATAATTAATTGTTTTGAGATATTATTATTATTATATATGACTTATGTATATATATATATAAATTATTTTCATATTAGAAAACCTGCGTATCTTAGGATACGGCTTCTTGATTTCATTGTGGTGTGTTAGCATAGCTTCATAGTGTATTGACTTAGAGACTAGCATTAGACTCTTGCAACCTAGAAATACATTGGTTTGACTTAGAAACGGCGTATCGACCTAGAACTTCATCAACTTCATTTATTTTCTTCTTTGAACCTTGTATTGATACAACATACCATATATAGGTTGTGAGACACCAGCTTGGGCATCGAGAGACACACTTTGCTCAGGACTTCAGGCGAGTACATTTCTCTGATTGTTTTCAATTCATAATGTTGTATATATGCATGTTCTAGATTAGTATACATTGATTCCCGACACAGTGATTTTACGGACTGGTGCTATATGGATCCCGTCAGGAGGTGTTATCCCCTACCGTGTGCAACGGGTACCCAATGACATGTATTTCATCGTGTGCATCGGGTATTGACTTTCATGTGCTTCTTGTGCATCCACTATTTCGTGTGCTAGTGTGACTATCGTGATCATGTACGTAACGTGTCGTGATTGGATCCATGAGTATTGGTTGGGGAGGGGGAGTAGGAGTTGGTTATGTGATCAAAGCCCTCTTGATCTCATGTGCATGTCGATTATACACCTCACGTATAATGGAGTTACCTATATACCTCATGTGCAACCTAAACCGATCACATAACGAACTCTCACTCTAAAACACATAGATAGTAATTCTTGTTCTCTACTTGCAGTTCTTCTTGTATTTACTTTCAGCTTTATTGTGCCTATTGCCTGTTCACTTGTACAGTTTATTCTTTCTACTTGTGCATCTTGTATCATTTTTTTATTGCTTGTTATATATGCTCGATTATGTTATTGGAACTGCTTTCAGAGGTATGTGCTTCGCTCCAATCCTGACTGGATATATTTTTTCCAGATGATTGGCTAGAGGAGCTGTGTCCCACACATTACGGACCTCAGGAGGGTGAGACTTTAGAGGACACTCCCCTAGAGCCAGAGGACATAGTACCAGTGACCGAGGAGGTCTAGTTTTGTTTAGATGTTATATTAGACTTTTATTTTGTGGAGATTCACATATGTACTATTATTTCATATTGTGGATTGTATTTTTCTTCCCTTCGCTATTTCCATTCGTGCTTTATTTCCTCCTTAGTTGTTTTGTGATTGAGATTGATATATTTGTGAGATACCATATTGCTCCTCCGATTGGAGTTGAGATGATCGACAGGTACCATATTATATTGTTGAGATGTTAGATAGTTAGAAATGACCCAGACAGCGTTCTACCGCCGATTCTGCGGCGTAGGCTGGGCGTAACCACGTACTCGTGCCCGATCACAGGGTGCGGGTCGTGACAATAATAACCTGAGTTTTTGCTTGCAATATTTTCATAAGAGAATGATAGAACCTGCCTTGCATGTTAATGAACGAACTCACCTAGCTTGTCTTTGAATCAATGTCTGCTATACGAGAATCCTGAATCGCTTGCTTAGAATGCATAAATATGTTCACTATTGTCTATGCTTCGAGAGAACCATATTGTGCCTGAACGTGTTCAAGTGATAGGTCGGATTGCCCCACAACAACGATTGTATTCTGATGGTTCGTCTCGTCTGCATACTAGAGTTTATTTGATAGTGTTCCATGCATTCGCATGCGGTCGGACAATGGCTATTGGTGAAAAGCTGAGCTGCATGTGTCACGGCTGCTACAGAGATAGTGAAAAGCAACCATGAGCCACAGCTGCCTCTAGCATCAGATAAAGAGTCATTGGTATGCTGTACAACCAGCTGCCGATCCTGAGATACTCGGGGACCGCCCTGCATATAGCTAAGTCATTGTGTTGGCTTGGATAGTGACTGCCCCTAAGATCGTGCATTGTGTGTCTAGCTTTGCATCTGACCCTGGAGTCGCACGAGACACGCTGCGCATACCCTGAAACATGAACGGCTTGCTTGCTTGCATATTCAATATGAAACTCTGTTTCCAAACATGTTTCCAAACAAGTAATATGACTCTGCTAGAACTGCATGAAACGAACCTAGGTAAAACTAGAAAGATCACTATAATGTAATATTTTATAACATGATTACTTAGTGTTGGTTTGAGTGAATGCATGTTTCTGTTCAGTTGATTTATCTCACCAGTAGTTGTATAAAGTGTTGACCCACCAGCAGTTTACTTGCTTGCAAGTACTGGATCGTCCGAGGGAGCGATAGGCGTGCCACAGTCCCTAAGACCCGAAATCCTGGTTTCGATTGTTGCCTCGAGAATGCTATCGTATAAGGGGGCATAATGTATGGAACGAACGTGTGCCTTTGCTAAAGGAAACCCAAGTTGCCTCGATTGTCCCGAACGCTCAGTTGGCTAAATGCATTGCATTGCAACAAGTCCCCTTCCGCTGCTTGCTCGATTGATGCGATGATAGCCAACTATCAACTTAAACGATTTGCCTTGCACGGGCGCAACCCCAGGCCCGTGCGGCATCACGTCTCCCGAAAGCTCGAACGGGCCATTCGCTTAGCTCCCTTCCTCCCTCGTACCCGCGGGACGGGCGCGGTGATTCGCGTCCGGCGCGCCGAGGCACGGTGATTCATGCCCGGTTCGTTAAATTTTGGCCACACGGGGCGGGACAGGGCGGAGCGGCGGCCCGGGCGGGACCGGGGCGTGACATGTAGAGGAGCCTATTGGATCTTCCCTAAACCAAACCCATGCCTATTAAGGGGCCGGCCACTTAAGAGGGGAGGAGAGAGAGTAGATCTCATTTTATTTGTCATATCCCTCCAATTTTTCTTCTTCCTCCTCAAGCAACACATTCTCCATCAATTTTTACCACATCTATATTCAATTCCTTTCATTCTCACCATTAAAGGAGCACAAGGAGCTTTGGAGAAAAGGAGTTTGGCGAGGAGATCGTGTCCACTTTGCTTTGCATTGGAAATCTATCTCCCAATTGGTAAGTTTTAAAATTTTCCTTCTAATTAGGTCCTAAATCATCCATTTGACTCTTAGGAACACCAAAATGGTATAGGGCTACCTATAGGATGAAGACCTAGGCCTAATTGTTGAGAATTGATATTTCTATATAGATTTTTTTATGTATTTTGGGAGAGTTACGAGATTGACACATCAAGTGTGTGTCATGAGACTAATCTAGCCTAATTAGACTTAGATCGAGGTTGGAAGACTAGCTACGTATCCACAATTGTGTACGAGTGTAGAAGCATAAAAAATACGCTGCAGAATTATACGCAGTATGCATAAAACTCGCGTAAAGCAGAGTTCCGGTGCTGTGTGGCGTAAGACATGACTTCAGAGCCATCAGCGTACAGCAGAGCTTCATCACTAGTACAGCGTAAAATATAGCTCCAGAATAACCCGCGTAATGCAGTATTTTCAGACTGCTTCAGCGTAAAAAGGTTGTTATATCGCCACTTTGGCGTAAAACCTGCTCGCTTTTAATGTAGTAGGAAGTTGTACGAGAAACTCTTTGTATTCTTCGAACGAACCTGTCAGATCATGCAGTGAACCTGACTCCTGACAAAGAGTACTGCACGACTATCCAGACGACGGCTGTAATGATGGTTCAGCACAAAGACCAAGACCGTCGTTTAATGACATTTCCTTGATCCAAATTGCTTTTACGCATTCAAGGGAATATGCTGCCTATTTTTATACAGGCAGATGTGAGCTTTTACGCTCAGCGGGAGACGAAACGAACTGCCACGTCAAAAGCTGCTCTTTGTACAGAGCTTGAGGCACGTCTCTGCAGTTAATGCGCGTGATGGGGGCAGATCTCTGCATTTAATGCATGAGATTTGGTTCTGCTTCCAAAGACTGGGTGAACCATAATTACGGCTAATACGTCAACATCATCACCTCTGTATGTTACGCCATCAGGCTATTTTCAGCTATAGGAGCACGATGTACGTTATCTCCTTGAAATATGCCGACCGGGCTATTTTCAACTATAGGAGTACGCCGTATGCTATCTCCTCGGAATACGCCAACTCAGGCTATATTTGCATTTGTGCGTGATAAGGCTATTTTGTCCAGAATACGCTCAAGACCTCAGTCAAGGAAGGAGAATCGGCTATCTTTTACGCTAGCTACC
Source organism: Iris macrosiphon (assembly GCA_036927795.1). Taxonomy (NCBI): domain Eukaryota; kingdom Viridiplantae; phylum Streptophyta; class Magnoliopsida; order Asparagales; family Iridaceae; genus Iris; species Iris macrosiphon. The sequence continues at coordinate 144,989,246 of JAYESA010000017.1, read as the reverse complement.
TATCCATGCAGCATCAGGCTTCTACGCCTACTGGGCTTCTACGTCTACTTGGCTTCTACGCCAACTTGACAACTATTTGGCTTCTACGCCATGGTGACAGTCATTGGCTTCTACGCCAACCTTTTCTACGCGAGGTGCAGTTATCTACGTGACTTGCATGCCATGATCTTCGTAGCAGTTATACGCGTTACCTCCTAATGGGACACGCGTCACACGCGGATTCAGAAGATCATTTATACGTGGGTGGCAGTTGTTATAACCATCGCGTAAAAAGTGCCACACTCTCCACTGTTCGGTTTCTACGCCGACTGGACGGTTACTGTCACTAAACTCTATAAATAGAGACCTCTATTGACAGAGGTAAAGGAAAAAGGTTGAAAAATCGAAGAGAGAAGAGCACAGACAGAGAGTAGTGATCGACGATTTTGGCATCGAGCATCCACTCCCTCTTGCAATCTTTGAAGCTTCTACTTCTTCTACAGTACTTCTTCATCATCGTGTGGTCCAAGGGACAAAGTGATCGACCGCAGATCAGACTCCTATAGCAATATTTATCCAGATTAAATTTTGTACTTAACATCCTCGTATAGGATTAATTGTACTTCTTGTTTATAAACCAAAGAAAGGATTTTGTATAAACCTAGTTTCATTTCTTTCGTTTATTATCAAACAACGAGTAGGCCGTATCATGATATGGTATGATATAGTGTAATACGGGGCTCCAATTTGAGAATTTTGTGCACATGAGTGTATTTTATTCTAATTTCTCTTGTAGCAAGTCATAATAGATATCTATTGTAACACCCCGTTCCGCTCAAGCGGACTGCCGATTCAAACGGCAAAAAGTGCATGTCCCGACCCGCTTTGCTCAGGCGAGAACACTCGTTTGAGGCAAATGATATCCAGACTTGTCCCTACAGAAAACCGGCTTAGGCTTCCAGAGGCTCACTTGACGTATCGCTTGTCACGACCCGATTCCGTAGAATCGTTAAGGCATCTCCCGAATCGTGACCGCTGTGCGGGCTTGGGGTTGCGCCCGCACAAGGCTTTAATGATTTGCATAACAAGCACATATTCAGAGTACGCAGATAAATTGAAAAACATGGAAAAGTTCTCTTTATTGATAATGAACATCTATTACAAACTCTTGAACGAGTCAGCTAAATTGCCGCACGGGCTTACAAAAGTGTTGACTCAAAATGAGATAGCAGTCATGTACATTACATCCCTTTACTAAACTTCAAAATGTATAGACCTCCAGACTGGAGGACGTCTTTGCCACGAAGCTGCATTGTGTAGAGAGCTGCAAGCTTCTTTCTTCAAGTACTTCAAAAGCGGCACGATCAAAGGATGCGCCTACAGCTGGACTGGATCGAGAAAGACGACTTCGGCTCCTCGTTCGGTTCGCCTTGGTGCAGAGAACCTGTTTCAACGAGGGTCAGCATGTCGAAACATACTGGTGAAGGTGAGCTAACCCAACTATACCAATCAACACGTTGTTTTAATGAAGCATGCATATTTTATGGGTTTCTATTCTTGCCTTAGTTCATTTACAAGTAAGCAGCATATAGAATTTACTGAAATGAACTTTTCGGTAGATTTTACCTGTTCGTTTGAACGACCTTCACAATACTTACCATGCCTTCCCTGCCACGAAGACACAAGTTAGTTTGCAACAGGTTTAAATGCACACGATAAACACACGATGCATTGCAAGCCATATTCACACGATAAACACATGAGGCATTGCAAGCATATACATACGAGGATCACTGGCTTGATGCCATAATGGACTAGTCAAGGACAAGGATACCATGTAACGAGAACACGAGGAGCTCATAAAAATATGATGCGTTGCAAGCCATCCAGTCCGCACACGATTTGACTACACACGAAGTCTGTCCGGATCGGATCGGTGTCAGTGCCCCAGCGACCGTCCGCAGAACTTATACCCTTGTGCACAAGTTGTCCATGATCGAACACACGATGTTTAGTTAAATTATCACTTAATATAGTTGAGGCAACACGAGTAATGCATAATTTATTTTGCATAGCCTCCATGAACAAGTATGCGCATACAAGATATGATTCATAGATAGCACACTTTATAGCAGAAGATACATTCTAACTAAAATTGATGCATATGATGAATATTTTGAACAAACAAACATGCAAGTAAGTAACCGTTCACAAGTTTGATTGACAAGCAGTATTATCCAAGTCTATTCTCTTTTATCTTGGTATCTTTTATTATTACTTGGTATCGTTTGATCGGGGCAACAAGAATGCAAGAGTTTTTGATATGAAGACTTGGAAGCAGGGCTAGCTAATCGGGATGGTAGCCACTCACTTAGATGGTTGGAAGGGAGAAGGAAAGAGGCTTCACGACTCCGCTCATAAGCCGCCTACTGCTCGTTCACCTGCATCACAAACAGCTCGATCAATAATTCTTCCTCTATTTCCAATCTTGAAATTGAAGTGCAGTTCAATGAACGAAAATCATAAAAACCATCAAAACCGTTCAAGGAAAATAAGCAAATCCCAAAACCAACTCAAAGTACGAAAGCAACAAGCGACATCAAAATCCGAGGCAATAAAAGATAGCAGCGGAGAGGTCCCTTCTGACTCTGCCGCTAAGTCGATCCCGGGGGCACGGTCCACTGAATATGAGAATCGATTTCGAAGAAACAAATCCATAATGAGGACGAGTTCTTATTTTAATCTATCCCGATCGAACGATACCGTCTTGTATTTTTTAGCCGCGCTCCCCGCACCGGAAGAACGGGACGCTACATCGCTCAACCGAGGCGAATCATCGCTAAGGTGGGTGGCTACGGTGAACTTGTCTTTGCTTAGCCAGCACACATAAAATCTGGAATGATACATGCTAGTCGCTACGTGAATCCCCCCATGCATGCTAATAAGAATCCAACGCACCTAGCTAAGAGAATAATCCCAACTTGTATTGCTTATGCTAGAACATGAAAATGAAATATTGCTTACGTATGTTCAGACCCTCGTATGCTACCCTAGATTCGTGTCGCTCGGGAAGTTCCTTACGATCTTACTCCTCGGCTTACCTTTGGGCCCGAGCTAACGTGAATATTTGTGTTTATACAAATGCATGCTTGTCTGCTTGTATGTTGCCTTATTTTCATCCAAACCCCGGAAAACTACTACGTAGTCATTCCGTGCCTGAATGAACCTGCAAGTATCCAGGACCGTTAGGTCACCAAGGCATCCCTGAACCAGGGGCATGCATCAAGGCAAGTGAATATTAAACGAGAATCCTGTCACGTTGCAACTAAATGATAATCACATCAAGTTTACATCTGAACGAGAATCACGTCATGTAATGAATAAATCCCAGCTTGTGGAGCAAACACTCGGTTCAGATCACGAATCATGGATTATCATATCAAGTTATAGATTTGGAAAGACCCTGACCTGCATGTCGCGGACAACTTGAAAGAGGTGATCTTCGGATCTTGTTCCACGGGCGGTCACCGGGGCACCGGGACCGATCCGATCCGATCCAGATGAAACTAACGATAGTCTCACACATCTGGACAGGATGGACTGTAGCACTCACGAATCTTGGCTGCATGCCATCCTTGTTCAAGACTATAACGGTCCTTTATGGCTATGCTAGCGACAAACGTTCATATAGATAAGTCATCATCGATTAGCGGCTATCCGCGTGCGAGTCATTGCATTGCATCAAAGAACAACTAAACACCTGAACGATTATGTTATAACGACTCTCGTATTTGCATATGCTATGCCTTGAATGTTCATATACATGCCTGTGCTCAAATTTATAATATTTACTTTGGACAGAGAAGGTTAATGGTAAGTTGGTAAGTCTCGCCGTATTTCCTCTCATGTTGCACGGCACACTGCCACACGAGTTAGTCTATTCAAACCTTGCATGAAACTGATCCTAAGGCAACTAGAAAGACAACAAAATAGTTGGTGCCCGGAACCTATATTACGTGTTTGGATTTGTCGAACGGGCGAGTAGCCTCCCCACCAGTGCATTCAATGTACTGATAATCCACCAGTTCGTATGCAGGGTGCGGGAGAACCTCGTTCGGTGCGGATGCCTCCTTCGTGCGTGCTAAGGCCAGGAGTTCCCTCTGAAGCCTTGGGGCACAGCGTCCGGAACTGAAGTACATATACAAGACATAATGTTGGAACGTTGCCTGAACATCGCCGGAATATTCGCCTGTACAATCATTCCATAATTGTAGCTACTTGGCACGCTTTTACTGTTTCAGAGAGAGAGGCTTGAGCGACTTGTAATCTCGGCCAAGCGCCGCCTGTAACACTTATTTATATCAATAAAGAGTTGCTTTACTTCAACTTGTGTTATTCAATGCTTCCGCTATATTGTCGACTCAGTGAACTTGTTACCGATCGCCTATGCGTTCATGACTCCGCTGCACTCGGACAATATGTGCGACTCTGTGGCTTAGAACTCTTACCGCCAGCCAATAAATTACGGTCTTGTACGGGCGTGGCTCACGCTCGTATGGCATCACGCCCGGATGGGTTGAAGCGATCGTTCCGCGGGAGCGCTGGCACGGTGATTCTCGCCTAGCGGGAACGACCGATTTGCCTGCGGGAGATCGGGACGTGACATCTATAACTATATTTGATATGTATATTTAGTTATAATTAAGTTGTAAACCTCCTCGACCAAATTTAGGTCTACCTGGATTAGATAGAGAGACTAGGGTTAGTTTGAAGCCATTTAAAATTAGAACATAGTGTTTTAGATTAATGTACAATATTCGTATCACTTTGTGCACCTTACCGTTGCTTCGATATTTGGAGCGTTACACTAACATTTGCTTTCAAACAAATTTCACACACTTTTTTTAGATATGCCAGCCATCCATTTTGACCTTTGTGTAACTCATAAATACCCTCCCTTTTGCTTCATTTTAGTCGCACAATATTTGTTACAAACGTCTATTCTTAAATTCAAATAATTCCAATTTTGCATTTTTTTTCGTTCCAATCGAAATTGGAGACACAATCTCGACCCGTTTTGTGCAACCCAATTTATAAAAATATTCTATTCTGTGTCTTCTATGTCCTTGACACTTGTGTCTAATACAATTTTAATCCTATGCACTTTTAATTAATTAAAGAACACAATTTACACTAATTTTAATTAAATTGGTGTAATATCCCAACGTAACCCAAAACTAGATCCAACACCAACCCAAACCCTCACTCACACCCTCAAGGTTCATACTAAAAACCACACACCCTTTTAACCCACTACATTATACCAAATATGATATTTTTTCTCATCCAATTTCCAACCAAAATCTAACACGAATTAGACCAGACACAACTCAACTAGACCATAACTCTACTATATTAACTACTGTAATATAATTTTGTTAGAGAAAATAGCATAAAAAATTAGATTCATTGTAATTTATTACGACACGTAAAAAATAATTGTATACTTTCATAAAGATGATGTATTGTACAAGATACGGTAAAATTAAATGTCCATGGATTTGATAACAACAAATGAAATTGTTGAGAATATAAACATTTCTAAAATATTGCAAAACACTTACCAAATGGCATTTAGGAGTTGCGCTATCTACTTTAGTTATAAAATTTATTATCGAATAACTAATCAAAACTAATATCTCGATATAAGCTTTATAATAGTATCCACATTTGATCAATGATGGATAAGGTGATATTCGAGACGAACTCATCTACATGTTGAAAGATAACTTTAATGACTTTATGGTTTATCTCAATTCACAAGAATAGTTTGTCATGCTTTTGTCCAATTACGAGACATGTATTATCATCTATTTAGTAACTCATATTTACAAGAAACAAGAAAAATGTCTAGGTTACTTGAATGATTAAAATGTATATAGGATACCTTTGGGCTACACTATGCATTATATAGTTTGAAGGTAAAATGAGTCTTATATTAATCTCGTGTGGGGTTGAGCTCTTACAAAGATGATTGGCCGGCATGTTCATCTTGGCCGACATGTTGGTTACCACGAAATATTGTTTGTACTACACCATGGTCCATACGTCACTAAGTCAATTTTGAATCTATCAAATGTACTTAGTTATTTTCATAGATAATTGGTCGATTATTTTAACATAGGCCTAACGTATAACTTATTTGTTTAATTTTTCATTATATTATTTATTTGACAAAACAACAAAATTATTTTTATCCCCCCCCCAAATTAATGTGTTTGGATTTTAATTGGATTATTTACACCAACCTTCCATGTGTTTTATGTTTATTACATGGACCTCCTTATTATGAATTTTTTTTACACGGACCTCTCATATGCTTTATGTTTTAAGGGTGATACTGTAATAACCATTTACACAAAAGTGAACACACAAGGGAGGTCCGTGTAATAAACATAAAAAATATTTGTGCAATTATTTTTAAAATAAGAGATATTAGTGTAATAAACATAAAACGTAGAGGAGGTTATTGTAAATAACCCTTTCGAATTTGTCTCTAAACACCATTAACTCACAGCTTTTGTATAGGCCACATAAAGGTGGTTGTTTGGTAAAAGTCTCATAAATCACATACGTCCATTGATTTAGGATCTTGCATAACTTACTTTATTTATGTTATGGAAGAGAGAACAATTAAATAAACCAAATTTTCTCCCCCTTTAGTTTCTCTTTGTTTACCAATGTAAAAAAAATGTCATTACCATGGGCAAATAGTCATGGTTTCCCCCCAAACATTTGTTTATGTAGCAATTCATACACAGTAAATGTTACGCCACCATAAATTTCTCACTATTCGCAACTCTCCTCGTCGTTCTCCTTTCGTTAGTGAAAGATGTTATAAAAAAAAATAACAAACTATATCAAATTTTTTTTTTTTTGCCAAACTACTATAGCAATCTTAAGTCAGCGGATATTAAGTTGCAATGGCGGGTTCATCACCAATGTGATGTTTTCAATAGTAGGTCAAAGACATTGGAACGATGTGTCCAGGACGTTCCTTATCTCTAGTCAATTTTTTACCTACTCACTTTTGACTTTATCTCGCACTTGTAGTTATCCTAGTCACATTTTTCTTTCCTTCTCAAAACCTTATTTCTTGGGGAGGCCGTACATCATTCACTATTCCTTTCCTTTTACTTTCCTTTTTTATGCTCTTTTCTTATTTTTACTACTCTCCGTGTGTCACACCCCAGTCCAAAAATACGTAGGACTAGGAATACATAACACGCCCAGCCGTATGTATACAAACTCCAATATATGGAAATCATATGCACACGTACGTTGTACATGAATATTTAATCCACCAGTGGTAATATACTGTCACAATAAGTCACACACAATCTATATCTCATCCACAGCACAAATAATAAGTAGGAATAAATAGCTGAATAATAACTGAATATCAAAGATGAGTATCAAGTCTGATAGCCGGATGGAAACAAATCTACTACAAAACGACTATACTGAAGTAGCAACAAGGATATCTAAACAACGGTAATAAAATTATAGATACTCCGAAGGTAAGACCTCCTCAGTCTGGTAAGTAGAGTCAGGTCAAGGTCCGTACTCCTGCGGATACTCCTGCTCGTCCATATATAAAAAGGGACCAGGTCCTCAGAAGGACGTAACAGGATACATAATAACATGCCAATAAAGTACTGAGAAGTAAACATCCAATGGGTCGCCTAACCGTCTAAGTGAATACAGTTTGAGAACAACTTTCCACCAAGTGGACTATCTGGCCATATAATGGGATTGGCATGATTCTCTCGGAGAATCAGGGGCCTACAAAGCATGTTGTCTTTTGAACGGCAGAGGTCGCCAAGTAGTATAGGGGTCATCACGACCGCGTATCTCCGGTGGAGAGTACGGGTTACATAAAAATGAAAGTACAAAGGAGCCCAAATGTCTTACTTGTTGTCCTCCCCATCCCATGCTCTAAGCATGCCACATCCATGACATGATAAAACCTCTAAATAACTGCCAGGTCTACTAGCATACAAAGTTTCTATCAGCAGTCATCCCTAACGCACGGCCCATGCGTACAGGAGGCCAGACCTGTCATGCAGTCCGTGATCCATATGAGACTCACAACTCGTGTGACATTTGTGTCACGGTCAATGAAACATAAAATGCCTCATAATAATGGGGTGGTCTCATAAAGTAGGTCCAATGCATATACATAAATAAAAACAGAATACGACGACACCGTCGTTGCACCCAAGTTTCCTTGGATGCACAATTTATATAGCAGTTAAAATAAATAAACTAAATACGCAGAAATAAATTATGCATGCATCATATGGAATGTAAATATTAGTACAATGGCAAGGTATACTTGCCAGACAAGAATTCTGTATAGTGCAAGCGTTCAATACGGTGTTAAGTTTGGTGGAAGAAGTGGGATTAGGGTTTGGAAGAGTTTGTAATATATATAGAGATAAAGAGGCGGTGGGGTAATTTAGTGGTTTCAAAAACCACTACTGCTGCTGTTTCTTTCTTTCTTTGTTTTGGTTTTCGATTTAGGAGAGTTTAGTATAATAGATAAAGAGGCGGTGGAATAAGTCGGCTCACACGCGCGGAGAAGGGAAAGAAAAGGTAGTTTTTGCTACTGTTGTTGTTGATATTTTGCTCTCATAACGGGTCCGGGTAGGGGCTAAACGGGTAGTGGGTTTAGGATAGAGGGTTTGGATTTTGGGTTGAGATCCAATAGAAATTTCTTTTCTATATATTTATATATATATACATATATATACATAGAAATTATAGAAATTATATTGGTGCATATCATTAAGCTAGCAACTGTCCAAAGGGTCTCCTACATGGAATAAATTAGGACAAATTTATAATGGCTCCATAAATCCCCTAAATGCTCAAACACCTCAAAATAAAAATTTATTTACTCTATTTAGCTCATAGCTATTATAAATAAATAATTAATATGGTTTTCAGAATTAAGGATTTTACACCTCGCCCCCCTCCCTCCCTCTAACTACTAAATCTACATGTTATCAAAAAAGTGGAAATAATGTACTTTCATAAATATAGTAAAAATAGTGATAGCTATTATAAACCCCCTCGATTTATTCTGTAGATAGTCAGGGTTAGATTTGGAAATTTTGGTTTTAGCAGCAGATGTTGAAGTTTAGAGTGGAGTTAAGTTGTCTGGTATTTTTAATTTATTTAATTAAAACCCTTGGCGCGCCCTATCATTGCTAAATTAATCGGAGTCCAATATCAGCCCATAAATTTCATCGGGCTATTGTACTTATGACTTGACTCACCAAATTAGGCACTGGACTTTTCCGTCACTTAAAATCAGTTTTCGTTGTGCTCTAAATTAATTGCGCAACTTTCCGAAAATCGTAACCCATATTTAATTTCGTGTCGGACACCTGTGTCGTTACCCTCAATTTTGAGATACCAACTTAACCCGTTGAGCCGGACCGACTAAAGGGTCCAAGACTGACTCCAAGCCTCCACCATTTTTGACCTTTACGTCATTTCCGGATTTTGACCCCAAGTGCCCCCATTTAATTTAAAAAGTGCAGGACACTTTAATTCATTCTATTTAAATCGGGAATACCAACTTTGCCTAATCCTATTTTAATCCTTAATTAATTCCGATGGCCATAAAATTAAACCCGTGCCAAACCCCCAATACCCCCTCGCCATGCAAACCATCACCCGCGATTTTCTCCACAATTTTCGCGTTATTTTATGTGTTCGTGCAATTTCCCGAATTTAAGGGGCTAAATTGTAATTTAGTGATTTTAGGTGCCCTCATCCCATTGGCCAAACCAAATGGAGAGGTCACAAAATTGGGTCCTAATTTCACCCATCCATTCACCACTCTTCATGAAGAAATCATTTTCTTCATGACAAATCCTATCCCTCCATTTTGAATAGGAGCATCTCCACCCTCCATTCACTCACCACACCCTATAAAACATCACATCACCCCACCCTCATAACTCACCACCGGCCCTAATCCCAAAGAAAACCCCTCTCTCTCTCTCTCTCCTCAGTCCTCCATAAACTCTCCATGCAAAAGCTCCTCCTCTCTCCATTATTCTCCTTCTTCTTCCTGTAATTCTTTTCCCTCCTTCTCACAGTGGGCCACCCGACTCCAGCTTCAGCCCTCCGACCGACCGGCCGCTCCGGCTACGACCGCCGACCCTCCCGCGTTGCCTGAGCAGCAGCCCGCTGACCGGACTGAACATCGACCCCGCCGCCCGCTGTGAAATTTCAGCCGCCGACCTTCCCGCACGGGCTGAGCAGCAGCCGCTCCGGCGACCGCTGACCTGTGCAGTCCACCTCCGCCGACAGTGCAGCCGCTCCGCCGAGACGAGAAGCCGCTCAGTCGACAGTGCAGCCTACTCCGGTCTGCCTCGACGCGACTGTGAGCTTCCCCCTCGACACGACTGTGAGCTTCCCCTCCGACGCGACTGTGAACTTTCCCTCCGACCGCCGACTGTGCGACTCCGGCGACTGTGCACGACCGGCTCCTCCCTGTCCAGATTACTCTTCCATCTCTACCACCACCATTACACTCCCATTACCACCACCACCCTCAGCGCTCCCTGCCACCGAGCACCACCTTATTCCGGCCATCATCTCCGACCAGCAAGCCTCGTCGAGGTATCGACTCTTCCCCTCCTCTCTCTCTCTCTCTATATATATATATATTAATGTGTTGTTAGGGTTAGTGTTTTGTATGAACGGTGAGCATAGCTAGAATCATGTTGGTACATGATGTGGTGGATGGGAATGGAATAAGAACAGGAGAAATAGGAATTTATGTGTTGTTAGGATTTATGTTGGATAGTGTAGTATAGTACTTGAACATTGTTGATTAAATCGAATGATAATAATATGACTTGAGGTTAAGGTTAATGGTGAACTTGGAGGTTTAAATCGTCATCAGTAAATTAATATGGATTGGAATGAGAGACATTTAGCTTTAGGGTTCAATGTATTTATTTATGAGCATGGTGATCTGTATGGTTGAGCAGTGTTTGTAGATGAAATGATCCGAGGGTTGAGGAAGATCTAATATCTAATGAGTAAATACGGTCAGGGAGTGAGCATACCTGAACTACTGAACCACGTGAAGAATATGGTAAGAATGAGGATTGGTCGAGGAGAGTGTACAGATGACTAGTTGATGGACTATCGTACCGATAGTCAATTGTAGTCAGCCCTATAGTGTCTTGTCCCTGTGAGTCGTAGCTGAGCTTGAGTTTAGTTGTTGATGCGTGTCACATCCCTGTCTGTCGTAGAATAGATTATTAATTCTGGTTTGTATCTCATCTCTAGGTACTGCGGGACCTGAGGACTTGGACGCGATACAAGATCCCCGTCATCAACAGCCGTACGCAGGCAAGTGTACCTTGCCACCCTGTATTTCAGATTACAGATATTGTTATTCTTTTTGTACATTGTGCGTATTTTTATGTTAATGTTCGATACTTCACGTCCGGATCACAACCGGGTGCTGGCGTTCATCGTACGTCTTAGAATATTTGTTAGATGCTTCGTAGTACCTCGATGCACGTACCTGAGTACATCGACACCCCAGGACACACTCATACACTGTAATCGTGCCAGATTCCTGTATCCTGATACCGACATCATGACCAGAGACTGGGACGACCTTAGTGTAAGCCTCCTGATTTTCAGAATTGTTAATTTGGATTTTCTGCAATTTTCTGGGATTTCTCTGCTATTAAAACCTAGGCCTTTGGTAATTAAATAATTTTTAATTTCTGATAATTAATATTAAAATATTATAGAAATAATATTTTATGGTGTAAAATGGAAAACCGGACATATGGTAATTTTCTGCGTATTTATTGGACTCCGGAAACCCGTTTAAAGCCCTAAAACCGATGCAGAATTAAATCGAATTAAACCCGTGCCAAAACGCCCGACGTCCCCACGAGAGTCGAAGCCAAGCCCAAGGAGCGTTGACCCAGCCCAAATCCTAGGTCAAACCCTAGTCCAATTTCTGTATGTATAAATACATAATTTCCTAAGTTTTTCTCCATAAAGAAAAATAAAAAGAAAAAGATCCCAAATCCCTAATCCCCCAAATCCCTAATCCTAAACCTAACCCTAACCCTAACCGACCGCCGGCCGACCCCTCCGGCGAGTCTCCGGCGGAGCACCGCCCGGCCCCCATCTCAGCCGCATCCCCTCTGCTCGTCCCCGCGAACCCCATCACCGCCCTCAACCCGCAGCTCCGCCGCCAGTGCAGCCCGACCTCGCCGCCGACCGACCCTCTCCCCTCGACCGTCCTAGCCAGTGCCTCGCCTCCGCCCGAAGCCAGTGCCTCCGCCACGGTCTCCCCAGCCCGCAGCAGCAGCTGCCCAGCCCGCCTCCGCCAGCAAGCGCCGCCCGCCTCCGGCGATACCGACCGTAGCGCCTCAACTGGCCGCCCAGCCCAGCAACCCTCCGGCGAGCACGGCCGACTCCGGCGAAGCCCCAGAACCTAAACCCTAACCCTAGGGCCTTGACACGACGCGGACACGAGAATTCAGATTTCACGGAGCCCTGTTCAGGTAGCATTTCCTCTCTTCCCGTAATTCCGTTTTTGATTCCGTCAGTTGCGTCGCGTAGACTGTATGACCCTCTCGGTGCCCGTGCAACCCGCTCGGGGCATCGCGTCATGTGGTGATCGCGAACCACGATCAAAAAAGGGAAAAATAACGCCATGTTTTACCCCGGAACTGAGTGCGCCCCACCAAACGGGACGACTTGGTCGCACTCAGTCTTTACCGAAACGTGCGCGACGTTGATACGGACGTGCGGGATTTCGCAGAAGTTGATTTGGATGTGCGTGCACACCGGAATCAACGCGTATCCGCGGACACCGTCCCATATCCGTCAGTTCTGGAATGCACTGTAACTTTGTGTACACACGTCGGATCGAGACAAAACTTGCGCCATTGGACTCGTAGCGATACGCTGGTCCTGTGACCCAAGTTTGGTTCGATTCTGAGGACGTTGACGAAATTGCGTATCGTGGGCCCCACAAGCTCCACTTGACGGGCGATTTTGTGATCGGCTCATCGGAATCCAATTCTGGAAGTTCCGTTGGGTTCGTATCATCGTTTCTGACTTGTTGACACTAAGTTGGACGAATTTGGAGACCTTTGACCCTGACACATTTTTCGGTACAAAGTGGCCCACATATGGATCCCGCTTTGGCCCGGAAATATCATTTTTGCCCTTGTGTCCAAATTGGACTTAAGGACAGGCGTTTCTAGCTACTTGATATTTTCTGAATCTAATGGTAATGTTTATTTCAGCAACCGGAGTAGTACCTGCAGATCACACTGAGACCAGAGCTACAGTTGGAGTCAGGACCCCAGGCAAGTGTACCTTGCCAAATCCTGCAGTTTTTGCTACTTATTTCCTTGACTTAATTATACATCAGTGGGCAAGTATACCTTGCCAACTTTACATTTCTTGTTGCATTTTCCTTGATTCATTATATTGCTGTGCATGCTTGACCTAGGACCGTGTGACGTACTTAGCGTCCGATTATCAGTCGGGTGCCAACATCGTATGCGGTGTTATGTATTGTCATCTAGAGATGGACATTCGTGACCCCTTTACATTCTCGTACTTGTCTTATCAAGTACACTATAACCCAGGATACTTGACACTATTCATGAGACATGATCTTCCTGAGATATTCATGGTGATTCTGTATAGGATACAGGACTTGACATTGATATTATATCCCTAGACATTATATGACTTGTGCATTAGATACGATCGTGCGTGACATGGACACGAGGCATCATGGACATGAGACGTATGGTTACATTGGGTGGGGAGAGACACACAGGCTACAGGCTGACCATATATATACACCCCTATTATTGTGAGGCACAAGACTCTGAAGCCCGAGCTTGGCCCATTACTCATTATTACTGCTGCTACCGGCTCCCCGATACAGAGCTTGTAGCAGCGTCAGCCTGAGTTCTAGTGCTGCTCTCATCTTGCATATCACTTAGCTGGTTATTTAGTATTCCCTTATTGTTCCATCTATTGCCGGAGAGACCCACAGGCTACAGGTTGATTATGTTATGCCGGCTACTCAGTCTCCCGCTGAGCTAGACCGTCTCATGATATCACTGCTACCAGCTCCCCTACACAGAGCTTGTAGTTGTTTCAACCTGAGTACTATTGATGCCTCTCTCTCTCACTTGCATTTTCACACAGATGATTACATACTTACCCTATCTATTTTATTATTTATTGCACTGCATTTATTTTGGCATGAGCTTTCTTGTACCTTGCTATGTCCCCTGAGGACCTGGATCCGGATTATGTCCCCAGGATTTACAGACGAGATCTATCCCGAGATATACGAGACCGCAGCAGGAGCAGATACAGGAGCTGTACCGACCTTCGAGGATGAGATCACACCAGAGGACTTCTTCTGAGTATTGGCTTTATATACTCATTTATTTCTATTTTCAGTTCCTTTATTTTCCAGTATATTGCATTTATGTATCAGACTTGTTCTCGGATTGTTCTCCGAGACACTTTTATTGAGATTTGTTAGTTATTCCTATTTGCATTATTCTGACATTTGATCTGTGATTATCTGTTGTGGATGAGATTAGCATAGACTGTGACTTGTATCATTGGACCTACTTATTCTTATATTACAGCTTAAGTATGCCCCGATGGATCCATTAAATTGGGTTTGTCCATCGGTGTGTGTTGCTGGCCATTATCACGCGTCTGGTCCCTCGGTATTTTGGGACTGGGGCGTGACATGGTTTTTGTGGTGGCCCATGCAGGTCTACGACTAAATTATTCGGTTTCAACTTAGGGACCGAGCAAGCCTGCAATAGGAATAGGATAAGTTTTAGGATCTCATCCACTTGCTTGAAACGTTCTTGATATCTATATCAAATTCAAATTAATTTCTTGACTCGTATCCTGCCTTGATTCCTGAGCGCCCTTATAGTTTATTTTGGTTGCAGAGAAATGAATTCCCAAGCCGGCGAAGAGACTCATCCAGGAATACCACAAGTTGCTGTGATAACCAATGGAGATAAAGTGACACCAGTTAGTGAAGGTACATCATCACATCAAGCAAGTCAGCATGTCTCGAGAATCCAGGAAGATGACGTTCCACCATCGACGCAGTTTACTTCACCGACGCCTACCGTTCCAAAAGGGCAGGCTATGGAAGAACAACAAATGTTTCGAATGTTCTACGCAATGATGCAAGCCCATCAGAAGGTTCAGGAAGAAGCTCAGCAGATCCAAGCGGAGAAGTTCATCGATAGATTCAGCTCAGAGTTACGGAAGTTAATCAGACCCGCTGCAACTGTAGTGCCTCAAATCCCGATCCGACCGGGATGTACACTATATAATTGGGCTTGTGGCTAGTCCGTCAGAGTATGCTTAGATCTTCGGCATCTTATTGCCACGGACGAAATGCGATGATCCTTTCCAACTCATGGAAAGGCCTCTATTGAAACGAGTCCAATAGTTTTCGTGTTTGGTTGCTTGGTTTTCTTGATTGCCGCTTTGGGATTTGATTTGGTGTTGCTTTCGAGTTGCTTGGTTTTCGCTGTTGGTTTTATTGATTGGAGCTTGAATTTTGGGGAGTTCGGCAAGGAAGGATAGGCAAGAATTCTAACTCGGTGCTCGTGCTGTTGCAGGTCCGCGTAACTGACGTTTGATCATCGCTAGGCGGGATTCCTTGTTTCAGCAACTTTTCCCTTAACCAGTGAGTGGTTTGGTCCCTTCTTTCCTACTTCTTCATGCCAACATCTCTAATGTTTTAAACGTTCACTCGATGATGCCCGGTTGGACGCCTAGAAAATGCTTAGCCACAATGCATGCCAGCCACTAAGAAAGGAACATGGGAATTGTAGACTAATTTTACTATATGCTTGCACACCTTATAAATTCAGTTGGTTAGAATGGGAATTTTGTTGTTGGTTACGGCCTGGTGCCTTGGATAGAGTTTGGACCCATGGGACATCAAAATCGGAATACCGCATTGAGAAAATATGAACTGTTGCATAAGATATATATTGCTGCTTTACTTCATCTGTTTAATTCGATGCATTGTGTGAGATATAAAATGTTCATGCATTTGCATGGTCTGGGACAACTTGTGCACAAGATTTATCATTTCCTCGAAACGGCTTTCCGGGGCACTGGAACCGTATCGATCCGGAGGGAAATATTGATTCGTGTTCGTCACGATGCATTGCGGGATCTCCAGCGGGGCTTGCTACCCAGGCTGATAGGGCGCGCCGTTAATGCTTGGAATAAGTCCCTAAGGTGTCGATCACACCAATGACCGCATAGAATAGAACACATACTAATTTATTGTCTTATGCAGATGGTAAGTATACTTGTGTTTCGTTGCAGGGAATGCGTGCATCGATTGAGTAAGCAATCGGTGTACTGGTTGGATTAAATGCTATTTTTATTTCTATCAAAACATGCAACTGATATGAATTGAATTTACTTGCTTCTTTATAGAAGTAATCTTAATGCATGCTCGCCCCTAATAAGCTAGTGTCGATTTAGTCGAGTGGGATTCATCCCGCTCACCAGTACAAGTTGAGTACTGACCCACGTTGTGGACAACTATTTTAGGTACTCAGACGGTGCAACGCTAGTGGATAGATGAAGAGGCGTTAGGAGCACCTCTATTTTTGAAGTATAGTTGAAGTCAGATCATTTTGGAGGCTTGGACTTTCAACCTATACAAGGGCGTAATGTATGGACGACGGGGACTATCTGATGGAGCGCGTCCTGCATTTTAAGTTATCTTTTCTAATGTAATTCAAGTAGCCGAGAAGGCGCATCAATGTAGACTCTATGTAAATTACTCTGAATTATCAATGAAAAAGCATGTTTCCTTCCTGCACTTGTGTTCAATTATCTGTGAATGTGTTTTCTAAATTGTGTTTCAAAGTGGGTTCCTATAACTGCAAGTTCTTGCCTTGTACGAGCGCAACTCCAGGCTCGTACGGCATTACGCCCCAGCGAGGACGAATCGGTTCCGTGAAGGATCCAACGAGGACGATTGACCCTTTCGGAATCGGGGCATGACATATTGGTATCAGAGCTTAGGCTTTACGTCCTTGGGATTTCAAAAGATTATAAAGGAGTTTGATGCGCCTCTCGGTTGAGTTGCATTCGGCGTCCGCTGTATGAGATGAGTCGCCTATACAATGAGCCCATAGATACAAAAAAATCTTTCGTTTTTGAGGTGTTAACAAGCTACTCTCTTTTGTAGCAATGGCTAAGAAAAATAATGCCGCTGCAAGCAGTACTCAGCCCGTCCAGAACGATCCGACAAGTTCTGGAGAATCCGGAGGAGCGGGTTCAATGGATATGTCCGAACGGCTTATGCATCTCATGGAGGTGCAGCAACAACAAGCCATCTCTCAACAGGCACAGTTTGCTGCTCAACAAAAGCAGATGGATACTATGATGCAACTGATTGCATCCTTGGTACCCAACAATGGGGGCGCTACAGTGACGCCTGCTACACCGCCGGCTGTGGCGGTAGAGGATGAGTCTGAAGAAACACAGCCTCCAGCAAGGAATAACTGTCGTGCGGCAGAATTCACTAAGATGCATCCACCAACATTCAATGGACGAGCAGAACCGGACGTGGTGATGGGATGGATTACAAAGCTGGAGGGACTTTTCAATCTTGTTGGCATTAGGGGATCCAAAAGAGTGGCATGTGCATCGGTTCAGCTGGAGCTGCGTACGCATGATTGGTGGGAAGCCACTAAGCAAGGGATTTATGATGCCAATCCTAACTGCAAAATTACCTGGGAAATGTTCAAATCTGCCTTCATTGAACAATATATTCCCCGGGCCGTGCGGCAACAAAAAGAAGACGACTTCAGTAATCTGGTGCAAGGAAGTATGTCTGTCGACGATTATGACTCGGCGTTCGCTAAACTGGCTAAGTTTGCTGGGCACTTCTTGCCTAACCAGCAGGCGTGGTGCTACCTCTTTCAGAAGGATTTGAATGACGATTTGCGTAGGGACGTCATCAACCAGAAGTGTCAGACATACAGGGAATGTTATGAAGCTGCCCTGAACAGCGAGCGGATCTTTGGGCGCTGTCCACCAAAGGCCGATGTGCAAACCTCCCGTACCAACAATAATAAGCGACCTCAGGAAATGGGAGGGTATGGAGAACAAAAGCGTCCGCACACATCTGAGCATAGGGGCCCGTCCCATGCACCATACTGCAATAGGTGCGGCAGGTTAGGGCATCGAGCGGAGGAATGCCGAGTTACTGGATGTTTTAAATGTGGTCGCCTGGACCACAAGCATTTCAACTGCCGTGAGCCGAAACCAAATCAGAACAATGGGAATCATAACAATGGGAATCAGCACCACGGGAACCAGAACCACGGAAATCATAACAGGGGGCCTCCAGCAAGTGATGCCAATGCTGTGGCGTTGAACCCACGACGCCAGGGTGCTCAAGGACGAGTCTATGCACTGACTCGGGAGGAGGCATCCGTCTCTGAAACTGTCATAACAGGTACATTATTTTTCAGAGATTTGCCCGCTAGAGTCTTATTCGATTCAGGTGCTACGCATAGTTTCATATCTGTTGATTTTACTATTGAGCATAAATTAGCTTCTACTCCCTTAAATATGAATCTTTGCGTGAGCACACCTTCGGGAGTCGACATGCCCGCCCATGCGATCTGTAAGGATGGTTATATTTGCATCGGAGGCAGGAAGCTTTCCTTAGATGTCATTGTATTAGACATTAAGGATTACGATATTATTCTCGGGATGGATTGGTTGGGTGCTTGTCATGAAACAATTGAGTGCGCAGAGAAGCGAGTCGTATTCCGTCTACCCGGCGAGGCAGACTTTTACTATTCGTGCAGCGCTGCACCAAAGACGGCAATGATGATATCAGCAATTTCGGCTAGGCGTATGCTGCATTCGGGTTGTGAAGGGTACTTAGCTTCAGTTAGAGACACCCGGCAGGAAAGTGCAAATGCAGCTCAGGCTGATGTTATAGCAGATTTCCTCGACGTGTTCCCCGACGAGCTGCCTGGAATGTCTCCTGATCGTGAGATCGAATTCAGCATCGACACATTTCCGGATGCGCGACCGATATCGAAGGCACCTTATCGAATGGCCCCAGCAGAGCTGAAGGAACTTAAGATTCAGTTACAAGATCTGTTGGACCGAGGATACATTCGTCCAAGCGTTTCTCCGTGGGGCGCTCTGGTGCTGTTCGTGAAGAAAAAGGATGGATCCATGCGGCTATGTATTGACTACCGAGAACTAAATAAGGCGACCGTGCGGAACCAGTACCCATTGCCAAGGATAGATGACTTGTTTGATCAGCTGCAAGGTGCAACAGTTTTCTCTAAAATTGATCTCAGGTCAGGATATCACCAGTTGAAAATCAAACCAGATGATGTTCAAAAATCTGCATTCAGGACCCGATACGGACACTATGAATTTCTTGTGATGTCGTTCGGCTTGACGAACGCCCCTGCAGCTTTCATGGATCTGATGAACCGCGTGTTTCGGCCGTACGTAGACAAGTTTGTGGTCGTGTTCATCGATGACATTCTAATATATTCCAAGAACGAGGCGGAACACAAGGAACACCTAAAGATCGTGCTGCAGACATTACGAGAGCATCAGTTGTTCGCTAAGCTCAGCAAGTGTGAGTTCTGGTTGAACAGCGTGGCATTCCTGGGTCATGTTGTCTCGGCAGAAGGCATCGCCGTAGACCCAAAGAAAATAGAGGCGGTGGTGGATTGGAAGCAACCTACATCGGCCAGCGAAGTTCGAAGCTTTCTGGGCCTAGCGGGATACTACCGTAGGTTCGTGAAGGATTTTTCTAAACTGGCCTCGCCTTTGACTCGCCTCACTCAAAAAGGGATTGTATACAAATGGAGTGATGACTGCAAAGCCAGCTTTCGAGAACTTAAGCAGCATCTTGTTTCAGCTCCGATCCTTGCTCTTCCAGATGGGGTAGAGGAGTTTCAAATATACAGTGATGCATCAGGACTCGGTTTGGGATGTGTGCTCATGCAGAGGGATAAGGTAATATCGTACGCCTCCAGGCAACTGAAGCCGCACGAGAAGAACTACCCGACGCACGACTTAGAATTGGCGGCAATTATATTTGCACTAAAGTTGTGGAGACATTATCTTTATGGTGTTGCTTGCAAAATCTTCACAGATCACAAGAGCCTCAAGTATCTATTCACACAATGAGAACTGAACCTCCGACAGCGGCGTTGGCTAGAACTGATTAAAGACTATGATCTGACGATTGCTTATACACCGGGCAAGGGAAACGTCGTTGCTGATGCTCTGAGTCGGAAGCACGTGGGATCGTTATCCGTAAACAACCATTTACTTCGAGATCTTGAGGCGATGGGCATCAAACTTCGGGTTCAGCATCAAGGAGTGCAGCTGGCATCACTCCATCTAGAACCGAGTTTGCGTGATAGAATCAAATCAGCTCAGGAGGGCGATCATTTCCTAGCGAAGGTACACGGATTAATTTCGGCGGGGAAGACGTCTGACTTTGTGGCAGGCGAAGATGGGACCTTACAAATAAAAGGAAGGCTATGTGTTCCTAACGACCCAGAACTCCGAAGGAAAATTATGGCGGAAGCACACTATGCGAAATATTCCTTGCATCCGGGGAGCACTAAGATGTACATGGACTTACGCAGAACCTTCTGGTGGCACGGTATGAAGCGGGATGTGGCGACCTTTGTGTCACAGTGCATGGCCTGTCAACAGGTGAAAGCTGAACATCAGAGGCCCGGTGGGGAGCTGCAGAACCTCGCTATTTCTGAGTGGAAATGGGACAACATCACTATGGATTTCATTATGGGATTTCCGAAGACGCCACGGGGGCATGATGCGATTTGGGTCATAGTTGATCGTTTGACCAAATCGGCCCACTTTCTTCCTATAAAAGTTACTTGGAGCGTCGATCGGTTAGCACAGATTTACATGGACGAGATTGTTCGATTACACAGAGTACCTGCCTCAATCGTCTCTGACCGTGACGGACGCTTCTTATCTCATTTTTGGACAAGCCTACAATCTGCTTTGGGAACCAAGCTACAGTTCAGTACTGCATACCACCCCCAGACTGATGGCCAGACAGAAAAGACAAATCAGATACTTGAAGATATGTTACGGCTGTGTGCAATCGATTTGAAGACTAGTTGGGACACGCATCTCACGTTGGCGGAGTTTGCGTACAACAACAGCTACCAATCGAGCATCCAGATAGCACCGTACGAAGCACTTTATGGGCGCAAGTGTCGATCTCCAATTTGTTGGGACAAAGTTGGCGAGCGGCAAGTACTCGGGCCAGAGCTGGTAGAACAGGCAGTTGAGAAAGTTCGCTTGATTCGGGAAAGACTCCGCACGACGCAGAGCCGACAGAAAAGTTATGCCGATGCTCATCGTAGACCTTTGGAGTTCGTGGTCGGGGATCATGTATTCTTAAAAGTGACGCCGATGCGTGGGGTGATGCGTTTCGGCGTGAAGGGCAAACTGAGTCCCAGGTTTGTCGGCCCCTTCGAAATAATGGAACGAGTGGCATCTGTGGCATACCGGATTGCACTACCCCCCCGCCTTGGCTGAAGTGCATGACGTATTCCATGTTTCTCAACTGCGGAAGTATGTGCATGACCCGAGTCATGTGGTTAGCTTCGAACAATTGGAACTGCGCACAGATTTATCATACTCAGAAGAGCCGGTGCAGATTCTGGATCGTAAGGAAAAAGTACTTCGCAACCGTACGATGTCCTTGGTTCGCGTACTGTGGCGGAACCATTCAGTTGGGGAATCAACCTGGGAGATGGAATCGGAGATGAAGGAGAAATATCCTTCGTTGTTCTTTCAGTCGGAGGTAGGGCCTTGTTCTTAAGTTTCGGGACAAAACTTTTTCTTAGTGGTATATTATGTAGTGCCTCAAATCCTGATCCGACCGGGATGTGCACTATATAATTGGGCTTGCCACGGACGAAATGCGATGATCCTTTCCAACTCATGGAAAGGCCTCTATTGAAACGAGTCCAATAGTTTTCGTGTTTGGTTGCTTGGTTTTCTTGATTGCCGCTTTGGGATTTGATTTGGTGTTGCTTTCGAGTTGCTTGGTTTTCGCTGTTGGTTTTATTGATTGGAGCTTGAATTTTGGGGAGTTCGGCAAGGAAGGATAGGCAAGAATTCTAACTCGGTGCTCGTGCTATTGCAGGTCCGCATAACTGACGTTTGATCGTCGCTAGGCGGGATTCCTTGTTTCAGCAACTTTTCCCTTAACTAGTGAGTGGTTTGGTCCCTTCTTTCCTACTTCTTCATGCCAACATCTCTAATGTTTCAAACGTTCACTCGATGATGCCCGGTTGGACGCCTAGGAAATGCTTAGCCACAATGCATGCCAGCCACTAAGAAAGGAACATGGGAATTGTAGACTAATTTTACTATATGCTTGCACACCTTATAAATTCAATTGGTTAGAATGGGAATTTGGTTGTTGGTTACGGCCTGGTGCCTCGGATAGAGTTTGGACCCATGGGATATCAAAATCGGAACACCGCATTGAGAAAATATGAACTGTTGCATAAGATATATATTGCTTCTTTACTTCATCTGTTTAATTTGATGCATTGTGTGAGATATAAAATGTTCATGCATTTGCATGGTCTGGGACAACTTGTGCACAAGGTTTATCATTTTCTCGAAACGGCTTTCCGGGGCACTGGAACCGTATCGATCCGGAGGAAAATATTGATTCGTGATCGTCACGATGCATTTCGGGACCTCCAGCGGGGCTTGCTACCCGGGCTGATAGGGCGCGCCGTTAATGCTTGGAATAAGTCCCTAAGGTGTCGATCACACCAATGACCGCATAGAATAGAACACATACTAATTTATTATCTTATGCAGATGGTAAGTATACTTGTGTTTCGTTGCAGGGAAGGCGTGCATCGATTGAGTAAGCAATCGGTGTACTGGTTTGTCACGACCCACACCCGGAAAATCGGACATGAGTCGTGGGTACGTCCAGCCTACGCCGCAGCATCGGCGGTAGAACGCTGTCTAGGTCAACTAACGAAATAATAATCTCACACAAAAATCGGGCATGACCTCTCCAAAAGGAGGGCAACCACACAAACAATATATATAATCTGCCAAGATCTCAACTCCAAACGGAGGAGCAATATCAAATGATAATCTCAAGTACTCAATCACGAATCTAAGCACGATAGATAACAAAGAAGACTAACAACTATAAAGTCTAACCACCAACTACTACTACAACAACCACAACATCAAATAATAATACAACAATGTCCAAAATAATATACAAACAAGGTCTCAATCCAAAACCGGAGACAAATCCGGTGCTAAAAGCTAATAAAAACAACAACAAAGTCCTAGTGATCCCGGCTACCAACCCGGAAATCACTCCTAAACTAGAGGGTCCCTGTCTGCACCATCGACAGGCTCAGGTCCATAGAACGTCGGACACCAATCCTCCGGATACTCTGAAAAATATGTCCAGTCAGGACTGGAGCAAGTACATCTCTAACAGCAGTTCCATTTAAATGATAAAAACTATAAAACAGTTATAGCAAGTAGCAAGAAGAAAGAAGTAAGTATGAAACAGGAAATAAACATGTATCACTGGTGCATAAAGGTAAAGATGCAGGAATATCAGAAACAAGATAGTAGTAACTGTAAGATATAAGAATCTAAGCTAAGATCAAGTCCGTGCACATGAACGTGTAGTGAGTCCAGCATGAAAATATGTAGTGAGTCAAGTCCAGAAACATGTAAGTGAGACCAACAAGAAATGCAAGTGAGTCCAGACTATAAAGAATAAACTCGGTGTCTTTGAAATACTTGTTTCGACATGTAAACGGCTAGGGGTAAGTACGGCTCACCGCGCACTGGGTGCACGGCTGCTATCATTCCAGATTAGACCAGAGGGAGTGATTCCTGATGATGCCAGATAGGAATGTTTACATGTCTACTCGAGTATTTCCCCGCCCGACTAATACAAGTGGATCCAAGACCCGACACGCAAATCAAGATGAGTCCAGCCTGAACATGAATGATGCCTGTAGGTGATGCCAGTAGTGATGCCTGTAGTGATTCCAGAATAGAGGCCAGAAACATGAAATGTACGTGTCGCAAGTAAATGAATCCAGAAATATCAATCAGTGTCTCGTGTTGTGCCAGAATAATCAGATGATACTATACTAGAAGCTGAATCATAATAATCATCAAATAATAAAAACTATCAGAGAATGTACTCGCCTGACGTCCTGAGCAACTAGCGATCCGAACTGGTGTCGCAAGGACCTAATGCGAAAAGCAAGGTTAAACATGGTTCTAATGAGTTAAACAGATATAAAATAACTAAAAATAGGCTTCTAGGGTCGTTCTAGGTCAAACGGGTCAAACCGGTGAAATCTGGGTCAAAAAGTCAACTATGGGTCCAAAAAGTCAACTTTGGGTCAAAACTAGGTCAAAAGTTGACTTTGGCGGTCAACCGAGTCAACTACGGTCAAGTCTGGGTCAAACTAGGGTGCTCCTGAAATTCTAGGTCAAACCGAGGTCATTAAGCTAGAAAACTCACAAACTCGCCTCCTTGAGATACCGGGATACCCTCGGTATCCGATACCTCAACCTAGGCTACGCACCCCGCCTAAACCCGCTAAAACCTATGCTAGCACGCGTAAATATATACACATAAGCATATAAAAATCATTCCCAAGCATTTCCTAGGCTAATGCTCAAATACCCCGCTCGAAACTCAATACCTTGAATATCTCAAGGTATCGAGATACCTCGGTATCTCAAGGTATTGAGGTTTCGCCCTAAGGCCCTCTAACTAGCTATCTAGCTATTAATTATATACCTAGTTATTAATCTAGGCTAGGTAATATAGATATCTACTATATTTATATATATCTAAGTATGTATATACCTATGTATATAGATATCCACACACATTTACCCGATTACCCATTATCTTACATATGCACCTATATATGTATATAACTTAGGCATATAGATATTTATATCTCTTAGATAGGTATATCTAAGAATCTAGTTATCTACCTATCTAGTATCTATCTACCTATCTAAATACCTAGCTATCTATCTATCAATATCTATCTATCTATCTATCTAATTATCCATAACTTATCTTACCTATTTATCCAACTACCTATCTATCTCTCTAATCTATTTAACTACTTAGCTATCTATCTAATAAACTAACTATCTATCTATTAATTCTAACTATCTATCAATCCATAGATATATCTAACTATCTATGTATATAATCTATAATACTAACTAGCTATCTACTTATCTAACTATCTAACTAATTACCTAACCATCTATCTATTATATTATCTATCTAACTATCAACCTATTGATAGATACATCTATCTAGCACTCTACCTATTCCTAACCCTCACTAGTACTCTACTGCTACTGCTCCCTGCTCAAAATGCTGCTGCTGCACGCTGTTATTGCTGCGCTGCTGCTGCTCCTCTTGGCACTGCTGCTGCTGCAGGTGCTCCTACATGTGCTGCTGCTGCTGCTCCTTCTGGAGCTGCTGCTGCTGCTCTCCTAGCAGCAGCTAGCTGCTGCTGTTGCAGCTGAACTGCTGCTGCTGCAGTTCAGTTTCCCCCCGCTGCGCTGCGCTGCACTGGCCACCCCCCTCGCTGCCTATACACCACACACCTATATACATAATATAACTCTATATATCTATATATATATATACCACTAGATATATATATATACACAAACTAATATCTATATCCTAACACACACACACACTTAAACACACACTAATACACACACACACTCACAACACTAACAACACACACACACATAAATATATATACATAGCTACATATATATATACACTCAATATATATATATCTACACACACTCTCAACTATATATATATACATACACCTATATATATATACACATACACCCACACAAGCACACTTACACATATACATATATATATACACATAGACATATACATATACAAGTACATAAATATAAATACACACATATACATATATATATAAATATATATACATAAACACACATACATATATATAAATATATATATATAGACACATATCAATACAAACACAACCACGCACACAACACTCAAACCACACGCCCAACGACCCCGACACTCACCAACGCCTATAAATATATAAAATATAGCTCGAAAACTCTAGCACACACTCCCCGATACTAACCCAACGCGCGCACAAGCCCGAAACGAGGAAACCAAGTCGAAATGGACGTTCGGTCATTTCGACGAACACGTGGTGCGCGGCTCGGAAAACCTCCTGAAACGCACACCAAACGAACTCGAAATCGGCCCAAAATTTACCCACGTGTCCTAAACGATGTCTAGATCCTAGAAAATGTGCTCCCGCGTCGATTCTAGGCCCGTGGCGGAAACGCACATGCACTTAGAATTGGCGACGACGAAAAGCCCCAATTTCGTCCGAAACGCCCGTTTCTCCGCGACACGGCTTCCCGTGTCCGAACGGAGACACGCACTCACCCTCTAGACACCCGAAAACGTCTACCTAGGTCCATCTAACCTAGGGCATCACCCAAAATTGGGCCAAATTCGGATTCCACCCGAAATTGACACAAAACCTAGTGTTAAAGTCTCCAAACACTACCCAACTAGTTCCAACTTCCTCCCACGGATAGCCTAAGGGTCTAGGAAGGTTCTAAAATATTAATTACACTATAAAAGAGTAATTACAAGGGGAAATTTAGGGTTTACCTCTTGGAAGTTGAAATCCCAAGCAAAAATCCCCAAAATGCTCCAAATCCTCCAATCCAAGCTTCCAAGCCTCAAATCCAAGCTCCAACACCAAATCTAGGCTCTACCCACCTAGGTTAGGGAAAGATCTAGGGTTAGGGTTACACAAGTAGAAGAAATGGAAGGAGGAAGGAGAAAAAGATGGAGAGACTTACTTGTGAAGGAGGAAGGAAGAAGAGGAAGTAGTGGAGAAGAAGGAGAAGAAGAAGAAGAAGAGAATGGGAGAAGGGGGCTGCTGTTCCACGGTCTGGGAGTGAGGAGGGGGCCGGCCACAACACATATAAGGGTTTACAAGTTTCTAAATTCCCAAAACGCCCCTATTGACTTGGTTTTGGGTTCCGGGTTCCAAAAGCACTCAAACTAGTTCCAAATCTCTCCAACTAACTTCCTAAAAATAAAATAAATATTCTAAGCCCCAAAATAAGTCTCACAGGGGTGTGGGCTGGGTCGGACATGGGTCCACTAGGATCTGACATGGGTCCAGGCTAGCCAAAATCCTAAAACATACAATAAAAATATAATAAAAAAATAATGCAATCACTAATTAAATATAAATACAATTAATTATAAATAATACACAATTAACCAAATTAAAAATAAAAAAAATATCCGGCTCTGGAAATGGGGTGGTGACATGGTTGGATTAAATGTTATTTTCATTTCTATCAAAACATGCAACTGATATGAATTGAATTCACTTGCTTCTTTATAGAAGTAATCTTAATGCATGCTCGCCTCTAATAAGCTAGTGTCGATTTAGTCGAGTGGGATTCATCCCGCTCACCAGTACAAGTTGAGTACTGACCCACGTTGTGGGCAACTATTTCAGGCACTCAGACGGTGCAACGCTAGTGGATAGACGAAGAGGCGTTAAGAGCACATCTATTTTTGAAGTATAGTTGAAGTCAGATCATTTTGGAGGCTTGGACTTTCCCCCTATACAAGGGCGTAATGTATGGACGACGGAGACTATCTGATGGAGCGCGCCCTGCATTTTAAGTTATCTTTTTTAATGTAATTCAAGTAGCCGAGAAGGCGCATCAATGTAGACTCTATGTAAATTACTCTAAATTATCAATGAAAAAGCATGTTTCCTTCCTGCACTTGTGTTCAATTATCTGTGAATGTGTTTTCTAAATTGTGTTTCAAAGTGGGTTCCTATAACTTCAAGTTCTTGCCTTGTACGAGCGCAACTCTAGGCTCGTACGGCATCACGCCCCGTGAGGACGAATCGGTTCCGTGAAGGATCCAGCGAGGACGATTGACCCTTTCGGGATCGGGGCATGACAGCAACTACCTTAGATGAGGATGTTCTTACTACAGCAAGATCCATGGAGTGCGACACAAGGATAGGGTCCAGCCAGAAGCGGCCGTATACATTAGCACCAGACCAAGCACAACAAGAAAGAGTTGCAAAGCGACCACAGATTAATCCACCACCAAGAGCAGCACCCAGAGCCTCATTCCTTCCTACTTGTTACTATTGTGGCAAGATAGGCCATATTGAAAAAGAATGCAGACGCAAGTTAGGATTATGCTTGATTTGCGGAACCAGTCAACACTTCGCTAGGGACTGTTCTCAGCATCGAGAGAAAGCAGTGATGATTCATCAACCAGCCACATCAGCACCAGCCGGAGCACCACAAGAAGAAATTGCAAAGAAGTCACACATGCACCAGCCACCAGAAGCATCTCTGCAAGTACTACCTGTCTATCCATATTGTCGCAAGCGAGGCCATATAGAGAACGAGTGCAGACGCAAAAGGAAAGTATGTTTAGCTTGCGGATCCAGCCAGCATTTATTAAAGAAATGCCCCGAACGTCGAGAAAGAGCGCTAATGTCACCAGCACCAACGCAAGCCTCTCCAACATTGGAAGCACCGCAAACGAGAGTTGAAGGAGCCACCATTGGCACCACAAACAATACTCTTCCAGCAGGCTCAACAGCAGCAGAGGAATCAACTGCAAGAACATGAACAAGCTCCATCGATGACTTTGGAAGACGCGCAGACCCATAGGGTAGCTAATGCGCGTAATTTTTTCGTAGTTATCTGTTTATAGATCTGTTTTATCTCGTGCCTATTGGTTCGTGACCTCAGCCTTAACCCATGTAGTTTTGAACTGCTAATAATTTATAACCTAGAATATTTTTATAATTGATAACTGTAGAGATGGTAGAGTCTTTTGTTATTGCTTATTTTGTTTTGTTTGTCCTTGTGAACTTGAATTAAGTTGTACCTCCTTCCATCCTCATCTAGCGTACTTATATTTCATATACTACCTTGACTTCGCCTAATTTCTGGTTCCCTTCCAGGTGTAGGCTACGAGGATTACCGGGAGGAGTACGGACCGGGCATCTATCCAGCAGCTGTACTCACTGCCGAGGACGAGGTTATACCTGAGGACTTCGCCTAATCGCTGGTAGTGACTCTTTCCTTGGGACGGTATCATTACCTAGTTACCTGCTGCCGTCCCAAGTTATCTTATTGCTTACTTTCATTCCAGTATATTTGTACTAGCGGGTTTGTTCCCGTGTGATTACTCTAGTATTTGTGCTTGATACTTATTTGGATATTTTCTTCCTGTACATTAGTTGTTGTATTTACTTCTATTGTGCTCTTATATTGCTGCCTGTGGATGAGATTTAGATTGATTATACTTGTGTTATGTGATGGGTTATTCATTGTACTTTACAGCTTAAGTGTACTCCGACGGGCCCATTAGATTGGAATGCCCGTCGAAGTACACTACTGGCCATTGCCACGTGTCTCGGTTCCTTATCCATGGAACCGGGGCGTGACAGCTATTAACTATGAGAGGCCACGAGACTTCACATAATCTATATAATTAGTAATTTTTCTAATGGACTGTGGTGTTACAAATATGTTATCTGGACTGCATGTAGATGATCTTACGATATTTACAAATCTAATGTTTAAAATAACATAATTATTATGCTTTTATCACAACTCATATTAGTGGAAATATAAACTCATTACTTAGTTGTAACTTGAATAAAAAATAAAATAAATAAATAAATTAAATAAATAAATGGTAATAAATATTCTCATCACTCATATGGTTATACTGCAACAAATACATTTGTATTTAGGTATACAACATTTGCTGAAACAAATATATCACTTACATGAACGAAATAAAAAAATTATAAATGTTAGAAAAGTAGGTCAGGTTCAAGGAACTTGTCTATACTACTATATAATGCCAAAAATTTGTTTCACCGTAAAACTTTTTTTTTCAAGTATACCCTTGCATATATTGACTAATTAAAAATGTCCATTAAAGTTAATAGGCCAACAATGTAATTACAAAAATTGTCCTTTGGTCTCATAAATAGTCTTAGGTATTAAATAATATATATATATATATATATAATAACATAATAATAAATTTATAATAGTTAAGAGTTTGTTTTAGACTTTCTAAGTACTCTTAATAAATATTAGAATAATTAGAATTTGTCTTAGTCTTCCTAATATTTATTTATAAAATATGTGCAACGCACGAACATATATATATATATTATTACTGCTAGTATATACGCATGTGTGTTGCACGTATTTTAACAACCTTTTAATTAATTTTTTTGTACTTGAAATAGCAAAATGCACTTTAAGACTGTCACGACCCGCACCCGGAAAATCGGGCATGAGTCGTGGGTACGTCCAGCCTACGCCGCAGCATCGGTGGTAGAACGCTGTCTAGGTCAACTATCTAGATAACAATCTCACACAATCAATATATAAACCTGTCAAGATCTCAACTCCAAACGGAGGAGCAATATCATAATGATAATCACAATATACTCAATCACGAATCTAAGCACGATAATATAACAAGAAGACTAACAACTATAAAGTCTAAACAACTGCTACTAAAAACTACCACAACATCAATAATAATAATAATAATACATCATCCAAAATAATATACAATACAAGGTCTCAAACCAAAACCGGAGACAAATCCGGTGCTAAAGGCTAATAAAAATAATAACAAGGTCCTAGTGATCCCGGCTACCAACCCGGAAATTACTCCTAAACTAGGGGGTCCCTGTCTGCACCATCGACAGGCTCAGGTCCATAAAACGTCGGACACCACTCCTCCGGATACTCTGAAAAATATGTCCAGTCAGGACTGGAGCAAGTACATCTCTAACAGCAGTTCCATTTAAATGATAAAAACTATAAAACAGTTATAGCAAGTAGCAAGAAGAATGAAGCAAGTATGAAACAAGAAATATATAAATCACTGGTGCATAAAGGTAAAGATGCAGGAATATCAGAAACAAGATAGTAGTAACTGTAAGATACAAGAAATCTAAGCTAAGAGTAAGTCTGTGCACATGAACGTGTAGTGAGTCCAGCACGAAATACATGTAGTGAGTCAAGTCCAGAAATATGTAAGTGAGACCAACAAGAATGCAAGTGAGTCCAGACTTATCACGACCCGCACCCGGAAATTCGGGCACGAGTACGTGGGCACGTCCAGCCTACGCCGTAGTGTCGGCGGTAGTACGCTGTCTAGGTCATAATCACAGGTAGTTAAATATATCTCATCCACAGTAAAGTAAATAGACAAGGAAAATGACAGGGAAATTGATAAGATTTCATAAGACAAATTATGATATACAATTCCATGGTTTTAATAAAGAATCTAGAAGATAAATCGAGGATAAATCCGATTACTGTGCTGAAAGAAAATATACTAGATAACTGGCTACTACTCCTCAAAGTATCTCCTGAGTAGGAACCGGCTTCTCAACTGTATCACCTGCTATCTCATAGGGGCCATAATAGATGGGGGCAAGGTTCTCATCATTGCCTAAATCAACAGATCCAGTCAGGAAAGAAGCAAAGTACACAATGCACAACAAGATTAAACTAAATATTTATGGCAATTAACTTGAGTATCATATTGAGAAAATTTGCATAAAAGAAACATCAATATCTCAGAGTTAATGATATAAACAGGAATATGAGAAAACAGGAATAAATGAGACAGGAAATGAAACTACAACAGTCAGCAAGAACTATAACAAGACCCGAAGCTATCTGTGTGAACTTGTGTTTGTTTTAGAATACATAGTTGGCATGCAGGGGTTTATAAGGCTAATCCGGCCGTCATAGATGGCTATTAAATATGAATAATCGAGATCCGGCTGAGGGTACAGTCGCGCACCAACAGCTATTAAACACGGTAGGGGGAAGGGTAAACTACATGCCTTCTAGTATTCTCCCACCCGACACGAAATGAAGACATGAAAACCAGTATTCAAGACATAAAATCCAGTGTTCTAACACTACGTGTAATCATCAAGGGTACTAGTAGAGCAGGGAATTAATTATCATAATACAAAGATTAAACTTGAAGTGCAGGTACTTGCCTGTTGTTTGGATCCAATTATAGTTTGTATCTCGGGGAAATTTCCAGAAATGGCTTCGGTTGCTGAAATAAACATTACCATCATGCTCAGAAAATATCAAATAGCTAGAAACGCCTGTCCTTGGGTCCAATTTGGAGACAAGGGCAAAAACGACAGTTTCGGGTCAAAACGGGGTCCGCCGGTGGGCCCGCTTTGCACCTAAAAACGTGTCCGGGTCAACGGTCTCCAAATTCACCAAACTTAGTGTCAACAGGTCAGGAACGCTGA
This sequence comes from Iris macrosiphon, assembly GCA_036927795.1. Lineage (NCBI taxonomy): Eukaryota > Viridiplantae > Streptophyta > Magnoliopsida > Asparagales > Iridaceae > Iris > Iris macrosiphon. Next base: position 144,956,610 of record JAYESA010000017.1, on the reverse strand, counting down.
TACGAATCCAACGGAACTTCCAGATTTGGATTCCGATGAGCCGATCACAAAATCGCCCGTCGAGCGGGCCTGTGGGGCCCACGACACGCGATTTCGTCAATGTTCTCAGAATCGAACCAAACTTGACCCACAGGACCAGCGTATCGCTACGAGTCCGATGGCGCAAGTTTCGTCTCGATTCGACGTGTATACAGGAAGTTAGGGCGAATTGCAGAAAAGTCGGATACGGGGCGATGTCCGCGGATACGCGTTGATTCCGGTGTGCACGCACACCCGAATCAGCTTCCGCAAAATCCCACACATCCGTATCGACGGTGCGCACGTATCTGTGAAGACCGCACGCGACCAAGTCGTCCATTTGGCGGGACGTACTTAGTTCCGGGGTAAAACAGGGTCTGGTTTTTTTGTTTTTGGATCGCGGTGTGCGATCACCACAGGACGCGATGCCCTGAGCGGTTTATTCGGGCACCGAGAGGGTCATACAGGCTTCGCAACGTAATTTGCGAAATCAAAAAATGAGCTACGAGCAAAAAGTTACAAGTACCTGAAGGGGACCCGAAAACCGGGGTCGAAATGTGTCCGACACGACACAGGACTCGTGTCCTGTGTCGGACACGAGGGAGAGAATTAGGGCTAGGGTTAGGGTTTTCCGGCGGATCTCCGGCGGCTCGGGCGACGGGGAAGGCCGGAGGCGGTCGAGGGCGGCTGGGGGAGTGCTGGCGGCGCTGGCCGGAGGCGGTGGAGCGCCAGAGCGGGCGGCGCGGCGCTGGGGTTGCTGCTGCTGGACGCCGGAGGGGAGCAGGAGAGGAGAACGGCGGAGATGGGCGGTGGCGCAGGGAGGCGGGGCTGGCGAAGGCGGGCGAGGCGGCGCGGCGAGGAGAGGGACGGCGGCGGCGGGGCTAGGGTGGAGTCGGGGACGCCGGAGGCGGATTTATTTATAGGGGAGGAGGAGAGGCGAGGTGGCGGGGGCGAGGCCGGGAAGGGCGAAGGCGAGGGCGACGTGGGGCGGGCTGACGCGGGCTGAGCAGCGGAAAACGCGGGGGAGCGGCGGTTGCGGGCCGAGCGGGGCGCGGGGAGAGGGACCGTGGGGAAACGGTCGGGCTCGGGTCGGGTTCGGGTCTGGCAGACCCGACCCGACCCGCTAGGCCGTGGGCCGGGCTGGGATAGGTGGGTTGGGCTGGGCCCTGTTGGGCTTGGGCCCGGTTGGGTTAAGGAATTTAAATAAAACAATAAATAAATAAATAAATAAATAAATAAATAGTTTTTAGGTGTTTTAAATTAGGTCCGGGGCCCGATAAATTTCAGAAAAATTACCCTAAGTCCAGTTTTCTATTTTATACTCAAAAATATTATTTTCATAATAATTTAATATTATTTATTAACAATTAAAAATTATTTAATATTTGAAAAGCCTGATTTTAATTACAGAAAATTCCCAGAAAATTCCAGAAAATTGCGAAAAATCCCAATTTAATATTTTTTGAAAAAATCAAGGGCTTACAAGACTATAAAGAATAAGCTCTGTATCTTTAAAATACTTGTTTCGACATGTAAACGACTAGGGGTAAGTACGGCTCACCGCGCACTGGGTGCGCGGCTGCTATCATTCCAGATTAGACTAGTGGGAGTGATTCCTGATGATTCCAGATGGGAATATTTACATGTCTACTCGAGTATTTTCCCGTCCTGACTAATACAAGTGAATCCAAGACCCGACACGTGTCACGCCCCAGTCCCAAAATGACGAGGGACTGGAGAAGCGTGGCAATGGCCAGCAGCACGCACCGATGGACAACCCAATTTAATGGATCCATCAGGGCATGCTTAAGCTGTAGTCTAGCAGTAATAAGTACAAGTCTCAGGTATTACTAATCTCATCCACAGAAATAACACAGATTAATTGCCAGAAATAATGCAATGGAATTAAATATGCAATATCAAATAAGGTTATCTCGGGAAACAATCCGAGAATTATTCTGTTACAATTAAGGAAACATAGACTGAAAATAAAATACTGAAAAGGGAAATACTGTGTAGCTGAAGCCGGTGCTCAGGTGAAGTCTTCGGCCACTATCTCGTCCTCAGTTCCGGGTTCTGCTCCAAGGAGTGCTCCTGTACCGTACACCTCGGGGTAGTTCTCTGCGGCTATACCTGGGGACATAGTCTATTCCAGGTCCTCAGGGGACATAACAAGGTACATAAAATACAAGCCAAAACATATACAGTGCAGCAATAATGAAACAGCAGGGTAAATATGTAAACCAGCTAGTGATATGCAAGTGAGAGTTTTAGTCATACTCAGGCTGAGACTACTACAGGATCAGTGTCGTAGAAACCATAGCAGTATTTTCTCGAGGAGCCAGTAAGGAACCAAAGCTCTGTATCAGAGTCTAAGGCACCGCCAGATATAAGTATTTATATTATATTATATTCAGCCTTGATATGACAATACTCTCCCCACCCCATGTAATCTCACGTCACAGTTCCAGAAAATATCAGGTACAAGTCACGCAAGTTTGAACTAATGCAATAAGTCAGGATAGAATCTAAGCATGTAACTGGAATGACATGAAAATGTAACCTATACGGAATCACCAGGTATATCTCAGGCAATTCCGACACATGAATAGTGTCAGGTATCCTGGGTTGAGCAGTTAAACAAGTTACATAAGAAACTACCAGAAAATCAAGTAAAATACTATAATCAGAAATGTCTAAGAATTGGCAGGCTTTACTTGCCCACTGATGTATAACCAAGTCCAGGAAATATGTAGCAAGCTGCAAGTTTTGGCGAGGTACACTTGCCTGTGGTTCCGGCTCGGGTTGCAGTTCTGACTTCGGCGAGAATTGCAGGCGGTACTCCGGTTGCTGAAATAAATATCACCATCAGATCCAGAAAATATCAATCAGCTAGAAACGCCTGTCCTTGGGTCAAATTTGGAGACAAAGGCAAAAACGGCAGTTTCGGGTCAAACGGGGTCCACCGGTGGGCCCGCTTTGCACCGAAAAATGCGTCAGGGTCAAAGGTCTCCAAATTCACCAAACTCAGTGTCAACAGGTCAGGAACGCTGATACGAACTCAACGGAACTTTCAGAATTAAATTCCGATGAGCCGATCACAAAATCGCCCGTCGAGCAGGGCCTGTGGGGCCCACGACACGCGATTTCGTCAACGTTATCAGAATCGAACCAAACTTGACCCACAGGACCAGCGTATCGCCACGAGTCCGATGGCATAAGTTTCGTCTCGATCCGACGTGTGTACACAAAGTTAGGTCAAATTGCAGAAAAGGCGGATACGGGACGATGTCCGCGGATACGCGTTGATTCCGGGGTGCACGCACCCCCGAATCAGCTTCCGCGAATTCTCACACGTCCGTATCGACGTGGCGCACGTATCTGTGAAGACCGCGCGCGACTAAGTCGTCCCGTTTGGCGGGACGTACTCAGTTCCGGGGTGAAACAGGGTCTGGTTTTTTCCTGTTTTTGGATCGCGGTATGCGATCACCACAGGACGCGATGCCCCGAACAGTTTATCCGGACACCGAGAGGGTCATACAGGCTTCGCAACGCAATTTGCGGAATCGAAAACAGAGCTACGAGCAAAAAGATACACGCACCTGAAGGGGACCCGAAATTCAGGGTCAAACCGTGTCCGACACGACACAGGACACGTGTCCTGTGTCCGACACGCGGGGGAAAATTAGGAATTAGGGTTAGGGCTTTGCCTCGGCTACGACGGCGGAGGGGCGGCCGGCCGGAGGGAGCCGGGGGCGGGGGTGCGTGGCCGCGGGAGGCGGCTGTCGGAGCGGGCGGGGGTCGCCGGAGGCGCTGCGGCGCTGGCAGCGGCCGCTGCTGCTGCTGCTGGAGGTGGAGGGAGGAGCTGCGGCCGGTGGCGCGCGGCGAGGCGAGGGAGGGCACGGCGAGGGGAGGCGGGGGCGCGGCGGCTGTGGGGGAGAACGGCGGCGCGGCGTGAGGTTGCCGGAGGATGGCCGGGGTCGGTGGGGGAGATCGGAGGAGGAGGAAGAGTTTATATAGGGAGAGAGGAGGCTGGGGGGGGCCGAGATGGGCGGCCGACGGGGCGGAGAAGGCGGGGAGAGGTGGACGTGGCCGGGCGGAGCTGCGCCGGCGGCGGAAGCGGCGCGGGACGCGGGGAGAGGGAGAGGGTCGTGGGGGGTGCGGGTTCGGGCCGGTTTTGCGGGTCCGGGTCGGGTCTGTTGGATCCGACCCGACCCGCTAGGGCTCGGTTTGGGCTGGGTCTGGGTTTGGGCCCACTGGGCGGGGCCGGGCTCTGGTGGGCTTAGGGTTTTATTTATAAAAATAAATAATTAAATTTAAATCATTAATTAATTAAATAATTAATTAAATAATTATTTTTAGGTGTTTAAAAATAGGTCCGTGGCCCAATAAATTCCAGAAAAATTGTCCTAAGTCCAGTTTTTTATTTTACACCCAAAAATATTATTTTCATAATATTTTAATATCATTTATTATCATTTAAAAATCATTGAATAATTAAAACCCTATTTTTAATTTACAGAAAAATTCCAGAAAATTCTAGAAAATTGTGAAAAATCCAGTTTTTAAAATTTTGAAAATTCAGGGGGGTTTACAATCTACCCCCCTTAAGAGGATTGCGTCCTCGCAATCAAAGAATAACCGGTCAACAGAGATGACACGGTCGCAAACATCGTTCAAAACACATCACAAGATACTTAGGGAATACCGTTTCCCTAACAAATTGAAAGTTATACACTTTCCAGGAAAATCTAGTTAAAACTATAACTATTATGAAAACCAGGTAATGATTACAAGTTGCAAATTACTAGGTTGGGGCTGAGGTCACGAACCAATAGGCACAAGCTACAACAAGACTAAAACGGAAAACTATAAATCACTTACTCGCATCGGCTTCCTGCACAGTCATCGCGTAAGCTTGCTCTCGTCCTTGAGGTAGATTCCTCTGCTGCTGGACCTGCTGGAAGAGTACGGCCTGGGGTATCAAAGGTGGCCTCGGCTGGTTCCCTCCTGGAGCTGGTGATATGCCTCCTTCCACTTCCGTTTGCGGTGCTCCCAAAGCTGGACAGGCTGGCCTCGGTACTGGCACCACTTGTTGGTTAACCGTTGATGCTTCTCCTCTGTGCATATTGCAACTTCTGGCTAAATGGTTACTGGATCCGCAAATCAAGCACAGTCCCAACTTGCGTCTGCACTTTTTCTCAACATGGCCTACCTTGCCACAATAGTAACAAGTAGGAAGGAATGAGGCTCTGGATGCTGTTCTCGGTGGATTCTTCTGGGGTCGCTTTGCAGCTCTTTCCTGCTGTGCTTGGTCTGGTGCATGCGGCCGCTTCTGGCTGGACTCTATTCTGGTGATGCACTCCATGGCCCGTGCTGCAGTAACAACGTCCGTTGCAACGGAGCTGATTAACTTCCGTAGCTCTGAGCTAAGTCTGCAAATGAACTCCTTCGTTTGGCTTTGTTGTGCCTTCTGATAAGCTTGCATCATCGGGTAGTACATTTGAAATAGCTGTTGCACGTCCATAGCTTGCCCTTGTGGGATAATAGGCATTGGTGGAGCAAACTGCGTCGAGAGTGGAACGTCATCTGGGTGGATTCTTGAGGCAGGCTGGCTTGCTTGACTGCCTTGTGATGATTGGCCTTCACCCACTGGTGTTACATCGTCTTCGTGGGTAACCACAACGGCTTGTGGTATTTCTGCGTGAGCCTCGTTGCTGGCTTGTGGGTCCATTTCCCTGTATCCAAAATAACCGATAAGAGGCGCACAGGAATCAAGGCAAGATGCAAGTCAAAATTAGTTCGAGTACGATACAGATATCAAAAATGATTCAAGCAAGTGGATGAGATCCTAAAATTTATCCTATCTTAAAGCAGGCATGTTCGGTCCCTAAGTTGAAACCGAACAATTTAGTCGTAGACCCTGCATGGGCTACCACAAAAACCATGTCACGCCCCAGTCCCAAAATGACGAGGGACTGGAGAAGCGTGGCAATGGCCAGCAGCACGCACCGATGGACAACCCAATTTAATGGATCCATCAGGGCATGCTTAAGCTGTAGTCTAGCAGTAATAAGTACAAGTCTCAGGTATTACTAATCTCATCCACAGAAATAACACAGATTAATTGCCAGAAATAATGCAATGGAATTAAATATGCAATAACGCCAGGATTTGTTTGTTCCGTGAACAATTTATCGGATCCGCCAGACCCGACCCGCCCGTGCCCGACCCGACCCGCAAAACCCCCATCCCCTTCCCCACGTCCGGGCGCCCGATTCCTCCGGCGACGCCCGGATTCCGCGCCGCCTCCGCCGGAGGAGGCCACGTTCCCCCTCAGCCCACCTCACCCGACCACGAACCGCCCGCCTGAGCCCCTATAAATCCCTCCCCCTCTTCTCCTCCTCCGCCTCACTTCACCCCTTCCAGAATACCCGCCGGAACCCTAACCCTACGCCGGCCAACACCTAGCCCCGCCGACCTCCTCCCTCAGCTGCCTAGCCCACCTCCCCTCCTCCTTCCCAGAACCCGAGACCCGCCGTCCCACCTCCGCCGCAGTTCGTCCCACCAATGCCCGTACTCCCACAAGGACAGCCAATTGACGGGCAGCTGATATTCCAAATGATCTACGCGATGATGCAAGCACAGCAACAAGTCCAACACGAGGCTCAGTGTCACGAAGCTAATTTCTTGAGGGACAATATCGTAACTGCACTGGAGCAGGCCAACCTACCAGCTCGACGGCCATCTACAGGCTCAATTACTGACTTCCGCCAACTGAAGCCCCGCACTTTTTCTGGAAAAGAGGAGCCCACAGAAGTTCACGAGTGGCTCACCAACATACGGCATCAACTTGAAGCAGCTGAGCTTCCACGAGAACGCTGGATGACTGCCGTCCGAATGCAATTGACAGGCAACGCGCACCACTGGTGGTTGTCCGAGGAGACGCAACTCGGACCAGACCGAGTCACTTGGGAGGAGTTCTCCAGACTCTTCCAAGAGATGTACATTCCTGCCATCGCTCGATCAGAACTGCGGAACAAATTCAATCGCCTCACTCAGGACTCCATGACGGTGGAAGAGTACAACGCAGAATTTATTCGTCTGAGCCGCTTCGCCCCCACCCTGATCCCGACTGAGGAAGAGAAGGCCGAGAAATTCTTCGACGGACTGAACATTGAGCTGCAGAAACTAATTGGGTCCGTCGCACCAACATCATACTCGAACGTCCTTGCTGCGGCTCGACGCATAGAGCGCGTCACCAAGAGAGGGACCAGTCTGAAGAGGTCTTCCCCATCAGCAACATCCAGAACACCACAAGAGGAATCTGCAAAGAGACCACACCAGCAGTAGAAAGCATCTACACCACAAATGGTAGTCCTCCTTACTTGTTACTACTGTGGCAAAGCAGGCAATATCGCCAGGGAATGCCGACGCAGGTTAGGACTATGCTTAGGGTGCGGATCCAGACAGCATGCAGTGAGAGACTGCCCTGAGCGTAGAGAAGGAACACCAAGGGCAAACCAGCAAACTCCACCAGCGCCTCGAGCAGCACCCTACCAGCTAGCTCAGCAGCAGGAGAGGAATCTACCTCAAGGACGAGGACAAGCTTATGCGCTGACTGTGCAGGACGCTGATGCGAGTAAGTGATTCGTAGTTATCCGTTTTTAGTCTTGTTATAGCTCGTGCCTCTTGGTTCGTGACCTCAGCCCCAACCTAGTAATTTGCAACTTGTTAATAATAACCTGATTTTCATAAAAGTTGTAGATATTTTCTTTAACTAGATTTTTCTGGAAGGTGTATAACCTTCATTCTTAGGGAAACGGTATTCCCTAAGTATCTTGTGATGTGTTTTCGAACAGTGCTTGCGACCGCGTCATCTCTGTTGACCGGTTATTCTTTGATTGCGAGGACGCAATCCTCTTAAGGGGGGTAGATTGTAAACCACCTGATTTTTCAAAATTTTAAAATCTGGATTTTTCATAATTTTCTGGAATTTTTTTGGGATTTTTCTGTAATTTAAAAACAGGGTTTTAATTATTCAATGATTTTTAAATGATAATAAATAGTAATAAAATATTATGGAAATAATATTTTTGGGTGTAAAATGAAAAACTGGACTTAGGGCAATTTTTCTGGAATTTATTGGGCCCCGGACCTATTTTTAAACACCTAAAAATAATTATTTAATTAATTATTTAATTAATTAATGATTTAAATTTAATTATTTATTTTTATAAATAAAACCCTAAGCCCACCAGAGCCCGGCCCGGCCCAGTGGGCCCAAACCCAGACCCAGCCCAAACCGAGCCCTAGCGGGTCGGGTCGGATCCAACAGACCCGACCCGGACCCGCAAAACCCGCCCGAACCCGCACCCCCCACGACCCTCTCCCTCTCCCCGCGTCCCGCGCCGCTTCCGCCGCCGGCGCAGCTCCGCCCGGTCACGTCCACCTCTCCCCGCCTTCTCCGCCCCATCGGCCGCCCATCTCGGTCCCCCCCAGCCTCCTCTCTCCCTATATAAACTCTTCCTCCTCCTCTGATCTCCCCCACCGACCCCGGCCATCCTCCGGCAACCTCACGCCGCGCCGCCGTTCTCCCCCACAGCCGCCTCGCCGCGCCCCCGCCTCCCCTCGCCGTGCCCTCCCTCGCCTCGCCGTGCGCCACCGGCCGCAGCTCCTCCCTCCACCTCCAGCAGCAGCATCAGCGGCCGCTGCCCGCGCCGCAGCGCCTCCGGCGACCCCCGCCCGCTCCGGCAGCCGCCTCCCGCGGCCACGCACCCCCGCCCCCGGCTCCCTCCGGCCGGCCGCCCCTCCGCCGCCGTAGCCGAGGCAAAGCCCTAACCCTAATTCCTAATTCTCCCCCCGCGTGTCGGACACAGGACACGTGTCCTGTGTCGTGTCGGACACGACGAGAACCCTGGTTTTCGGGCCCCGTTCAGGTACGCATAACTTTTTGCTCGTAGCTCCGTTTTCGATTCCGCAAATTGCGTTGTGAAGCCTCTATGACCCTCTCGGTGTCCGGACAAACCGTTCGGGGCATCGCGTCCTGTGGTGATCGCACACCGCGATCCAAAAACAGGAAAAAACCAGACCCTGTTTCACCCCGGAACCGAGTACGCCCCGCCAAACGGGATGACTTGGTCGCGCGCGGTCTTCACAGATTCGTGCGCATCGTCGATACGGACGTGTGGGATTTCGCAAAAGCTGATTCGGGTGTGCATGCACACCGGAATAAACGCGTATCCGCGGACATCGTCCCGTATTCGCCTTTTCTGCAATTCGACCTAACTTTGTGTACACACGTCGGATCGAGACAAAACTTACGCCATCGGACTCGTAGCGATACGCTGGTCCTGTGGGTCAAGTTTCGTTCGATTCTGAGAACGTTGACGAAATCGTGTGTCGTGGGCCCCACAGGCCCCGCTCGACGGGCGATTTTATAAACGGCTCATCGGAATTCAATTCTGAAAGTTCTGTTGGGTTCGTATCAGCGTTTCTGACCTGTTGACACTGTGTTTGGTAAATTTGGAGACCGTTGACCCTGACGCATTTTTCGGTGCAAAGCGGGCCCATCGGTGGACCCCATTTTGGCCCGAAACTGCCATTTTTGTCCTTGTCTCCAAATTGGACCCAAGGACAGGCGTTTCTAGCTGATTGATATTTTCTGGATCTGATGGTAATGTTTGTTTCAGCAACCGGAGTATCGCCTGCAATTTTCGCCGAAGTCAGAACTGCAACCCGAGCCGGAACCACAGGCAAGTGTACCTTGCCAAAACTTGCAGTTTTGTTACCTATTTCTTGGACTTAGTTATATATCAGTGGGCAAGTAAAGCTTGTCAAATTCTCAGATAATTCTGGTTAAAGTATTTACTTGATTGCTTGTAGTTTCATAAGTAACTTGCTTAACTGCTCAACCCAGGACACCTGACACTCTTCATGTGATGGAATTGCCTGAGATATACCTGGTGATTCCGTATAGGTTACATTTTTCATGTCATTACAGTTTACATGCTTAGATTCTATCCTGACTCATTGCATTAGTTCAATCTTGCGTGACTTGTACCTGATATTTCTGGAACTGTGACGTGAGATTGCATGGGGTGGGGAGAGTATTACCATATCAAGGCTGATTATAATATAAATAATGTTATCTGGAGGTGTCTTAGTCTCTGATACAGAGCTTTGGCACAAGTTCTGGCCCTTCGAGAAAATACTGCTATGGTTTCTTCGACACTGATCCTGTAGTAGTCAGCCTGAGTATGACTAAAACTCTCACATGCATATCACTAATTGGTTTACATATTTACCCTGCTATTTCATTATTGCTGCACTGCATATATTTTGGCTTGTATTTTCTGTACCTTGTTATGTCCCCTGAGGACCTGGAATGGACTATGTCCCCAGGTATAGCCGAGGAGAACTACCCCGAGGTGTACGGTACAGGAGCACTCCTTGGAGCAGAACCCGGAACCGAGGACGAGATAGTGGCCGAAGACTTCTCCTGAGCACCGGCCATTGCTCACGTGCTCAGTCCCTCGTCATGTAGCCGGTGCTCAGGTGAAGTCTTCGGCCACTATCTCGTCCTCAGTTCCGGGTTCTGCTCCAAGGAGTGCTCCTGTACCGTACACCTCGGGGTAGTTCTCTGCGGCTATACCTGGGGACATAGTCCATTCCAGGTCCTCAGGGGACATAACAAGGTACAGAAAATACAAGCCAAAACATATGCAGTGCTGCAATAATGAAACAGCAGGGTAAATATGTAAACCAGCTAGTGATATGCAAGTGAGAGTTTTAGTCATACTCAGGCTGAGACTACTACAGGATCAGTGTCGTAGAAACCATAGCAGTATTTTCTCGAGGAGCCAGTAAGGAACCAAAGCTCTGTATCAGAGTCTAAGGCACCGCCAGATATAAGTATTTATATTATATTATATTATATTATATTCAGCCTTGATATGACAATACTCTCCCCACCCCATGTAATCTCACGTCACAGTTCCAGAAAATATCAGGTACAAGTCACGCAAGTTTGAACTAATGCAATGAGTCAGGATAGAATCTAAGCATGTAACTGGAATGACATGAAAATGTAACCTATACGGAATCACCAGGTATATCTCAGGCAATTCCGTCACATGAATAGTGTCAGGTGTCCTGGGTTGAGCAGTTAAACAAGTTACATAAGAAACTACCAGAAAATCAAGTAAAATACTATAATCAGAAATGTCTAAGAATTGGCAGGCTTTACTTGCCCACTGATGTATAACCAAGTCCAGGAAATATGTAGCAAGCTGCAAGTTTTGGCGAGGTACACTTGCCTGTGGTTCCGGCTCGGGTTGCAGTTCTGACTTCGGCGAGAATTGCAGGCGGTACTCCGGTTGCAGAAACAAACATCACCATCAGATCCAGAAAATATCAATCAGCTAGAAACGCCTGTCCTTGGGTCCAATTTGGAGACAAGGGCAAAAACGACAGTTTCGGGTCAAACGGGGTCCACCGGTGGGCCCGCTTTGCACCGAAAAATGCGTCAGGGTCAAAGGTCTCCAAATTTACCAAACTCAGTGTCAACAGGTCAGGAACGCTGATACTAACTCAACGAAACTTTCAGAATTTAATTCCGATGAGCCGATCACAAAATCGCCCGTCGAGCAGGGCCTGTGGGGCCCACGACACGCGATTTCGTCAACGTTCTCAGAATCGAACCAAACTTGACCCACAGGACCAGCGTATCGCCACGATTCCGATGGCACAAGTTTCGTCTCGATCCGACGTGTGTACACAAAGTTAGGTCAAATTGCAGAAAAGGCGGATACGGGGCGATGTCCGCGGATACGCGTTGATTCCGGGGTGCACGCACCCCCGAATCAGCTTTCGCGAATTCTCACACGTCCGTATCGACGGGGCGCACGTATCTGTGAAGACCGCGCACGACCAAGTCGTCCCGTTTGGCGGGACGTACTCAGTTCCGGGGTGAAACAGGGTCTGGTTTTTTCTGTTTTTGGATCGCGGTGTGCGATCACCACAGGACGCGATGCCCCGAACAGTTTGTCCGGACACCGAGAGGGTCATACAGGCTTCACAACGCAATTTGCAGAATCGAAAACGGAGCTACGAGCAAAAAGATACACGCACCTGAAGGGGACCCGAAATTCAGGGTCAAACCGTGTCCGACACGACACAGGACACGTGTCCTGTGTCCGACACGCGGGGGGAGAATTAGGAATTAGGGTTAGGGCTTTGCCTCGGCTACGGCGGCGGAGGGGCGGCCGGCCGGAGGGAGCCGGGGGCGGGGGTGCGTGGCCGCGGGAGGAGGCTGCCGGAGCGGGCGGGGGTCGCCGGAGGCGCTGCGGCGCTGGCAGCGGCCGCTGCTGCTGCTGCTGGAGGTGGAGGGAGGAGCTGCGGCCGGTGGCGCGCGGCGAGGCGAGGGAGGGCACGGCGAGGGGAGGCGGGGGCGCGGCGAGGCGGCTGTGGGGGAGAACGGCGGCGCGGCGTGAGGTTGCCGGAGGATGGCCGGGGTCGGTGGGGGAGATCGGAGGAGGAGGAAGAGTTTATATAGGGAGAGAGGAGGCTGGGGGGGCCGAGATGGGCGGCCGACGGGGCGGAGAAGGCGGGGAGAGGTGGACGTGGCCGGGCGGAGCTGCGCCGGCGGCGGAAGCGGCGCGGGACGCGGGGAGAGGGAGAGGGTCGTAGGGGGTGCGGGTTCGGGCGGGTTTTGCGGGTCCAGGTCGGGTCTGTTGGATCCGACCCGACCCGCTAGGGCTCGGTTTGGGCTGGGTCTGGGTTTGGGCCCACTGGGCAGGGCTCTGGTGGGCTTAGGGTTTTATTTATAAAAATAAATAATTAAATTTAAATCATTAATTAATTAAATAATTAATTAAATAATTATTTTTAGGTGTTTAAAAATAGGCCCGGGGCCCAATAAATTTCAGAAAAATTGTCCTAAGTCCAGTTTTTCATTTTACACCCAAAAATATTATTTCCATAATATTTTAATATCATTTATTATCATTTAAAAATTATTGAATAATTAAAACCCTATTTTTAATTTACAGAAAAATCCCAGAAAATTCCAGAAAATTGTGAAAAATCCAGTTTTTAAAATTTTGAAAATTCAGGGGGTTTACAACACGTAAATCAAGATTAGTCCAGTCTGAAACATGAGTGATGCCTGTAGTGATGCCTGTAGGTGATGCTAGTAGTGATTCCAGAATAGAGGCCAGAAACATGAAATATACGTGTCGCAAGTAAATGAATCCAGAAATACCAGTCCGTGTCCCGTGTTGTGCCAGAATAATCAGATGATACTATACTAGAAGCTGAATCATAATAATCAACAGATAATGAAAACTATCAGAGAATGTACTCGCCTGACGTCCTGAGCAACTGGCGATCCGAACTGGTATCGTAAGGACCTATTGCCAAAAGCAAGATTAAACAGGTTTCTAATAAGTTAAACAGATATAAAATAACTAAAAATAGGCTTCTAGGGTCGTTCTAGGTCAAACGGGTCAAACCGGTGAAATCTGGGTCAAAAAGTCAACTCTGGGTCCAAAAAGTCAACTCTGGGTCAAAACTAGGTCAAAAGTTGACTTTGGCGGTCAACCGAGTCAACTACGGTCAAGTCTAGGTCTAACTAGGGTGCTCCTAAAATTCTAGGTCAAAACTAGGTCATTAGGCTAATAAACCCTCAAACTCGCCTCCTTGAGATACCGGGATACCCTCGGTATCCGATACCTCAACCTAGGCTACGCACCCCGCCTAAACCCGCTAAAACCTATGTTAGCATGCGTAAATATATACACATATACATAAAAACCTATCTCTAAACTCAAACCTAGGCAAACGCTCAAAAACCCCGCTCGAAACTCAATACCTTGGATATCTCAAGGTATTGAGATACCTCGGTATCTCAGGGTATTGAGATACCGCTCTAAACTCAACCCTACTACCCCTCTAGCTAGCTATCTAGGTATGTAAATATACTCCTAGTTACTAATCTAGGCTAGAAAATATATATCTATCATATATTATACATATCTAAGTATCTACATATATATCTCACATACACACACATAAACATACCTTATATCTATATACCTTACCTTACCTATACATATACATATATATATCTAGCTATAATATATATCTAGCTATATGTATTTATATATATATTCCTATAGATATATATCTTTCTAACTATCTATCTAAATCTATCCATCTATCTATCTAGCTATCAATCTATCAATCTATCTATCTAGCTAGTTATCCATCTATTTATCAATCTATCTAACTATCTAACTATCTATTAATCTATGTATGTATGTACCTATCTATCTTTCTAGTATATCTAGGTAATTATCTATCTAACTATCTATGTCTATCTATCTATTTATCTATCTATCTACTTATATATCTATCTATAAATCTAGCTATCTATGTATCTATCTATCCATATATCTATTTACCTATCTATCAATTATCTATCTAATATCTATTCATCTATCTATCTATCTATCTATCTATCTATATATATATATATATATATATATATATATATATATATATATATATATATATATATATATATATATACCACTCTCTCTCCCTCGCTACTCTAGCTGCTACCCCCGCTGCTTGTTGCTGCTACTAGCGCTGCATACTGGAGCTGCTGCCACTGCTGCTGCTGCTACATAAACTGTTGCTGCTGCTGTGCAGCTGCTGTGCACGCTGGCAGCGCGCTGCGCTGCCTTCCCCGCTGCTCGCTGCCCCTCTCGCTCTGCCACACGCACACACACAGACACGCCCACACATATCTCTCTCTCTCTCTCTCTCTCTCTATATATATATATATATATATATATATATACACACACACACACACACACACACACACAAGTCTATATATATATATATATATGTACACACACACTAATATATCTACTAACACACACATATGTATAAGTACACACACACACAAACACAAACACACACACACTAATACATATATAGACACGTATCTATCTATATATATATATATAAACACACATATATCTACATATATATACACACACTAATATCTATATACACATACACACACACACTCAAGCATATATATATATATATATACACTCACTCACTCACACACTTTCACTCTCACACACCCTCACACACACACTCTCACACACACAACCACACACTCTCACAAACACACAACCACACACAAATATACATATATATATACACATACACACATACATATATATATACATACATACACAAACTCATATATATATATATATAGATAAACACTCACTCACACTCACACTCATACACACACTCACCTACACATACACTAACACCAACACACACTCACACAAACACTCACTAACACACTCACACAAACATAAAAACACACATACATACATATATATATATATATATATATATATATATATATATATATATATAGAAACAC
The DNA here is from genome assembly GCA_036927795.1 of Iris macrosiphon. Lineage (NCBI taxonomy): Eukaryota > Viridiplantae > Streptophyta > Magnoliopsida > Asparagales > Iridaceae > Iris > Iris macrosiphon. The sequence goes on along the minus strand of JAYESA010000017.1, from coordinate 144,941,117 downwards.
ACACAAATATATATATATATATATATATATATATATATATATATATATATATATATATATATACATATATATATGTATATAAACACAACACACACACAACACAACGCACAACGCCCACCAACGCGCGCCCAACGACCCCGATACCCACAAACACCTATAAATATATAAAATATAATCCGAGAATTCTAGCACACACTTCCCGAAGCTAATCCAACGCGCGCACAAGCCCGAAACTAGGAAACCAAGTCGAAATGGCAGTTCGGTCATTTCGACGAACACGCGGTGTGCGGTTCGGAAAACCTCCTGAAACGCACACCAAACCAACTCGGAATCGGCCCAAAATTTACCTATGGGTTCTAAACGATGCCTAGATTCTAGAAAAAATACTACCGCGTCGATTCTAGGTCCGTGGCAAAAACGCGCACGCACTTAGAACCGGCGACGACGAAAATCCCTAAAACGCCCGAAACGCCCATTTCTCCGCGACACGGCTTCCCGTGTCCGAACGGAGATACGCACTAATCCTCTAGACACCCGACAACGTCTACCTAGGTCCGTCTAACCTAGGGCATCACCCAAAATTGGGCCAAATTCGAATTTCATCCGAAATCGACACAAAACCTAGTGTTAAAGTCTCTAAACTCAACCAAACTAGTTCCAACTTTCTCCCACGGGTAGCCCTAAGGTCTAAGAAGGTTCTAAACTATTAATTACACTATATAAGAGTAATTACAAGGGGAAAAAAATTAGGGTTTAGCTCTTGGGAGTTGGAATCCCAAGCAAAAGTTTCCAAAAAGCTCCAAATCCACCAAACTAAGCTTCCAAGCTTCCAAATCTAGCCTCCACACTAAATCTAGGCTCTACACACCTAGGTTGGAGAAAATGTAATGTTAGGGTTCACATAAAGAAGAAGAAATTGAAGAAAGAAGGAAGAAAAATAAAACACTTACTTTGGAAGAAGGAAGGAAGAAGAAAGAAGAAGTGGAGAAGAAGAAGTGAAGAAGAAGAAGAAAATGAAGAAGAGGAGTGGAACGGGAGGGGCTGCTGTGTTTGTGGTCGGATGTGGGAAAGTAGGGCCGGCCAAGTGTGTATAAAGGGTTACCAAAGTCCAAAATACCCAAAATGCCCTCCTAACTTGGGTTTTGGGTTTCGGGTTCCAAAAGCACTCAAACTAACTTCAAATCTCTCCAACTAACCCACTAAAAATATAATAAATATTCTAAAACCCAAAAATAAGTCTCACAAGGGTGTGGGCTGGGTCGGACATGGGTCCACTAGGATCTGACATGGGTCCAGGCTAGCCAAAATCCTAAAACAATCAATTAAAAAAAATAATACAATCACTAATTAAATATAAATACAATTAATTATAAATAATACATAATTAACCAAATTAAAATAAAAAAATACCCGGCTCTGGAAATGGGGTGGTGACAAAGACCTCATTTGGTTCACAAAAAAAATTAAAGAAGATCTTCTTTTCTTAATTACAATTCCCATTGATTTCTCTTTCTGGCGGTTCGAAAGCCCTGAAAATTTGGAAAGAATTGGGGTTGAAAAGTGAATCCATTCGGTGAGTGAGAAAACCATTTTCCTCCTATTTTTCTTTCCCTTGAAAATTAATTTCCTTTCCTACTCATTTTCTTTGGCATCCAAACATAGAAAAAAATGACTTTTCTTTTCCAAGGTTCTGATTTCGCAAACAAAGCGTGGACTAAGAGCAAACTATATTTTTCTTAAAAAAAATTCTACACATAATCACTTAGCTGCCCCTTATTAAATTTAATAAATAATTTTAATTAGTAAAATTAGGTAAAGATATATTTGGGTTTAAAAAAAAATTATGCTGAAGCTAACTTTTCTTACTTGTAGATAGATAAATATTCTTTATATTTAAGGTGACTTCAGATTTACATGCTACCGATAGTATTTCAGATTATTAGCTATAGAAGTATAGGCCAGTATGTCTAAGAAGAGCAAACCAACGACTGTATTACCGTGACACCATAGATTACAGAAGTGCTCGCATTCAACAAAAACCCACATGTTATCGTGAAAAAAAAGATGGAATGAAATTGGAAGGAATTGGTGTTAAAACAAAAAATACACGATGAGAATAAATCTGTCAATTATTGTAACCATGAAGAAACAGGAGAATAAATTTCAATCACCATGTAACTCTGTTATGATAAAATAGATAAAGTTTTACAATACAGTGGAAAAAGTAGGCCACTGGCAAACTAATTACATATTTATGTTTGTGATTATGTCTTTAATGCCATTTCATATTCATTTTCTATCAACATTTTATTTGCTAAATATGAGCCCAGAAATGTTCTAAAGTTTTATTTTGTTAAATATGAATCAAAAAAGTAGACAACTGCTAAACTAATCCAGTATAGTTATTTTCTAAAATTTTCAGAGTTTTAACTCCATGATGCAAATTAATATTTTGTAGTGCTCAATAAAAATTAGGAATACAAATAAGGATACTAACAAAATGACAATGAGCTTACAGAGTTTCCGAATATATAAATTCCTTCCCCACCTTTCTTCTTATTGTACATGAAAATCAAGAATGGGGTATCTTACTTGACCATCATAATTATCAACTACTTCATGGCCATACTCACAAAATTCTCCAACCCAAAGGCCAAGCTAGCATGGCCAATCCTGCCTTTGACGCCACCGCAGCTGCCTCTTAGGATCATTCATGCTGGAGGATTTGTCGAGTGTTACTATATCCACTTTATAACCTTTTTTTGAAGGAAATATCATTCATTCCCCAAGCTCAATGACTATTTTGTCTATTTGATTACTGTACTTATTAAATATCATTCATTTCCTAATCTCAGTGACTACTTTGTCTCTTGGATTAATGTACTTATTAAATATCATTCACAGAAAATGACTGTACTGGATTTATTCCGAGGTGAGCTTTTTTACTTTTTATTTTTGGATGCTATACTATATCCATCCGTACATATCTTTAATACATAGTTTATTACATCCAATCTTAATTACCCAAATACCCCTATTATCTTAAATTTTTTTATTTAGTAGAATAGATAAAAATAAAGGCTTTTGATAAGGGCACTACAAACTTTACTAAGGGCTAGCCCATTAATGAAAAAAGTTTACTCACACTAACCCATTTGTTTACTCATATTAGCCCAAACTTTAAACCCTCCTCCCAAACCCTCCAAATCCCACCGGAGCCCTCCCCCCTCCCGCCAGAGTCGTTCCCCTCCACTTCGTCCTCCTCCTCCTTGTCGATGGCTCCCAAAGTCTCGAAAAAATCAAGGTACAATTATTCCTTCTCCTTGTTCTATTGCATTTACAACATTTTTCAAATTTTTAAAAAAATTCTATTGCATTTTGAAAATTTTGAGTGATTTTCTTTCCATTCTTCAAATGAGGGCATACAAGTCCTGAATGTAGTTTATGATGTAGTTTAGACGTTTATCTGGATGCTCGTACCCGAATTTAGGGCATACAATGTCGACAATCGTCGAAAGTATCGAGCAGTAGCGAGCGGGACTGTAGAAATTTCTACAGTCCCATATAGATTTAGGACTGTAAAAAATTCTACAGTACTATATACATTAAGGATTGTAGAAATTTTAACAGTCCTAAAAAAATTAGGACTGTGAAAATTTCTGCAGTCCTGTATACGTATAGGACTGTAGAAATTTCTACAGTCCTGAATGTTAAATTAATTTAGGATGTTAAATTAATTTTTTTTTGTCTTATAGTCATGACCCTCGGAAGGGCACTGTGGATGAAGATATCATCAGAAGACGCCATACTGCGTCGATGCGTAAGGAACTCAATGTTCCGCGTACCATTGAACCAGGTGTCACTATCCGCGACCCCGAGGCACGCCCTGAAGTTAGGAAACGTCGATTGACGAAGAAGACTGTCACTCGTTCGAAGAGACGTGCTCCTCCTAGTTCTTCTGGTTCTTCTTCCTCCTCCGATGAGGACATGCCAAATGTTCCAAATCGGCCAACTGATGGTTCAGGACCCTCTCAGCATGCAGATAGTCCTGTCGAGAGTCTCCCACAAACCCTCAGAAATCGGGCTACTGACGGTTATGAACCTTCACCGAGTGGCAACGCCACGTTATTAGAGAAACCGAACGACAAGCAGTAGTAAATATGATGGAATGTAGCGACGACTACTACTACGCTGGTGTCGAACTACCTACCTTGTTCCAACGCGGAGGCGATATTGTGCGTGTACCTTCAGATCTTCCTGCCAAATCGGTCTTGTATACTGCATTGTTCAAGATGGTGAGCCAACTTCCTCACTTTCAGTTTGATATATGTAAATGTTTATAACATAACATATTTTTTTAATTCTCATAAATAGGCTAGAAAAGTGAAGAAGTTGGGAAGAAGCCTCGTTAGTTGCCAGGTACGAATTATATGGCAATAAATGACGAGCTACAACAAATCGACAACGCTCAAGATTTTTCTTTCTTGGAAAATAGAGAGCAACGTAAAAAATGGCGGCATGAAGTTTAGGCCCCGTAAAACTTTCAATGAATTTGTGTATTGAGACATGTTAAAGTTTTAAGTGGGTTACTTTGACATGAATTTGTGTATTGAGACATGTATTGAGACATTAATTTGTGTATTGAGACTTAGTATGGTACTTTGAATGAATTTGTGTATTTTTTAAAGTTTGGTACAATCTGCTACAATTTGCGAAATTTTTTGTTCTATGTTTGCTACATAAGACAGGGGCTAAAAATTTGGACTGTCAAATTCTGGACAGTCCTGAAAGCTATCAGGACTGTCCAGATATTGACAGTCCTAGTTTTGTATAAAATTATGCAGAGACAGTGGGTTAAAATTAAGACTGTCAAAATTTTGACAGTTCTAGTTTCTTGTAGGACTGTCAAAATTTTGGCAGTCCTAGTTTTACATAAAACTATGCAGAGATAGTGGGTAAAGTTTAGGACTGTCAAAATTTTGACAGTCCTAGTTTCTTGTAGGACTGTCAAAATTTTGACAGTCCTAGTTTTACATAAAACTGTGCAGAGACAGTGGGTAAAGTTTAGGACTGTCATAATTTTGACAGTCCTAATTTTTAGGACTGTCAAACTTTTGAACTTTTTTTAGGACTGTCAAACTTTTGACAGTCCTACCAATTAGAAGGACTGTCAAAATTTTGACAGTCCTACCAGTTATGTGCTGTCGCTCTATCGATATTGTGTCGTATTCATCTCCTAGCAACATATATTAAGGAACTAAAGTAATGGATTCAAGTGGAGTGGACATAAAAACGAGAATACTTCCCTTGATTTTACTTATTCTCTGGGTTTCCCATACAAACAGTGACGTCCAAAGCTATATGCTTGCCCGAGAGAAATATTTGTTCTTTATTTTCTTATACATCCTTTAGAACATCAGAACGGAGATATCAAAAGGTTCTCTGGTATAACATTATCTAAGCATGTTTCCTTAAAGTTTAACTTATAGGTAAATCGATTGTCAATCTAACTTATAGGTTAATAATATGTACAACAATATACGTATTTTTGACGGTCCTAATAATTAGGAGAATTTTAGGACTGTCAAAATTTTGACAGTCTTACCAATTGGAAGGACTGTCACAATTGGTAAGACTATCAAAATTTTGACAGTCCTAATTATAAAAAAAAAACAAGAATGGACAGCCCCGAGTAAATTTTGGGAGTGACAAACTTATAATTATCAATGATAAAAAATTGGACTAGTCCCAAATAACTTTTAGGATGACAAACTTGTAAGTTTTGGTAAATTTTTAATGGACTAGCTCCAAGTAAAATGTGTAGTGCCCTTGTCACTGCCAAAATAAAAACCCAATGCATCATCTGGCAAGAATGCAGCGGAAAGGCCGAGGAAGATAGTTTGCATCGGATTTATCACTGGTACACGGACTTATCTTCCATTTATACCCCTGTCAAGTATCCATATCATCAACAGTGCCAATAATTTCTCCAAAGTAATTAGACGCAAATCATTAAGGCCAATTCCGGGAATCCAAGGTATAAGAAGTTTATTAGTCACTAGTGTTCAGTGCTGCTCTTACCATTTTCGTCTCTTCGATTGCTTCCGTAGCAGCCATGACAGCTTCTTCCGCCACTCTCTCCGTCAACGGTGAGCTCCAAATTGTTTGTTTTTCTCATCAGTTACGAGATCAATTTGTATCCAATTTTAGGGTTTCGATGGCTCAGTGATTCATAATCTGTTGACATGATTATAATTGTAGAATCAGTAAATTCCCGCTTGGAACGTTTTAAATACTGATTTTTTTTTTTTTTACGGAAATTCTCACGGGACAAACTTTTCATATTATTTTCATCAAATTTTAGGGTTTTGTCTGCCCGATGATACATATTCTGTTAGTATATCCATATAATTGTAGGATCAGAAAATGTTTCTCTAGGAAAAATTGTAAAGTTTAAACTTTTATAGAAAATCTCCAGTGGGAATCCTGGTGAAGATTTGTGCATTGATTTAAGGCGGACGATAGTAAGTGGAAAGCCTATTTGTCTTTCTACCCCCAACTGTTTAGAGGTTTTCAAAATGTTGGAGATTAATATGTAATTATTGGATTAAATTTGTAGGGTTTTGGTGGTTCGATGGTACATATCTGTTAATTTATGTTTGTAGCTGTAGAATAAATTGGTTTTTCTATAAGAACTCTTGTAAATTTTGAACTCTTATAGAAAAAATCAAGTGGGAGCCCTAGTTGTGATTTGGTATTAATGTAAAGTGGAAGATAGATAGTAGGTGTAGAACCTAGTTTCTTCCCTACCCCAATTGATTATTCGTTTCTAAAATTCCGACATTATCGAGTGGGGTCAATGATTAGGTGAACCGTAAACACTCAGCGAATGATATATTTTTGTTATAATATGTTTATTTGTTCATTAGCGGTGTAATTACCGTAGTCTTAGCCTTAAATCACCGTAGGTCATAAAGGTCACAGGCCCCGTAAGTGTTATTGCAAACGGACGCCCAACAGGAGAATCCGAGCCTTGAGTAGCCTGGACTTGACATGAACGTGACGTTGGCGTAAGTCCACGTCATACACTGTGCTAATCTTTGGCCAATCTTATGCTATGAAAAGTGGAAAAAAATATTAGGTGCTCTTAGAGCACAATCACGTGGTACTCCATGCCTATAAAAAATTAACAAGTGGAGAACATGACTGTTGCTCCAAACAAAAGGAGATTTGATCCTTAAATTTCAGTTACATTTGTCAAATTTTGATATGTTTGGATTACGACGTGGTCATACTCTAATTGCAGCAACTACCTCATAGTGTGGCATATTGCTGTTGGATCCGTAAAAGAGATTTTGGGTGGCTGGGGTGGGAGGAGAGTGAATTCATTGTTGGATGTTGGAAGAATGGAGAGAAATCCCTTAGGTAGCAGCCAAAGAACGAAAACGAGAAGAATTTGTGGTCGCTGGATGTTGAGCTTCAGTTACATTTGTCTAGTTTTGCTTAAAACTGCTTCATAAGTTGTGCTGATATTTTGCCAATTTTATGTTATAAAAAAGAGAGACATATTGTGAATCCTTATTAGATGTTGCCAATCTGTATCCTATTGTATTGTGTATTATTATATTATAAGATAATTTGTCCCATATGGAAATAGTGAAAAATATAATCAGTCAACCATAAATCATATCGAGGGGTTAAACATATTGAGCAATAGGTAATATTATATAAATAAAAGAAAACTTTATAATGCTTCATGGTGTATTGTTTATTGTCCGCATCTGGTAATGACTAAGCATCTGTATTTTTGCTTTTTTGTAGGTAGAGTCCATTTTGACTCTTCTAGCCTCCAATCGAGTAAGCGCAAAACCTTAAGTGGTCATCATTCTCACTTGGCAATGCGCCCAAATTCTATGCAGTTAAACCGTCGTCGAAATCTGTCTGTTAGTGCTAAGTACAGGTACATACTTATAACACTTCTGAGAGTTTTTGTTTGGACACCTTCAGCAACCCAAAACTCAATGGAAAATCTCTATAAGTTGTAAAACTCAAAAAGCCGAATGCTATTATAAACTAGAACCAAATTCCATTTTCTTCTCTTTTAATTTAATTAGTATCTTATTATAAATTTATTACTAGCCTTTTTAATTGTTGGGCTTTTTGGAGTTTGCCATTGAATTTTGGGTTACCAGATAGCTTTCGTGACATTCTTGCGGATCAGTTCTTTATAAGCTAATTAAATCTAGTTATTCAATCTATACTGAACTCAAGTATGTAGCTCAGGGGTAATATTTTCGCATGCGTACCAAGGAAATACGATAAAAGAGGACATGTTGAAGAGTAACTTATTGCATATGTATCCCTTGGTCTTACCTGTAACACAACTTCAATTGAATCACAATTCAAGCCGATTGATTTTTCAGTCAATTCAGAAATAACAGTGAGGTATATTCGACATTTAAGAAGTCCACTCGGTGAAATGCATGTCAAAATGAATACCTAAATCCAAGGATTTTATGAAATTTACCAGTTTCCCTGGTCAAATATTGTCTAAATTACATCAAATATCTCCAACTGCCACACTCCATCCATCCATATAAAACCTCGCACATTTTCTACACTAGATATACCTTCAAGCCTTCAACTTTTGGTATATTTCAGATGATCACCTGCCTTTACCTTCCACTCAATTTCGTTATCACATGACTGGTACATGATTTTTTTTGGACAATTTTTGCACATATTATAATTTAAAATCAGAATCATAATAGTCACACACCTTCTCTCCCTATCGGCCATAGACTACCCAATGTCCAATGACAATCCTCTGGACTGCTCCGTCCTCCGTCGTCGACCTCGTCCATTTCCTTCTCAGTCAACGAAGATCTACCTTGTTATGCCATCATCACCAACTCGACCCTGCTAGGGATCTCGATGGTTCAGGGTGTAACGCCCGCAACCGCTCGGAGCGTTACGCTGAGTCGGACTGAATAAATCAAATGCTGGTTACATTTGAAATGTTGGATTTTGGGAAGAAGGATTAATCGAGTTGGTTTTAATGTGCAGATGGCTAGCGGGTTCGATGGAAATCAGGTGTTCGTTCAGAACAGTACTGAATAGCTGGATGGAAGCGATAATGCCGTCTTCCTTAATCCGATCGGTCGGATGATTTGGAGAGCACGGCCTGCTCGCACGGTCATACCAGTTGAGTAGATCACGCTTGCATCGGACCACGGGTTCAAGGGATTGGCCGTATCGGCAGGACATGATGCCTAACGGGATCAAACATTGTGAGTGGGATTTTTCCCTTCTCCTCTACTCCTTCATGCCTAATAATATGAAAAACACGTAAAAGGCTTGAACACTTGGGCTGAACCATTGGGAATCACTACACTGAGGCGTGCATAGAGTGTACGTCGTTGGCTTGGTAGGATTGTGGCTTGAAACGATTATGCGTTGGATGGTTGGATGCGATAGCTGGATTATACAATTGAGGCAGTTGGTTGGATAATTGGGATTATACTTGGACGGTTGGAACTATACAAGTTGGAATGACACAATGGAATATCGGGAATCCGGACGAGCGAGCGTGCATCCGTGTACGAGTATCACTGGGTCGCTTTGTCTTGCAAAGCGAGCAGTTGTGGTTCGAAACCGAACAACTGCATCGGCGAGGGTATTGTGCCACTGTTGGGGCATTGTGTCATGGGATTATTCGGAGTGTGGGGTGTTGCACCCAATGTGAAACACTGTGTTGGGAAGCGGCAATGTGAAGTGTGGGCATAACTTGGGCACAACTTGAGAGATTGTGCTTATGAGTATTTTGGTGCCTTGGGATATATATATATTGAGGTCGAGATTTGGAATCCGTGGGGATATGTTGGAAGAATGGTTATGGATGCTTTAGTTGGATATTCGGTTGAAACGAGTCTAGGATCGCTTGGTGGGGCGAGAATGTTCGATCCTCTCGTCATACCTACTTTCTGCATGTCACGGACAACCTGTGTACACAGGGTTTGACATTTCCTCGAAACGGCTTCCCGGGGCACTAGGACCGTATCGATCCGGAGGGAAATATTGATTCGTGCTAGTCACGATGCATTGCGGGACCTCCAGCGGGGCTTGCTACCCGGGCTGATAGGGAGCGCCGTTAATGCTTGGATTTTGTCCTTTATGGCTTTGCCAGTGACTTCATATAGATAAGAGTTGGCTTGCTTTTCTTTTGTTGGTTTGGCTTTCGTGTAGGCGCGGCCACCTTGCCTCGGCAAGAGTGTGCACTCGAGATTGGGATATAAACTGTTGGGTGAGGATGGATATTGAGGCGAGACTGATGGTTCGATATGTTATCGTGCAAGCGATGGCATTGAGTTAGACGGGTCGGATATATATAACTGCTTGTCGATTGGTTTGAGTTGAATGCTTGCATGCTTAAACTGCTTTACAGCTTTCCTTAACATGTCATCCTATGCCATGAAAAGAATCTAGGATTCAACTAGAAAGATCACCATATAACTGTCGCATTCACTATTTTACTTAGTGTCGGCTTAGACGAGTGGGTTACCCCGCTCACCAGTACGGTTGTGTACTGACCCACGTTTGTGGGCAATATTTCAGGTACACAGGCGTAGTGGCGCTGCTTGGATATACGGAACAAGATGTATGAACTGTAAGTACCTTTGTGGGCTAGAGAAAAGAGCAAGAGCATTTCATCGTCTTCGTGGCATCGCCTTTGTGGCATTGCCTCGGGACATTTTATTTGGACCCTATCGTGAGCTTCGTTGCGTATTACTCTGATGTGTGCTTGGTACACAATACTTGACTTCCGCTGCAACTTGGTTGATTCAATGATAACATTTGGTGTTTGACAACATCGCCTTGTACGAGCGCAACTCCAGGCTCGTACGACATTACGTCCCGATTAGAACGATTGTCCCGCGGGAGAGCTGCAACGTGGTGATTTCACGTTCAGCGGGGACTGTCGAGCTTGCGGGAGATTGGGGCGTGACAAATTGGTATCAGAGCGCCCGGTTTATTTCTTCGGACTTGGTCCTTCGCTTCATCACAAACTCTAAATAGCTTCCGCGTGTCGTTTAGCTCTTGACTCTACTCGGTGCCGCATCGGATGTTTCATGCAATAAGTCTATTTATTGCTTGTTGTGGCTGCATATTATTCTTTGTTGGGTTGCCTTGTTTGTTTTTCGTAGGATCGCTTAGCCTCGTTAGGCGTTGTTGCATTCGTGCAGCAAGTTGGTTGGCGTTGCATTTGTGCAACAAGTGTGGGCTTTCGTTGGGTTGGCTTATCGTTCGGGAGTTCTGAATGCCTCAATGGATCAGTTGGTTGGCTAACGAGATTTGGTTATGCGGCATGTTTTGAGTAGAAATATTCGATGGGAATGGATCCTTGCACGAGTTGCTCGTCTAGCGTTTGTGTTGGGAATAAGTTGGAATTTTGGCTGTGGCGCATCGGTTGGGCAGATTTGAGTTTGGCTTGAGAAATATCAGATAAGTTGGCACGAGTTGCTTGTACAACAAATGTGTGGAAACATTGGATGTTGGGTTGGACTATTCAGAGGAGACAATCATTGCACGATTGCTCATGTTGAGAAAGTATCAGACGGTTTGAGAATAGCTGGGAGCAATGAGAATGGAACATAGCACAAGTTGCCTAACGACATTGATGGTTAAAGAATCGGCTAAGTTTTTGTGTCAGACTTAAGATGGGAATGACATGATCACGCATGAAGGATGGTTCGAACGGATCTTGGATTCGTGAAAGAAAACGTAATGTGAGTAGCGACTTGATTCGAAGTGGTATATGGGATCAAATGTGTTAAGCAAGGCATTGGAAATATTTTGGTTGGACCTCAATGGAAATTTCCTGAACGGACTCGGATAACGAATACAAGTCGGTTGGTGCAAATCGATTGAGTTGGAAAGAATGAAAATGGAGCAAGCGAATATTGAGTTATGATTCGACAGAATCACCTCGGAATAGTCGGTTTGGGATAGACGCTGGTTGACGCAGATTACGCACGAGGGCAACTATATTTCCAAGTGGTATATAGTGCAATGGAATTTGACTCGGGTATCCTTCGATACATTAGACTTGAGAACTCAAGGACGGAATCGTGCAAATGGAAGTATCGTTGGGCTTAAGAGATGGATAAGATCGGAACGAATATTTGGGTTACGCTTGAGCAAAGCAATGGGATTATCGGAAGGGTAGCGGGCAAGAACTACGATTTTGGGCAACACATTTGAGCTGTTGGTTGAGCAAAGAAATACGATATTGGTCTGGAGGGACAATGAGATGGATTCACACAAACTTGAAAGATTATGAATATTGCTGCTCGAGGAGTCGACTCAGGTTTAGCGAAAATGGAATTTTGGGAAAAATGGTGCAACAATGGTAGACGGATTCTCCGGAAGACGTGGACGGATTGTGGCAACAACGGAAGGCAAAGATTTTGGCGGACAGACTTTTAAAGATAGCTAAATGTGGGAGCAACGTCGGAACAAATAACTGTGCTGCTCGAGTAAGTTGGACGTGCATTGTGGGACGCAGCAAAGGGATAAGAATTGGAGCAAGTCTTGGGTTTTGAGAATCATTGCAATTTGTAGTGCGAGAATCGAACATGCAATTCGGAAATTTGATGGATTCAGGACAGAACAACAGATTGATGGTAGACGGTTTCAACGAGCACATTGCTCGGATTCGGGAGTTCGCTCGGATGGATGGTTGGATTTTGATTCGGGTTTACAGATGAGATGTAGCATGGTTTATAGTAACTGTCCATCGTGATAATTACAATTATCGAGCGTAGCTTCGGGACAGCTGACCCTAAGCGACCTTGCCCGTCGAATCGGATATGAATATGATAGACCCATAGAACGACCCTTGAGGCGGCGTATTTGGGAATGCGTCGAGGGCAGATGTGAGCAATGAGATTTGGCTTGTTGACTGAGTGTTGGATTTTGAGAGACCCTTGGGATAGTCTTCAGCTGAAGATGCAGCCAGAAGATCGAAGCGATGGTGGAAGGTAGCCTAGTCAACTGATGAGATTCAGAGTCGCAGATTTTTATCGATGGCATCGCCTCTGACTCATCGTGCCCTAGAAGGGAATAGCATTCATATGAATTGACGACTGTGAAACTAGCTCGTGAAGTTAAAGCAGCGGCTCGTTCAGATCAAATCCTTGCAAATACTGGAAGGGACATATTTGCCTCAGATTTACAAGATGTCTCGGAACTTAGTCTGGGAAGCGTGCTCGTTCGGAAGGCAAAGGTGATATTCTATGCTTCGAGGCAGTGGAAGCAGCGCGAAGAACTATTCCATGCGCAACCTAAGAATTGTGGCGAGTGTGTCCACGTTGAAATCGTGGCAACACAATCCCTTTGGCGTGGCGACGAGATCTTCGTGGATCACACGAACCTCAATATAGATGTTCACCCTGTGAGATATTGAGATTGAGGAATAATGTGTTGGACTGAGCTGATCTAAGCAAAGTTGATATTTGGGTAAGTCGCATAGCTGGGGTAGATCAGTTGAGATGATCGTTTGGTGCATGAGATATATTTCGAGATGTTGCTAGTACTGATTTTCAGAAATAGTTGGATGGACTGAATTGGAACGCGAACTCATTGAGTCGGTGGAAAACCATCATATTTGTGAATGGTGCTCGAGTGATTATGTTGGAATGGAAATAGTGATTTGGTTCAATTGGGAGCAAAGCAAATGGATGCCTCGAACATAAAGATACCCTTGTAACTTGTTCAAATTTGCTATCACATGCTCGGCTGAAATACATGTATTTTAGGGACGCCTTAAATATGTGTACGATCCAAAACTAAGCGATACGAAGAATTCGTATTGAGCTACAAGGAGGATGTGGGAATGCGTGAAATGTGTACGAGCGTTCGGCAGAACGAGATGTTGAGTCAGAAATCGTGAATATGAGAGTTGCATAGAGCAGATCTATGGAATTGGATTGTGGCATGCTAGTAAGGAATGAGTACCAGCATGGTTCGTGGACGAACCTGATTTTAAGTGGTATATTATGTAACGCCCGCAACCGCTCGGAGCGTTACGCTGAGTCGGACTGAATAAATCAAATGCTGGTTACATTTGAAATGTTGGATTTTGGGAAGAAGGATTAATCGAGTTGGTTTTAATGTGCAGATGGCTAGCGGGTTCGATGGAAATCAGGTGTTCGTTCAGAACAGTACTGAATAGCTGGATGGAAGCGATAATGCCGTCTTCCTTAATCCGATCGGTCGGATGATTTGGAGAGCACGGCCTGCTCGCACGGTCATACCAGTTGAGTAGATCGCGCTTGCATCGGACCACGGGTTCAAGGGATTGGCCGTATCGGCAGGACATGATGCCTAACGGGATCAAACATTGTGAGTGGGCTCTTTCCCTTCTCCTCTACTCCTTCATGCCTAATAATATGGAAAACACGTAAAAGGCTTGAACACTTGGGCTGAACCATTGGGAATCACTACACTGAGGCGTGCATAGAGTGTACGTCGTTGGCTTGGTAGGATTGTGGCTTGAAACGATTATGCGTTGGATGGTTGGATGCGATAGCTGGATTATACAATTGAGGCAGTTGGTTGGATAATTGGGATTATACTTGGACGGTTGGAACTATACAAGTTGGAATGACACAATGGAATATCGAGAATCCGGGCGAGCGAGCGTGCATTCGTGTACGAGTATCACTGGGTCGCTTTGTCTTGCAAAGCGAGCAGTTGTGGTTCGAAACTGAACAACTGCATCGGCGAGGGTATTGTGCCACTGTTGGGGCATTGTGCCATGGGATTATTCGGAGTGTGGGGTGTTGCACCCAATGTGAAACACTGTGTTGGGAAGCGGCAATGTGAAGTGTGGGCATAACTTGGGGACAACTTGAGAGATTGTGCTTATGAGTATTTTGGTGCCTTGGGATATATATATATATTGAGGTCGAGATTAGGAATCCGTGGGGATATGTTGGAAGAATGGTTATGGATGCTTTAGTTGGATATTCGGTTGAAACGAGTCTAGGATCGCTTGGTGGGGCGAGAATGTTCGATCCTCTCGTCATACCTACTTTCTGCATGTCACGGACAACCTGTGTACACAGGGTTTGACATTTCCTCGAAACGGCTTCCCGGGACACTAGGACCGTATCGATCCGGAGGGAAATATTGATTCGTGCTAGTCACGATGCATTGCGGGACCTCCAGCGGGGCTTGCTACCCGGGCTGATAGGGAGCGCCGTTAATGCTTGGATTTTGTCCTTTATGGCTTTGCCAGTGACTTCATATAGATAAGAGTTGGCTTGCTTTTCTTTTGTTGGTTTGGCTTTCGTGTAGGCGCGGCCATCTTGCCTCGGCAAGAGTGTGCACTCGAGATTGGGATATAAACTGTTGGGTGAGGATGGATATTGAGGCGAGACTGATGGTTCGATATGTTATCGTGCAAGCGATGGCATTGAGTTAGACGGGTCGGATATATATAACTGCTTGTCGATTGGTTTGAGTTGAATGCTTGCATGCTTAAACTGCTTTACAGCTTTCCTTAACATGTCATCCTATGCCATGAAAAGAATCTAGGATTCAACTAGAAAGATCACCATATAACTGTCGCATTCACTATTTTACTTAGTGTCAGCTTAGACGAGTGGGTTACCCCGCTCACCAGTACGGTTGTGTACTGACCCACGTTTGTGGGCAATATTTCAGGTACACAGGCGTAGTGGCGCTGCTTGGATATACGGGACAAGATGTATGAACTGTAAGTACCTTTGTGGGCTAGAGAAAAGAGCAAGAGCATTTCATCATCTTCGTGGCATCGCCTTTGTGGCATTGCCTCGGGGCATTTTATTTGGACCCTATCGTGAGCTTCGCTGCGTATTACTCTGATGTGTGCTTGGTACACAATACTTGACTTCCGCTGCAACTTGGTTGATTCAATGATAACATTTGGTGTTTGACAACATCGCCTTGTACGAGCGCAACTCCAGGCTCGTACGGCATCACGTCCCGATTAGAACGATTGTCCCGCGGGAGAGCTGCAACGTGGTGATTTCACGTTCAGCGGGGACTGTCGAGCTTGCGGGAGATTGGGGCGTGACACAGGGAACCTGCATACAATCATACTTGATCCATTATAAAGATGCTCACATGACCATAATAACAGTAACTACCTCATAGGGCTGGCTGCTTGTTACCATTGGATACAGAAAAGAGATTTAGGTGTAGGTAGGGGTGAGAGGAGAGTGTATTCGTTGTTGGATGTTGGAGGTATGGAGAGAGATCCCTTAGGTAGATGAATATCAGGTGAGACTGGAGAACGAAAAAGAGAGGAATTTGTATTCGGTGGATGTTAAAGTTGAAGACAAGGCCTGGGCTGCGGGGTTGACAGAGCCACTACGGTGGAAGCAGTGTGGCGGTTGAAGAAGACAACTGGTAAGGTTAAATGAGATTCAGAAAAAGGAAGGTAAGAGCTTGGTGATATTATCCAGAAAGGCCAAGCTTTAATCTTGATGTTGATATCCTAGTAGAAATTAACTGTTCTTTCTCGAGGATAACTGATTTTTTTTCTGCTTCCTTACATTCAACACATACCCTTCTTTTAAACCGGCACTTGATGTTACAAACAATTGTTCCGAAGGAAACTACAAGAAGTTCTTTCATCATCCTTGTTTTTCTCTTAGAATTTTAAGACTAGAAGGGTATGATATAATCATGATTGATCCATTATAAAGATGCTCACATGACCTGGTGACCATAATAGCAGTAACTACCTCATAGGGCTGGCTGCTTGTTACCATTGGATTCAGAAAAGAGATTTGGGGTAGGTAGGAGTGAGAGGAAAGTGTATTCATTGTTGGATGTTGGAGGCATGGAGAGAGATCCCTTAGGTAGCTGAATGTCAGGTGCGACTGGAGTACGGCGGTGGATGTTAAAGTTGAAGACAAGGCCTGGGCTGCGGGGTTGACAGAGCCATTACGGTGGAAGCAGTGTGGCGGTTGAAGAAAACTGGTGAGGTCGAACGAGATTCAGAAAGAGGAAGGTAAGACTGATGATAATATCCAGACAGTCCAAGCTTTAATCTTGGTGTTGATATCCTAGTAGAAATTAACTGTTCTTTCTCGAGGATAAATGATTTTCCCTGCTTCCTTACACTCACTGCATATCCTTCTTTTAGACCAACACTTGATGTTACAAGCAATTGTTCCGGAGGAAACTACTACAAGAAGTTCTTTCATCATCCTTGTTTTTCTCTTAGAATTTTAAGAATATATATATATATATATATATATATATCAGAAAATTATGTACACGATAATATATGTTGTCATGGGCGAGGCCTAGGCGTCCAGGTAAGGGGAGAGTCG
Organism: Iris macrosiphon; assembly: GCA_036927795.1. NCBI lineage: Eukaryota > Viridiplantae > Streptophyta > Magnoliopsida > Asparagales > Iridaceae > Iris > Iris macrosiphon. The sequence goes on along the minus strand of JAYESA010000017.1, from coordinate 144,923,730 downwards.
TCTCGACCTGCATAAAATAAGTCCGTGTTAGTAGACCGGCGCCTAGGCGGTCGCCTAGAGGCGACCCGGGGATTCCCCAGACGCACCTAGGCGGATAGATGTTGTATTCTTTTTTTGTTATGTTCAAAACTTCCAATGGATGGATGGATAGATGTTGTGTACTTTTTTTTTCAATGGATGGATGTGTTCCAATGGTTGCTCCAATGGAAACAATGGCTGCTCCAATGGATGGATGTTGTGTTCTTTTCATATTATACATTACATCATATATATTATACAAGTGCTCCTGCTGCTACATGCTGCTGCTATCTGCTAATGGGACTACAACCAAGAAAAAAATTGCATGAAAATTCTGGACGGACGTCTAGGCGGAGCCTAGGCTAGGCGAGGCAGCCGGCCTGTCACCTCGCCTCGCCTAGCGCCCAATACAACATAGACGATAATATAGTTTGCTGATATTAGATGAGGGATACTAAGTTTGGCGAAATGCTGATTGAGATATAAATTGCCAAATCTTATGACGATATGTGTGTGCGACTTTTCTGAATGTAGACATGGCTCCTTCTCTTTCTGAATGGAAGTGGACATTGGTTTTGTACGCGCTTGGGACTCGGCCATCATATCTCTTAGTCTCGGTATTCGTACAGTGTGTGGAGACCGTCTGAGTTTGTTGTCATCTTCTCATGCGGGAATGCATGTTTCTTTGTCAAGTTTTCTTGTGCGTTGAATCTTGAGATAATTTGTCTTGTTCCGGTTCCGCAGAACCAAAAATCGTCATTGGGAGTGATGTTGTACAAGTCTAAATTGTTCTTGTACAAGACAAGAACAAATACGATCGATAAAAAATATCACAGAAATAAAGTCATTGCAGTGGAAATAAGCAAAAAAAGTTGACAAACACAAGGTATATGAAAACAATTATCTGTATTGATTATTTGCAGCGGAATTACAATGTCTATTAGGTCAAAAGAACAACTCAATTACAAAGTCTTATTACAATGAACGATGCCACAATGCTTACAACTCACATATAGAAGAGATAATATTCTATACATTGTGTCCTTTATAACCAAAATATAACATCTTTCAACCGCACAACTTCAAGTTTCCAAATGAGGTACAACGCCACAAAATGTCCAAATGACTCACCGCACTTGTGGATGAGGGGGTCAGCACATTGGAGGATTCACTGGTAAGCTGTCTCACCCCGACTAACCTAAAACAACACGGTAATTATGTGAGAACATGTAAAATTATTATGTGTGCTTTCTATTTTTTCTAGAGTCGGTTAACAATTTGTAAACATATATATAAAAACGTAAATATGTCACTAACATACTAACATATTGAATCTTACCCAAGGCCACTATCCTTTCATACTATACAAGTGTTAATATTCGTAATATATAAATGTGTCATAAGTGTGCCCATTCATCAATTGTTAGCATTCATAAAATATAAATGTGTCATGAGTTTGTTCATGCATCAGCTTGTTAGGCCTGCCAGCAGATGTCATTAACATGCAACCTAACTATAAGACGCTCACTGGTGACACACAATTTTGGACTAATCATAGTAAGACGACAATTCTTTCAGTGCAGGTAGCGAGCCCTATAAGATCCCGAATTATTTGTGCTGGCGATCTATGTGTTTGTGTGTACAGTCTAGGTTTTTTTTATGGCACGACCCTCCCGTTGTCATGTTAAACATGTTTAGGAATTTGATACCTACATAGATGGTTGATGCCAGGTCAACCACTGGTCATAAAAAAACATTTGTCATTTTCTTTTATGGAGTTTTCTCTACTACATAGAACTCTCCTCCTTTTTGTGTGTTAGTGGTGGTGGTGGTGGTGGTGGGGTGTTGTGTGTGTTTGTTGTACACACACTTGCCCAGCAGAATCTAGGTGGCTGCCCTGTCCCTCCTTTGGCATTCTTTATGATGAGGATTGTGGCTTTGCAGTAGAATTCCAGTTCTTTGACTGTGTTCACAAGCAAATTAAAAGCCAAAGGCCGACAATTTCCAGTTTAGAAATGTTAACATTGTTCTTGTCATCACAGTTGTTGTTATCTCTTCAGCATGTTTTCATATTCTGTTGCTTCTATTTATATGCCCATCATTTATTTTTCCCTTTCAAATGGTATGCAGTGACGACTCTAGTGGAGGAGGTGGCGACTTTCTTGCTGGTTTCCTTTTAGGAGGAGCTGTTCTAGGCACATTAGCTTATGTCTTTGCACCACAGGTGACTTTTCTTACCAAGCATAATGTGAACTTTGCAATGTCACTTGTATGTTCAAATTCAGACTATTTGTATTTAATATAAATGTTTGTGTGATTAGTGGTGTTAACGATCCGAGGTTTGAGCGAGCATCCACGCCTCATGCTCTATAAGGAAAAGTAGAGCTCAAGCTCAAGTTCGAGCTTAAAATGAGCCAAAAATCTGAGTTCAAGCTCATCTCTCTACAATATTTGCGAGCTTGAGCTTGGTTTGCGAGGCGCTCGTTTAAATTAGAAAGCTTTATTGACAAGCTTAAGCCCAAATTTAGCTTGTTTAAGCTCATGAGCTTTATCCCAAAGAGAAAGTAGAGCTCGATAAGCTTATTTTCAAAGTAAAATTGTTTATTAACTTCATATCAAATAGGAAATGTTTATTAGTGTATGATATTTCTCTCATATAAATATATAAATAAACACGAGCCGGCTAGTGAGCTTTAACGAGTCAAATGCCTCTAAGCTCGGGCTTGTTTTCTAATGAGCCTATTCTTAGGCTCAAGCTCATCCTCTCGAGCTCAGGAAGATTGGCTCATGAGCTTTTGAGTGAGCCAAGTCCGAGCTGGGTCTCAAACACCCTTAGGGCAAACAAAATTCACTTTTCAACTTCGTTGAAAGTACTCGCAGCAATATTTTGCCATCCTTGTTCTCTAATAAGTTTGAAGTGCTTGCACAACACTACCTAAATTGAATTTCTAGGTCATTCATGTGGAATGTGCAATTTGATGTCCATGTTAACTCGATATTCTTGCAGCGATTTTAATAGTAACAGAGAAAACATAGTAATAGAGAACATAGATCTGAAGCAATATATATATATATATATATATATATATATATATATATATAATGGTAGTTTTATAAATGAAAGGAAATAGCAACTATACACGGTAATTAACACCCTCTCCCCTCATCTACTTGATCCCAGTTATGGAGGGTCCATGATATTTATGTCACCCGCTTGGTTGTGCTCTCCAAAAATGCCAAATCACCGCGAGAATCGCAACACAAGCTCGCCTATACTGTTTTGCACCTTGAAAACTCGAGCTTTTCATGGCAGCCAACACTTGTTCAACTCCACTGGGCGAACAGGCGGGGGCTCCTATTATGGAACACTAATGAAACCAGATATCCCACGTCACATGCCATTGGAAGAACATATGGTCTCTACCCTCTCTTTTGCAGAAAACACGAGACCAATCCGTCACTTACACCCCAAAGATTGTTAGGCTCTTTGGTCAGGAGACGATTAAGAACGAGCTTCTACATGCACAACTTCATTTTAACAACCTCCTTCTTCATCCAGACAAACTCCATCCAATCAACTATGGGGTGTCTCGGGCGGATTTGGTCCCATGGCAATCGGAAGGAGAATCTGTATGCGGACATACCCTCATATTCCGAGTGATCCTATTTTTCTCCTCCTACAATGATTATACCTTTGATTTCTACACTGTAAAGCTGGCTGATCGGATGAGCCTCCATACTATAGATCTCTTGTTGAATGATGCAACTAACTTTATTCCTACTCCCTATAAGCTCGTACATAGGCTACCCCTACCAATCAATAAGATTGGTCGTCTCACCATTGCCTATGTCCCGGGTCAGCTTCTGCCCATCCCACTCTCTTGTTCATGATCGCCTTAAAGGTCATATTGAAGTTATTATCGATCTTAAGGTCTAGAGCTTCTTATTGGACAGGTACCGGCCCCTCGTTCACTCAGCCCACAACAAGAGCTCAATTTAAAACCATCAAAACAACTTCAGATTGGTCGTGTCTCGAAGTATGCGGAGGAAACGAAAACCCATTACTTCCTTGGTTCAGTACAAGTCTCCCCAACTGATGGCATAAATCCCTCCTAGCCAAACAAAATCAGCACGCCTCCCTTCAATCTTACTGATAATACTCTCCAACATGAGGACAACTTGAAGTCAATACAGGGAAATGGTGAAAATGACTGTACGAACCAGTTCTACGGCCGCCAAATGAGAGGAGTTGGACTTGCAATCCTTCCAGCCAAGCTTGAGTAAAGTCTACCAGCCCCTTGCCGTCAGTCGCGTTCGCACAGTTCATAGACAAAGGGGCCCCCTATATCTAACGGGTAGTTGACATTCTTCAATTTCAAGGTGAGCTATCCATATCTCTTTGTGCGGACAAGTGCGATTGAAGAAGACTTTACTTCTGTTTCGGTCTAGATGGAGTCCAGACTATCTCCCAAATTCATTAAGAAGATCCTTGAGCGACATAATACTCTTCTTCGAGGGATCCACGAACACTAGTAGATTGTCTAAAAAAATCAAATGCGAGACTACCGACTTAGTTCGCTTAAACATAGGAATAATGGAAGATAACTGAGTGACATCCTTCATGAGACAGGAAAAGTACTCATTGATAATGGAAAACAGGTATGACGATAATGGATCTCCCTGCCGAAGTCCACAACCGCTCGAGAAACAACCGTGAGGTTACCTTTTGATGAGCACATAGAAGGAGGGGATGAAGATGCACTCCCTAACTCGGCCCACCCAACACTCCCATAATGAAGGCAGTTTTTCTCGATCAATCTCCCTTTAATGTAGGCAGTTTGCTTAGCTGAGATCCGTTCCTGCATGATGCCCTCAATCCTAATACATATCAGATGAGTGATAATTTTGTAAAGGCAATTGCATAAGGATATTGATCGGAAATCCCCTAGAGTATTAGCTTCTTCAACTTTCGAAATAAGGGCTATAAATGTATGGTTCAATTCCTTGTGTAACCTCCCTTGCTTTTCCTTATGTAACCTCCCATGCTGGAAGAAGTCTTCCACTACCTCGATGACTTCCTATTTGATGGTAATCCAATGCACCTTGAAGAACATGGTGCCGAAACCATCTGGCCTCCGAGATTTGTTCAGATCAGCCTTTTTAACTATAGCTCCTCCAAGGTTACAGGTTTCAGTAGGTACTGTCCGTCACCAATTTCTTGCTCACGAAATATGGGAAGCGGTTCCCATCTCTAAGCCAAGAGCATTTAGCCGAAATAATGGCCTGAAAGAACTTTGTACATCAGTTCCCATCTCTAAGCCAAGAGCATTTAGCCCTTTCAAGCATACTAATTTCATCTCGAAATTGTTCAATCCTAACCTTTTCCTTGGCAGCAACTTCAGCTGTGCAAAAAATACCATCATTTGGGTAACTCGGCTAGTTGCAAATGGTCTTGATTGTCTTTGAGGTTCTTCTCCAATGTAAGGAGGTTAGGTTTAGGTCAATTGAAGTTCCACTGCTTGAGGGTGAGCTTTACAATTTTAAGTTTCATGACAAATTGGAATTGTTTGTTGCTGGTGCAGGATGTTTTGCAGACCCTAGTTCAGTGCATCCTCATATCTGATCCGTGCTACAAATTACAATATCTAAACGGATGGGTTCTACTTGAGCTGTGCTTGGTCAGTTGGATCAGAATAGAATGGGACAATGGTCGCTAGTCGCCATCGTCGCTGCCAAACCATCAGCTCTTGCATCAAAAAATATGTCAATCCATTTATTGTTGCATGGGGCACTATCAAGTTGACACGAGATACACATATCTATCATTCGGTTATTCCAAGTCCATACATGACCAACCTTGGACATGCAGGAGAGACCCGTTCCGAGAAGGCACCGGAGGAAATGGGCTAGAGTAGGTTTATGGATTCTCCTTCCTCCCTATTCCTCGTAAGTATGAAGAATAGCGCTAATGTCTCCCACCAACGCCATGAGCTCCTAATCATCAATCAAAGCACCGACTCTTATGATTTCCTACCAAAGTCAGTGCCTCATGTTCTTGTTGTTATCTCCATAGAAAACTCTAATAACTAAACTTAACCCTCCTTTATTTTCGAGCTCAAGGACTATTAGCTGATTATACCGATGAATCACTTGTCCCTTCCATATACGAGCATCCCACATCATCCAAATCCCAGCCATATTGCAAAACTCTAGATTGTGGATAAACTCCTAGTATGGAGGAGTCCTCTCAATCTTCGTATTCTCCTTAATCTGTCTCCAAGAGGCAATGGAACACTTGTATTGTTTCATAGTCTCCTATATTCTCTTCGATCTCTCTAGTGAGTTCGCTTCGTGAACATTTGAAGTAAGGATAGACATTAAAACCTTGGGTGCACACCCTTGTTTGCTATGGAGCTCTCCCCTGGATGTGGGGAGCGATCATCCTATAGGACACCGCCATCACTCTGATGTGCTGTCCAACTAGCATTTTCTGTACCCATAGAGGGGTTTTGAGCGGTCATTCCTTCATTCTGCTTCACTTTCTCTTCACTAGTTGTTGGAGATGTCTCCCAATGGGCTCACTCGGGTTCTAACTGTGGTGGTGGCCTTCTTCCTTGCTCTTGAACGGGCTTCTCCCCTTCTCCATATCCTCTTCTCTAATGTTGCCCATCAAGTAGAGTTCTCTCTTCACCCAACATCATCTCCTGTCCGGACCTAACTTCGTTAAGAGACCGATGACATGCAATTGTCCCAACCTTCGAAATAAGAGTCCTTGATCTTATCTCCTCCCGAGTCAGTCATGTTGCTCTCCGGACCTGCCCTCTTGTTCGAAATAGACGGCTAATGCTTCTGTTGTGGGACACTAGCTGACTCCCCATTTGGCTGTTGGTCAGAATTATCTCCATCATTCATCTCATGGACCTAGTCTTGATCTCCATCTCCATCCTCCTCTCTTTTGTCTTTGTCATCTTCCCCAGCATGCGTTCCTTTAGAAACATCAACAATAATCTTTTCCTCTCCCTTCAATGCAGTGAGACTAGACATGTTCGAAGCTCATGTATGTCTTGCATACTGGAGGCACCCACTTGTTGTTGACAACATGCTCCACTTTTTTGCTGTTAGGAAGTCTGATTCATATCTTCTATGGTAGGGGGTCATAGGCCTCTATCTTCATGAAGACGTGAGCACAAGCTAGACATGTCCTTTTAGTCGTGGGGAGGTTCGTATGGAGAGGGTTGCCAATTATGTCGGCCAATTTCTAATTGATGGCGTACTCCATAATTGAGAAGGGAGCCAAGGAAATCGTATCCAAATTGGATTAAGTGTTAGCCCGTCCCTTCAAAGTTCGCAGCCGGATTATAGCTTACAAAATCACTAAACTCCCGTTGAACATCCAAGGCCGGTCCTCATGTATTTTGTTTAATGTCTTCAACTAAATCAAATTTAACAAAATAGAACTCACTCCCTTGAGAAAATATATCCATTCCGCCGTTAGGATGCCACTCGCAAAGGTCATAACTCCGAAGTCGGGCAAAGAAAGGTTTGGATTCCATCACATACATGACCATAATATTCTTTCAATATTCGACTGGCTCCGTTAGATCATCCTACATTATTTCTGCCGTCTTCTCACCATCAACAAAAATAGGTTCAACATATTGGAGTTCTAAGTCTTCATGGACCGCACTTGGTTGCATAGGCCTGCCCAAGAGACTAGAGATGCCTTAGAAACCCTCACTTGAGGTGGTTGTGTCATACTGGCAAGCACCCTCGTAGTTTTTGTCTGAAAAGTTGGGGTCACTCTTAATCGTGGATTCTCCCGTCGTGACCTGTGTGCATGATCTCCCAGGTTGCTCCATGATCCCCCTTGTCCGTCTCCTTTGGTAGGGGTGGGGGCTTGACGAGCCGACATATTTCCTTTTGTCACATCCTTCTTTTTCATGTTGCTTCCCGTCGAAGACCGTCTTATCTCTCTTTCTCCTCTCGATCGTGGTCCATCCTACTACAGCTTCAGTTCGCGTGCTTTCCTCTTGGATTTCCTTTGATCCCTAGCCCTGCGCCGAGATCCCTTGTTGATTTGGTGTATGAGCTTGAAGGAAAATATATTTATCATATCTTTGAAGGAGATTGACTAATATATTTGACCATATCTTTGAAGAAGATTGGCTTTGACCATTTGACCATATCTTTGAAGAAAATTGACTTTGACCATTGACCATATCTTTAAAGAATAAGATTGGATTCCTATTCCTTCATAATGTTGGAAAGTTTTTTAGAGAGTTTTTTTGTAGAGAGTTCTTGAGAGCAAGGAGAGAAGTGTTGAGAGCAATTGTAATTTTTTTTCTTCTTCACAGTGGAATTGAATCACCCTCGTCCGTGGAAGTAGGCATCTAGGCCGAACCACGTAAATCCTTGTCTTTGAAGATATGGTCAAAGGTCAAAGTCAATATTCTTCAAAGATATGGCCAAATGGTCAAAGTCAATATTCCTCAAAGATATGGTCAAATATATTAGTCAATCTCCTTCAAAGATATGACAAATATATTTTTCTTTATATAATCTTATTCTTTAAAGATATGGTCAAAGGTCAAAGTCAATCTTTTTCAAAGATATGGTCAAATGGTCAAAGCCAATCTTCCTCAAAGATATGGTCAAATATATTAGTCTATCTCCTTCAAAGATATGACAAATATATTTTTCTTTATATAATCTTATTCTTTAAAGATATGGTCAAAGGTCAAAGTCAATCTTTTTCAAAGATATGGTCAAATGGTCAAAGCCAATCTTCTTCAAAGATATGGTCAAATATATTAGTCAATCTCCTTCAAAGATATGACAAATATATTTTCCTTGTTTTTGTGATTATGAACTTTCTCTGAGGTGTTATTTGATTTTCCTTGGGTTTATTTCCGCTGCGCGCCCAACAATTGGTATCAGAGCTTTGGAGTTCTCAGAGAAAGTTAATTGGGTAGATTCTTGAGATGGCTTCGTCAAGCAAGATTTGGAAGTACGAAATTGAGAAGTTCAATGGGAAGAATGATTTTGGATTTTGGAAAAGTCAGATGAATGACGTTCTCTTATCTCAAAAGTTTCACAAGGCTTTACGGAAAAAGTCGAAGAAGCCCGCTGACATGACCGATGATGATTGGGATGACATGTATTTCGAAGCATGTGTCGCTATTCGCCTATGTTTGGAAAGGGATGTCGTGTACTCTGTGAAGGACGAAACCACCGCCGCTGGGCTCTGGCTGAAGTTGGAATCACTCTACATGAAGACTTTTACCGACTTTATATGTTAAAGTCGCTCTAAGACTGGTGATGGAGGAAGGTACGTCAATTCGAGATCATATTTCTAAATTCAATCGAATTGTTTCTGACTTAAAGGATGTTGACATATATGAAGTTGATGATCGTTTGGCACTAATCCTATTGTTTTCTTTGTCCGATTCCTATGAGAATCTTATTCAAACATTACTATACGGAAAGGACTCAATTTCCATAGAAGAAGCTACGAGTGTCTTATTGTCTAATGAGGTGCGGAGGTTGGCTTCTAATGGCGGAAACGGTGGAGACCAGGTCCAAGGTTTGATGGCAAGAGGGAGGACAAACGATAGAGCATCTTCCAGTAGAAGGTCAAGATCCAAGTCCAAGATACCTATTAAGTAGGTGAAGTACTTCAATTGTAATGAGAAATGACATTATGCAAATAAGTGCCTCGTCCAAAGAAGAACAACAAGATAAAGGAGAATAAGACAGAAAGAGAAGGTGATGAAGCAAACTGCGCTTCATAAGCCGACAGTGACAGAGTCTGTTTTTCGGTGGCACATGACAACATGAGTGACCGCTGGATTCTTGATTCTGGATGCTCCTACCATATGTGTCCAAAAAGGGAGTAGTTTTCTTCCTACAAGGTGACGGATGGTGGTTCCGTGTTGATGTGCAACAACAACACATGTCGAGCTGTTGAAATTAGGTCTGTCAAGATGAAGATGTATGATGGAATTGTGCGAACTTTGGCCAATGTCAGACATGTTTTTGACCTTAAGAAAAATCTTATTTCTTTTGGTATGCTTGACTCGAATGGTAATGTTGCTGAGGGTGGAGTCTTGCGGGTTGTTCGTGGTTCTTTGGTGGTGATGAAATGTTACCGACACGGTAACCTTTATATATTATTGGGAAGCACTGTGACTGAGACTTTAGCAATTAGTACATCAGATTCGTCTGATAGCACACGTTTTTGACATATGCGGCTTGGGCATATAAGTGAGAAGGGCCTGACCTTACTAAGCAAGCAGGGGTTACTGAAGAACTTGAAGAAGCCAAGTATGAATTTCTGTGAGCAATGTTTATGGCAAGCAGCACATGGTGGCCTTCAGTACAAGCAAGCAGAAGTCATGAGGTATTATTGACCGTGCATACAAATGTATGGGGACCTAGCAGGATTCCTTCCAAGAAAGGAGTGACATATTATATTACTTTTATTGATGATTATACACGTTATGTTTCGCTGTATTTCATCAAAACTAAAGATCAAGTGTTCGAAAGTTCAAGATGTGGAAAGCGATGGTAGAGAACAAAATATGCAGAAAGGTAAAGACATTGAGGTCTGACAATGTTACTTAATATACCTATGGATCATTCAAAGATTTCTGTGCTCAAGAAGGTATCGTGCGACATTGGACTGTCAGGAACATGCCGCAACAGAATGGGTTAGCAGAGAGGATGAACCGAACCTTGCTTGAGAAAGCAAGATGTATGCTCTCCAATGCCGGTTTAGGCAAGGAATGGTGGACAAATGTTATACACATGGCGCGATACTTGATTAATAGATCACCAACTCTAGCTATAGACTGTAAGACTCCATATGAGAAGATGACCGACAAACCAGCAGATTACAACAATTTGCGCGCGTTTGGATGCAAAGCTTACTATCATGTCAACGATGGTAAGTTGGATCCGAGAGCCAAGAAGGCCATTTTCTTGGGATATGCACAAGGAGTGAAGGGATACCGTCTGTACTGTCTGGAGGATAAGAAGTTCTTAATCAGCAGGGATGTCACCTTCGATAAGTTTTCAGTGTTGACTTCAAGCAAGAAGAGTGAGTCCGATAAGGATAGTGGTGAATCTAGCAAATCTCAAACTGTTGAGATTGAGTCATCTGAGGATGCATCAGATGAGGTGGAGGTTTCTGAAGATGTTTATCAAGCCTCACAAGAACAACCAGAGGAAGAGCAATACCAGCCGCAAGATTCTTTGGCTACTACTAGGCCAAGGAGATCGGTCAAGCCAGTGCACATGTATGGATCTGTTGAACCGGTCAAGCACTATGGACAGTTGAATGTGGTGGCATATGCACTACCAGTAGAGGATGACGAACCTATCACCTTCAAACATGCTGTCAAAGATACTAGCAGCGAGAGCTGGATGGTAGCTGTGCAGGAAGAGATTGAGTCTCTATACAAGAACTATACATGGGATTTGGTTCCATTGCCCAAAGGCAAGCGAGCTATAGGCTGCAAGTAGGTGTACAAGAAGAATGAAGCTTCTCCAGAGTCAGGTGACACTCGGTTCAAGGCAAGATTAGTAGAAAAGACGCACAGAAGGAGGGGGTGGACTACAATGAGATCTTTTCTCCGGTGGTCAAGCACACTTCTATTTGCGTATTGTTGAGCTTGAAACAATCTCCTCGACAGTAGTACAAGCGGTTTGACACCTTCATGACAACCATGATTTTACCCGAAGTAAGTATGATTGTTGCATTTACTTTCATAAACTTCGTGGTGGAGATTATATCTATCTATTGCTTTATGTGGATGCTATGCTTATTGCTTCAAAAAGCATGGTAGAGATAGATAAACTGAAGTCTCAACTTAGCTCGGAGTTTGAGACGAAGGACTTGGGTGGAGCTAAGAAATTTTTGGGGATGGAGATTAAAAGGGAGGGGGAAAAACGGAGATTGTCTTTGTCTCAGAAGTCCTATATTGAGAAGATCATTGCTCGTTTTGGTATGAAAGATGCAGAGTCTGTTTCTACTCCCTTGGCTGGTCATTTTAGGCTTTTAGCCAAGTTATCCCCTACTACAAATGAGGAGGAGCACATGGCTTGAGTTTCATATGCGAGTGCAATTGTCAGCTTGATGTATGCTATGGTGTGCACTCGACCAGACATTGCACATGCCGTAAGTGTGGTTAGTCATTTTATGGCTAATCCAGGGAAGAATCACTGGGAGGCTGTGAAGTGGATATTCCTGTACTTGAAGGACACCATTGACGTAGGATTACACTTTGGTGGAGACTTTAGTCAGGTCAGTGGATATGTGGATTCAGACTATGCTGGCGTTCTGGATAGGCGTAGGTCAACTACTGGATACATGTTTGTTCTACATGGTGCGACAGTCAGTTGGTCTATGTTGCAGGATACGGTTGTTTTGTCGACTACGAAAGCAGAGTATATGGCATTGACAGAGGCAGTAAAAGAGGGCCTATGGCTTCGCGGCTTGATTAATGACTTGGGGGTGAAGCGGGATATAGTTGATGTGCATTGTGACAACATGAGTGCTATCCACTTGGCAAAGATTCAAGTCCATCATGCAAGGACCAAGCATATTTATGCTCGCTACCACTTCACACGGGATGTCATAGAAGAAGACCCTGTTGAAATGTTGATTAAGGTTGTCCCTGGAGCCAAGTTCCAACATTGCTTGGACTTGCTCCAAGTCCTTCCAATTGCTTGAGAGCCCTTCGGGACGGGATTGACGAGTGGTTGGTTTGGTGAAGCTGTGTGGTGGCAAATTTTTGCCGAGGTGGAGATATGAAGGAAAATATATTTGTCATATCTTCGAAGGAGATTGACTAATATATTTGACCATATCTTTGAAGAAGATTGACTTTGACCTTTGACCATATATTTAAAGAATAAGATTAGATTCCTATTCCTACATAATGTTGGATTTGACCATATCTTTGAAGAATAAGATTGGATTTATATTCCTACATTATGTTGGATTTCCATATATAGACATATGTATGCTATATAAATGGGCCAGATGTTTCTCCTTGAGATATTTCAAATTGTGCTCAATGATTGTTGAATAAGCTCGACATAAGAGAGCAAAAAGTGGTTGAATAAGTTCAACACAAAAGTTTTTGAGAGAGTTTTTTTGTAGAGAGTCCTTGAGAGCAAGGAGAGAAGTGTTCAGAGCAATTGTAATTCTTTTTCTCTTCATAGTGTAATTGAATCACTCTCGTCCGTGGAAGTAAACATCTTGGCCGAACCACGTAAATCCTTGTCTTTGTGATTGTGAACTTTCTCTGAGGTGTTCTCTGATTTTTTTTGGATTTATTTCCGTTGCACGCCCAACAGAGCCCGACCGCTGCCTAGGTTTAGCCCAAACATTTTTCAAAAAAAGAAAAAGAAAATGACAAGGAACATTTTTTGCTTTCTTGATCCGAATACTTGCCCGCCGTGAAACTCTTTCAGCACTTGGTTGATGACCAATGTGTTATGCACGGAGGTATCATCATCTAACATATCTTCTTCGAGAAACAGAGTTTATGAAATCTTCTTGAAATGGTGATCATGTTGTTTACTTCCATGTTCAAAAGCTGGTTGAATATATATATATATATATATCATCGTATATATATATATCATCGTCTCATCAAAAGTAATAGACTTTTGTAGTAAGGATGCATCAGTGAAAAATTTCACTTCGCCTACTTGTACCGGGTATACTCCACCACTGAACAATAGTGGTTCACCATCATAGATGTCGGGTTCAAGAGCATTAGATTTTTAAAATCTCCCAAATAAAAACCTTAAAGAGTGATTATATTTCCCATCACTCAAGGTTTGCCGTCAAAATCAAGAGCATAATTCCTTTCATTTGATTATTATTTATTACTTGCTGCCTCTCAACTGTTTATATATACTAGGTAATAGTGTCAACAGTCCAAGTGTTTATATGTTGTAGCTGTTAGTTCTTATCGATCTTGAAGATTTTGATTAATGTGATGCTAAGCCAATGAAGATGAAGTAGATCATGTGTAGTTCAATGAGTAGAAGGTAGAAAAGGTGGAAGATGGATAAGGTCAGCTACCCTATAGGGAAGACCCAGTATGATAAAAAGATATTGATATGACTAGCTATTGCTATCAGTAAGCAGGGTCGGCCCGGGAGGTTTGGTTGTTTTAGCCGGAGCTAATTTTGGTTGCCCTTCACCTCTATTGGAAAGATATAGGTTTAAGTTGGATTTGGGTTAGACCGGTCCTAAAACACCCAAATGACTTGAGGGGTGCCCTATGGAGAGGATTGTCCAAGTCCGAAGTCTTGTCAGACTTACCCCAGAGCCGGCCCTACCACTAAGTCGTGGTTAGAACTAGAACACACGAATACAAAAATTGGGCTGGAAATGGGCCGCACCTATCATTTATGGTAAAAAAAGAAGAAGAATACTTCCATCAATTTGGTAAGCACCATTTTTTTCTGCCAAAACTATGTGAAGAAAATAGAGGACTTAGGGCTTGCCTCCTACTTTAAGTGTTCGTCTGTTTAAGATATCAAACGATATTAGAAACGGTTTCATTAGGTCTGAATGGTATGAACCATTCAACTGTCATAACTTGTAAGGGCCTGATGGATCATGATTCTCAAGCCCCAAACTAACACAAATTATAGGCATGTTCGAAATATAAAGTAGTACCCAAATTTTAGTTCCATCTACTTGCCCAAGCCCACCTCTGAGCAGACCGAGCTCCGTCGAACCTAGGCCGGGATGCACTCCATAGCCAGCTCTAGAGAGAGTGCACACTTGATCTGATGTACATGTTTTCTTTGTTATTTTTTTTAATGTTACAAGTTGGTTCTTTAGTCATGTTTGCTTGACACGTGCAGATCAGGAGATCAATTCTGAATGAGGATGAATATGGATTCCGCAAGGCCAAGCGTCCCGTTTATTACGATGAAGGTTTAGAGGTGAGGGCATGAAGGTTAAATTGTTAATAATTTAGCCATTGGTTTACAAAGAGCAATCTTTTATGAAAATGTCCTCATTGAAAAGCAGAAGACTCGCCAGACTCTGAATGCAAAGATAAGCCAGCTAAATTCTGCCATCGACAATGTCTCTTCGCGACTGAGAGGAGGCTCGAGTAATTCACCGCTGGAACCCATGGAAGCTGATTCGGAAGTTGAAGCTACAATGTAGAACTGCTCTGCTGCTCCTGTTCTCTACATATTTGCTTTTTAAGGTCAGATTATCGTGTGTTATATAAATGTGAGAATTGCATTTCTTCGCTCCATGTCTGGTGCTCGCCTTGCAGATCACTTCTGTGCCTTCTGTAGTTCTTTCACTTTCTTCTTTTATACGTTAAGTTTTGCATACATTGGCCGCTTTGAACAATAATTTATATTTAATACTAAGAATTCTGCTATGCCCGGTCCTTCTTTTATTTACCATTATTCTATATTTTGTTAGCTTTAAAATAGATAAGATTATAAATATATGGAGATGAATTTGAAGGTTGCCATCATCCCATGTTATGTGAGGGATCCATGACAATACGATTTATCCATCATACTCTAGAAAATCCAATCCCTTCCCCTCAGTACTGAAGTAATACCCACCACTCTACACCTGAACTCTTCATCGATGATTCCATGATATGTGCACAATACATGCTCAAGATGGTGATGATTGGAGAGTTGCTCTGTCAGTAGATGGTAGCCTCGGTCTAGAAGAAACTACAAAAATTATCTCAGAATAGTTACCAATTTGATAGGGTTTAGGTCTTTGATTAGCAAAGATGCAGAGACATGTGACTTTAAAGCATGACAGATACAAAATAAGTAATCTTTATTCGCCTCTGTATATGTTGATTCTGTATAAATGGCACGGATTCTCGTACCAATTTAAAGCTACAAGATGTTACGGTCCCTTTCTCGAGAGACCTTGTAGAGTAGTCGAAGAACCAGAATTTGCCATTAGAACAAGAAATTGCAGGTTGAAGAAGAAGAATTTGGAGAAGTTAGGGTTTTATTGATCTTGAGGAAGAAGGAGAAGACGGTTACACTAAAGAATAAGAAAATGATAACAGAACAAGAAATGGAAAACAAACAAATCAACAACCCCCTATTCCCTCCCTCTCTGTCCTATTTATAATGGCTGAGCCATGTGCAGTTTGTTACAGGTGGTCACCGACCTAGCTGAGCTGGATTGGCGATGACATGGCAATGATGACGTGGAGGCTCTGTGAACAAGGCTCTGGTTCTGGGTTAGTCTCAGATATCTGATATTTGACAGATAAAACTATATTTGAACTGAGCCTCTCTCTCCTGAGCCTTCATATGCTGCTCTAACACACCTTACTGCTGCTGTTATACTAAGGTATACTAAGCCTTCCAACTGAGCCTCTGTCAAGCCCTCCAACTGAGCTGCTGTAGGTAGGAGATCTGGAAAAGGATCGTATCAATACCCTCCCCTTAAATTGACCTTGTCCCAAGGTCAATGAAGGAATAATTTCGATCCCCGGATCCCACACCATAACATGGTAATTGGCATTTTCAACAGTACCCTCCCAAGAAAACACTTGCCAAAACTTGAATGCTTCCGAGATAATCTGCAACATAACATTGTTCGACAATAAAAACCTGATTCCTGGATCCCAAGACATTACTTGAAACCTGAAATTTGTATCTTCCCACTCTTTTAGGGAGATTGATGTAACCAACTGAGATGACCAGGCGATCCAGGGGTTCGTGGTAATGATGCCAGTTTCTCCAAGGATTTGAATGCCCCAAAAATTTGAGTCATTAACATTGACATCCTCCCTTACTGTAATCAAGGAATCGGCACTCAAATTCATAGGAGATATCATGTGTTTGTGAATTTTCTCTAACATAGAGTTCACTATAGCAAACCATCCCTGATTTTTTCTCCTGGTACCATCCTGAATGTAAGTGATGCCTGCAATTATAGGAACCCAAAGTGTACGTTTACCTGGATCCCAAAGTATGCAAATGAAGTATTCCCTGAAAATTGATTTTGGAGTTTCCTTTATGATGGTCACAACTCCAAAACTAGCAGCTACTTCAAGTGAATGCAGCAGTATATCAGGGACTCCCTGCTCATTGACCCAAACACACACATATATATCCATATGCTTCCCATATTTTCCTTTGTTTGCTTCAAAATTCCGAATTGAGAGACCCTCTACAGGACCTGGATCCCATTCAACTAACCCGACAAATTTGCTGGCCACAACTACGTTAATAGGCAATAAGAGGTATACTCCTTTAATTTCTGCTTTCTCAAAGAATGCAGTTGCAAGTGTCAGCTTGTCTTCCTCCACAAGAGATGAACCAACTGTGACAACTCCATCACTTGAAGCATGAGCCCTGTGTGTTGTGCGAAAGACATCATTCACATAGAATTCATCAAGAGAAGCAAGCTTCTTTGCAAACTCAGGATCATTCTTCTCTTTGAGTTTTTCTTGTAGCTTCTCCTCATCAATTGAAACCACACCAACTGGAGGTCCATAAGATTGAATCTCAGTAACATTTTCAGTGTCAACTGCAAGTACTGAAAGTTCAAAGGTTGCTTCAACAGTTGCTTGGAATTTAACTACAATGGCTTCAGCTTCTCCTTTAGCTGCCGGTATCGCTGAACTTTTCTTACCATCAGCAATGTCTATATGTAATTGCCTTGCCTTGGTTCTCAGATGATTGGGGAACACATGACCAACACTGGCACTCCTAGGAAGAGTCTTTATGATCTCCGATGCAATATAATTATTTTCTTCCGAATTGCATGAAATGGAGTGTTCAGGCTCATTTGCAGGTGAAGCTTGCTGCTTAACCTCCATCTTCACCTCATTCGTATCACCATCATCTTTTAACATTGAAGCATCATCACATGTTTTACCATCAACATGACTTCCTATGGTATCAGAAAGGTTTGCATGATAGCTAGAAGACTCATCTATTCTTGAGTTATGCTTCTGACGGAAATTTGACACGAGAGACGCAGACATATTTGCACCTCCTAATTTTGGATTGGCCTCAGCAATGGTTGAAGATGTGGAAAGCATAGCCGGATCTGCTACTATACCTGGATTCCACACCCACACTGGGTAATGCTGTGCTAATTTTTGGAAATCAGTAGCTGCTGCATCATGATTCTTTCTGATATTTTCAGCAGGGAATATAGTAGTGGTGGTCGGATTTAGAGAAATGTGTAGCCTACTAGGGCTGCCAGTTGCTATAGGCTTCTTGTTCACTTCACTGGAATATGTGACTAAAGGATCAACTGCTCCAACTGTCTTCCCCTGGTACTGGCTCTCTCTGTATGACTTCTTAACTGCCAGGATTTTTGCTTCATGAAGCCTTGCTATCTGCATTGCCATAGAATGATTGTCTGGGTTTGCCAACTGCACCTCATGTCTGATTTCTTCTTTCAATCCACCCACCTTTTGATTGATTAGGCAATCTTTAGAAATACCCAGGACTTTTTTTGAGAGTTTCTGGACTTGTAATTCATTCTCATTTACAATGCACTTTTGCTTCAACAGTTTTAAGTCTATCACATGGTTGGTGAATGGTGATGGACCAAATTCAGTTATAAATGCTTGACAAAAGTCCTCCCAACTGATTATTCCTCCCTTGATTGTCAGTAACCAATCTAACCAATAGGCCGTAGTTCCCTCCATTTGCTCAGAGCATACCTTCACTCTGTCCTTTTCTGGGATAATATAGTAGCTGAAGTAGTAATTAACTTCCAACAGCCATTCATCCACATCACTGATCCCATCATAATCTGGGAATTCAAGCCCTCCTCTAGGTGAACTCAGGTCCACTTTAGTGAAAGAATTATCACTTTCATCTGCCACAAGACTTGATTTGGCCAGACTTTTCAAGTCCTCCACAAGTTTAGGAAGGTTAGAAGCAACATTGCCTTGCACAGCAACACTGAAAACAGGAGTAACAGAGAGCTTCATGGCTAGGTTAGGATAGGCACTGACTTCCTTCTTTTTGAATTTTGGTGTGGCCGAGTACGAACTTGTAGCAGCTGAACCTATATATTCCGTAACATGATAGCGGCCATCAATCATCGAATTTAGAACAACATAGAAATTTGTACCTTTCTCGAAGACAATTCTGTTTTCTCTGTGCACAATCTTAAGATTGAAGATTTCGAATTCCTCCTTTTGGGCCTTTAGCTGTCTTATTTGTTCCTGCAAGGTAGCATTAGTTGGCTCATTAATGATCCTAAGAACATTGAAGCCATCAATGACAGCAGCATCCTTGGTGGCTTGGCGCTGTGAATCGTCAAAGTACGCCGGGACTGTGACAACAACATTCCTGATAGTGGAACCAGGATAAGCTTCAGCAATATTTTCCTCAATAGCCTGCCTCACCCCTACTGCTTCCTTCCTCACAGGCCATTCATCGAACATATATGGAGCAGTTTGATACTGGTACTGCTGCTGCAGGTTTTGAGAAGAATGCACAGATGTGCTAGGCATTCTAGGTCTGGAATGGGAGTTTGAAACCCCTATAGTCACACGAGGAGTCTGGGGAATATATGATGAAGCTTCAAAAGAATAGATAGTGTGGCCGTTGATATTAACATTTGAAGCTTGAGCGGGTGAATCAAGGTGAAAATTCGCTGTTCCCATAGAATTAACACCCACAGCTCGTCGAATTTGGGATAATTCTTTCAAAGCTTGATCGAATTTAGAACGGAGATGATCGAATCTACCTTCCAAAGTCTGCAGTCGATCCTCGCCATTGAAATGAACTTGAATCAGTGGAGATCCGTGGAGAAAGCCATGGCAGCTCATGCTTGAATCTTCAGCTGCGGCTGTGAGGGGATCCAACGGCTTTGATACCAATTGTTACGGTCCCTTTCTCGAGAGACCTTGTAGAGTAGTCGAAGAACCAGAATTTGCCATTAGAACAAGAAATTGCAGGTTGAAGAAGAAGAATTTGGAGAAGTTAGGGTTTTATTGATCTTGAGGAAGAAGGAGAAGACGGTTACACTAAAGAATAAGAAAATGATAACAGAACAAGAAATGGAAAACAAACAAATCAACAACCCCCTATTCCCTCCCTCTCTGTCCTATTTATAATGGCTGAGCCATGTGCAGTTTGTTACAGGTGGTCACCGACCTAGCTGAGCTGGATTGGCGATGACATGGCAATGATGACGTGGAGGCTCTGTGAACAAGGCTCTGGTTCTGGGTTAGTCTCAGATATCTGATATTTGACAGATAAAACTATATTTGAACTGAGCCTCTCTCTCCTGAGCCTTCATATGCTGCTCTAACACACCTTACTGCTGCTGTTATACTAAGGTATACTAAGCCTTCCAACTGAGCCTCTGTCAAGCCCTCCAACTGAGCTGCTGTAGGTAGGAGATCTGGAAAAGGATCGTATCACAAGAGAACTTTAAAATTATGTGCACACTTTTAAAAAGCTAAGGAACAAAAGGATTTCCTGCGTCTCAAGAACTCTAATAAGAAGCTTATATCCTGTGGACGTGTGCTGTGATATGATCTGCCTGGGCATGTAGAAGGGGCAGGAGCCCAAGCTCAATGCAATCATGCTTCGTCCTCCAGTCCACATGCCGTAGGTCAATGCAATCATACTTCGTCCTCCAGTCCACATGCCGATCAGAGAGAGAGAGAGAGAGAGAGAGAGAGGAGCTTTAGTGCTCGTCTTTGGTTCTATAGTGCTCGTCTTTGGTTCAGGCTTTGGTAGGGTAGGATCAGACTACTCGATCAAAGATTAGGTAGGCGTGCCGGCATATAAATTTGTCAGATGTCTGTTCTTGCATTCTCATCAATGACTTGCAAGGGCCTCGGCCTGAAAACCTTGCATTTCAATTTTTTTATATATACTTCCATTTCTTATTTACTTGTACTTTGGTCAAGGTGTGTTTTAGGCCAGCCCGAGCCCAATGTTGATCTAGTTTGACCGGTCCTGGACCGGGCTGTGCTTAGCCTAAGGGGAAGACGGGCCGGCCCGGACAAGAGTTTTGGAAATCCTAACTCAGTCCGGACCCGAACTCGGATAGTCAGTGGGTCGGGCCTGACCGGACTGGTTCATGGCCTGGTTTGTATTGGCCCGGTTATTTTTTCTTTGAAAAACTTGGTTGCCGTACATTTTGAAAATTTTTGATTTTTTTTTTTTTGAAAATTTTACTAAAATACCAAAATTTTGAAGAAAAAAGAACGGTTCTAGACCAGGCTGGGTTGACCGGGTCGGATGTGACAAATCCAGTTCGGCCCCAAATTTAAACACAGTCCGAACCCAGGTATGCTTTGGGCCGGACTGGGGCAGGTCTTCCCGTGATCTAGTCTGGACCGGACCGGACCGGCCCAGACCGGATTTGACCGAACTGGGCCCAGGTTGGATTTTGGGCTACCCGGCCCATTAGACACCTTGATACTTTGGCCCTCCGGGAATCTGTTTCAAAATCGGTTATTGATTCTCAACTTCTCCCATTGGAACAGGAGGTAACAACTAGAAGATTATCCAGTCAATGTGAAGCAGGTTTCAATCACTTCATGGTTCTGTTGGAAGACCCATTCCTTCCTAAATAAAGTGGGGGTGTGAGTGGGGAATAACTTTGCTTCTCTTATTATCTTCAGAATATATGGATATGGATATTCCAATCACAGAATAATGTGTTGGAGTGGCCTTTCTCACTTTAAGTGACAGAATATAATCTCCAATATGTGAATCCTTTTCTCTCAAATCTTGCAATTATGCTTATATTTACTTCGTTTTGTTAAGCTTAAAGATGTACAGTCTCCTTAATATGTGAAGAGGTGATTTCTGTGCCTCCTACCCATCTCATGAAAATAATAAAAATCACTAGTGTGACAGTAGCATCTTTCTTTTCAAGATCAAGTGGTAGATGCTCCATGAGCGTATATATTCATGTAAAAAGAAGAAAAGATGCAAAGGTGGTACCAGTTAGAATATCAATCAACACAACAATGTAGAAATCCCTAGAAGAAAGAATCGTTTGAGGACCCTATAAATGCACCCCCACATAGCTCTCAAGGTTAGATAAGCACTCGAGAGTAAGCACTTATCCCATTCTACACCATGTCTATCATTCCTAGCTTCTTCGGCCGCAAGGCTAACAAAACCAATGCCCATGAGATTGTCCCTCTCGAGATGTGGGACCCTTTCGAAGGAATCACCTTCGCAATGGCGGCCCACGGGGCCGCCACCACCCGGATGGACTGGAAGGAGACCCCGGACGCCCATGTCTTCATAGCGGAGGTCCCAGGGCTGAGGAAGGATGAGGTGAGGGTGGAGGTGGAGGAGGAGAAGATACTCAAGATAAGCGGACAGAGGGTGAAGGAGGCGGACAACCAGAATGACAAGTGGCACCATATCGAGCGGAGTTCCGAAAAGTTCCTCCGGAGCGTTAAGCTGCCGCCCAATGCTAGGGTGGAGCAGATGAAGGCGACTATCGAGAACGGAGTGCTCACCGTGACGGTGCCCAAGGGGGACAACAGTGAGGGAGGAAGAGTTATTCAAATAGCAGGTTGAGGAACTTAATTAATTAGAATAAGTATGATTACAAGATCGATCATGCAATAATTAATATGAGCTTGTACCGATACCATGTACGTAGAAGAATAATTTTGGAGATCCTTGAGGTCTTGGACTATTCTCGTGTGTTAAATAACCTATATGTACAAAATAACTGTATCGAATTCCTATCAGTCTATACATTACTGCAATGTTTTATGCTGGTTATATACATTATGCACCTAATATTCATAACAAACACTATCTTCTGATTAATATGCAATGTCTTCTGATTATTGACAAATCTCATGATCTCGTAAACAAGTTCTATTTGGACATAGACTGGCGAATGATCCACTTTCCCAATTTAAGTAAGCTATTCGTTAGCTGAGTTCGAATAGTATACAGAGCTGAGCTTAACCTTAGATTTTAGACTGGAGCTCATTCTTACTTTTTCTTAAGAGGCACAAGCGAAGAGGGTGTGCTGGCTCAAAGCTTGGATC